>LNAC01000673.1:593716-623825 GCA_002007465.1 Ailurus styani | reverse complement strand
GACCAGCTGACGCCCTTTCCGGTGCAGGCTGGGAAAATGTATTCCTGCCCATTTCCTGGCTGTCCTCCATGAAAGAGCAATTGCCCTCATCAGGGCACTTTTTTAGGACCAGTTCTAGGATCCCTAGATGCACAGTGTTCAAAATAAATAACAAAGTATTAGAGCATGGATCTAAGACCGGCAAGCTTTGATGAAACCCTAGCTGTGTGGTCTTGTGCAAGGTGGCCTTCATGGGCATGTCTGAGAGGCTTCAGTGAAAAGGTTGACACAAAGTCTGGATTTTTCTGTGACCAAGTGAGCTGGTCAAGCCCAGAGCCCAAAAGGTCACATAGAGGTGTTTCATTCCCAGGACCTGGGGCAGAACTACCTTTGCCTTTTCGGTGGGTGAGGAATGTCAGGGAGGGAAGACGTAACACGTCTCCTGAAACCTCACACTTCTACCCTGCTGGCGGGTGCTGGGCCCGGAGCCAGAGACACCAGTGGTCCTACGTCCATATTCTTAGATTCNGGATTTTTCTGTGACCAAGTGAGCTGGTCAAGCCCAGAGCCCAAAAGGTCACATAGAGGTGTTTCATTCCCAGGACCTGGGGCAGAACTACCTTTGCCTTTTCGGTGGGTGAGGAATGTCAGGGAGGGAAGACGTAACACGTCTCCTGAAACCTCACACTTCTGCCCTGCTGGCGGGTGCTGGGCCCGGAGCCAGAGATACCAGTGGTCCTACGTCCATATTCTTAGATTCCATTTTGCTGGAATATTTGGTAAGCTCCCTCCAGAAGCCTGAGTCTATGACATTCTGTATCCTTTGGTATCGACATTATTATTTTTTAGCAGTGTAGTATACTATGATTGTCATTTAAATACCCCCCAACACCCTAAAGTACTTGTTTGCCCTGAAAAGAAGTGGTTTGGCATAAAGTGCAAGTTTTTAAACATCCATTTTCCAGACCTCTCTGTTAAATTTATATACATATACAGAGGGAAAAAAAAAAGGCTAAACCCTGTGGAATGCTCCTTAGTGAGTATTATTGTTTACTAGACTTCTTATTCCATCTTATGGTATTTTATAATAAAATATCACCAAGCTCATAAAGAGGGCTTTTTTTTAAGATCCATAATCTTCCTAACCATAACAAAAGGGCGGTAAATATATTGTACAAGAGTGCGATGGAAAAATGTGCTAAAGTATTTCCATAAATCAAATGTAGCACTTTGGCATTGACTCTAAAGCATTAAATTTAGTAAATTAGAACCAGATGATTTTAGAATAGAAACTTACATAACTTTACGGTGTGATTTTTTTTTTCTACACGAGTTTATCTTCACGAAGTCCCCTTGGCTGCTACCGTAATAGGTATTTAAGAAGGAAGGGAAGCATCTGGGTATATTCATCTTTGTAATTCCCATAGTGCTTAGCATTCTGTTGAGCAATTAGTAAGTATCAGTGGATGGATGAGTGAAATCTCCACAGTGATTAACAAGTACAAGTTAATTGGAAAGGCAATATAATAAAAATACTTATACAGATCTATAGGTAGACAAAACACTGCTACCGCACACTTCTTAGTAAAAATATGTCTCGCTTTTCCTTTCATTGTCAAATCTATGTCTCTCAATCAATGAATTTGAAATCAAAGGGTGGATCTGCTTCTCATTTGGGCCACCATGACCCCAAATGCCATCGTCCTGGGATGTCCCCATACTTAAGTCTCTATTCTATTTCTGACATTATAGGAGCTGCAGAAAATGTTCCTTTCTGTCATTTCTCCCTCTCCTCTCACACACAATTTCAAAATGTAACCGGTGTCTTAAGGACAAGCTGGAAATTCAGTGCAACACATAGACCAAGAAGATCCTAAATGTGGTGTCACGTTTAGGAGATACACATGAATAAGCTACGATCTGCCTTTAAGGAGAATGCTTTCTGGCAGAGGGTTAGTTGAGACACTGTAGTTGCAAATGAAAGGAGCTCAACTCCAACTGGGTTAGGCAGAAAAGTGTGTCCATTGCCTTATGAATTAGGTTGTCTAAAAATGAACATCAGGTATGGTTTGATCCAGAGGCACAGACAACAGCATTAGTGTTCTCTCCATTCCTCCTCTCCAAATATCTTTGCTTATTTTTGCATATGGACTCACTTTCTCTTGCTATAGACACTCTGTACAGTGAGGAAAAGAGGTTCACTACCAAACATACATTTACGGATTATGATCCAAAGAAAGAGCAGTCCTCTGTCTCCAAGTTTCATTTACGAAATCTCAAAGAGCTCAGGTTGACTCTGTGAATCACATGCCAATTTCTGTGCCTATCTCTGTGGACAGGGGGATACCTTCTATGATAGGTCAGCCATGAGTCGTGGTTGGGGATCTTCATTAGCAGATGAATGGAAAGGAAGGTATTTATGCCATAAATATTGAGGATGTGGAGCAGACATGTCTGATGGATGTGGAAGAGGGAGAGGAAAAAAAAAACCCAAAAGACCAGTCTGAACTTTTGATTCTAGGCACCTGAGACAAAAGCAACATCATAAATAGAAATAGACTAGTTAGAAATGGACACTGTTTCAGTGGGAAGTTCATATGTATGTTAACTAGAGCTCTCCAGAGAAACAGAACCAAGAAGCCAATAGGACGTGTGTGTGTGCACATGTGAGTGCATGTGTGCATCTGTATGGAGAGAGAGATTTTAGGGAATTGGCACATGATTGTGGAGGCTGACAACTCCAAAATCTGCAAGGCAGGCTGAGAAGCTATAGATCCAGTGAAGAGTTGAAGGGTTGATGCTGCAGCTGAGGTGCAAAGGCAGCCTAGAGCAGAATTCCCTTCTCCCAGGGGGACTTTTGTCTCTAGGGACCTTCAACTGATTATATGAGGCCCACCTACGTGATGGAGGCTAATCTGCTTTCATCAAAGTCTACTGATTTGCATGTTGTTCTCATCAACAACCTAGCTTCAAGCAATGTCCACAGTCGTATTTGACCAAATATCTCAGCACTGTGGCCTACCCCAGTTGACATATAAAATTAAATGTCACAATAGGTGAATAGTGAGGTACCTCTGGACTATTTGGGTGTGGTAGGAAGTGAGAGTTTGGGACTCAGAACACACGTCAGGAGATGGGATTGTCATCTACCCAGGAATGAGAGTAGAAGTCACTCGAGAGGATTGGATGCATAATGGAACAGCACAGAAGAGAACAGGCCAAGGATGGAATCAGGCATAAATCCTGCCTGGAAAGGAGACTGAAGTCTTGGCGAGGACCGTGTAAGAGCAAGAAGAGCCCGTGGCTGTGGAGGCCAGTGGAGGAAGCCACCTCATGAGAGGTGGTGGTGGAGAACGTTGGAAGCTAGGGAAGGCAAAGGGGCCAGGAAAGCCCCCGGCATGGGCAGTGGAGGGCTCCTCCAAATGTGACCTGAAGAGCCCCGCCCACCAGGCCACACACCAACCGCACCCCCCCAGGTCCACCGCGAGAGTGATATGGAAAGCAAGCCCTTCACAGCCCAATGGCAATTAGCGGGGTCAGTTTTATATCACTGGTTTCCATAAAAAGACAAGAGACAGGCTTATATTTCAGACATCTTTTTTACTCCATCTCTCTAGTAAGGTATTGCTAAGTATCTTACAACACAACAGATTGGTGTGTTGTGAACGATTTGGGAATGGGAAGCCCCAGTACATCCCCATCGAGAGCCCGAGAGGCGCTGACCTGAATGGTGGCCCACGGGTGGATGGCAGAGGCAGAGGAGAGGAGGCCCCCCATGAGAGGCCAGGCTCCACGCTGCTCACGCTGACCCTCTCTGGTCATGGCAAGCGGAAGAGAGAGCACTCGGCCTGATGCTGGGGCGTGTCTCGGAGGAAGTAGGGGGTACTAGTGGTCCCCGCTCGCTCATCCACAGTTAGGAAGGATGCAAGACTAGAGTTCTTTCACAACTCATTTGGCAGCAAAACCTGACCTGGCTTGGCCCAAGGTAATACATATTCTTCATTTACCCCACTTGGCGTGAGTCTTTGTACATCTTCCTGCCGAAATATGAATGAGTTCGCCCATGGGAGGCCGGCCCCTGTCCTACTGGGAACTGTGCATTCTGGGGGATAGGTCGATCTGTTTTTTTTAAATCTGAAATATTCGGAATCCCACAATCCACCCGGCCTCCGGGTTATTGAACAAGGAGCAGTGGCTCTCTATTGAGGATAAGGAAGGCCTGAGTGTACCCCTAGAGAGCAGGATATAAGAGATTAGGGGTTAAAATGCGAGAAGGGGGAGCAGGAAGCTGAGTCCCAGGGTGGGCTCAGGGGAGAGGAAGAAACACAGCCCTGACCGGGCAAGTGTTTTCCTGGGGACCAGAACGGCACAGAAGATGGCTTTTGATGTAGAGTGATTTCGAGGCGGCAATATCCGAATCTGGGGGACACACGGCCCCGTCTTCTAGGGGCAGAAAGAGCAGAAGCCTTGCTTCTTCCCAGCTCTCCACCCCTTCGGAAGAGCAGAAGCTCCCAAGGCCGGTCAGAGCGTGAGCCATGAGAACCACAGGCACTGGAGCGAGTGAGCCTCAAGTTCTCGGGCACGCTCATTCATTAGCTCGGCTCCCCCTCGGCTTTGCTGCCGAGGACGAGAGCGGCTCTGCATTTCTCGGCTTCAGTGGGCAGAAAGGAATGCGCCGTCCACACTCGACATGGCCAGTCAAGGGTGGACGCCCGTGTCTCCACCGCCGCCCCGCGCCCGGCCCACACCGGAGAGGCATTCCTCTCGCAGACAAAATAAAAGATTGCTGATAGCTGGAGCAGTTTGTTTGCTTTCTAAAATGAATCAAAGTCTTCAAAAGCTTGGCTTGAACAGTGCTGGCTGAGCTGTGTCNGTCCCCCCCCCCCCCCCCAAAAGCCCTGCATTACTCGGATTCCTTCCCCTCGCTCATCAGCGCCAGCTGGCGGCCACCGGGGCTGGCCAGACAGGCCCCGATGCCCTGGGACCGGGCCTGCTGGACATTCAGGGGCCCCAGCTGGTGAGGGCGGCAAGGGACAGGAGGCTGGCTTCCTTGGAGGACTGGGTTAGCTGGCCCCTTTCAGGGCCAGTGGGGGCTGGGGAGGAATGTACCCCCAAACCCTGAAGAAATGCAATGCTTTACCCTGTGCCTTCCAGGAAAGTGGTCATCTGGTGTTTAAAACCCCCACCTGCCCTGCTCCCAGATGCTTGCCCACCCCGCCTCCGCTTCCATCGCCGGCCCCCACCTGCACCTGGAGCCAGGCTGGAGGCTGGATGCGGAAGGTGAATGTTAGCGGCCAGTGTGTCTGGAGGCATAGATTGGAAACAGAACCCCCGGCCTCGTCCAGGCATGTCAGCCCCACAGTCCCTAAGCCTCTCTGTTTACTACACCTGGACAGGAACACAAAGCGTATCATGTCACGTTATCACGTCACGTCATAGACACAGATGCAAAGAGAGGACGGGAAGACTTCAGACTCGAGAATATATAAAGGAAGAACAAAGGTGAGCAAAAAGGAAGCTTGGAGCATTTGTCCCCTCTTATCGGATACGTGTCACATAGCAATGTCCTTGTGTCGGGCAGGCAGTGCCTTCTGGAAGAAAAGGCCACCCTCTGCCCAGGCATGGGATTTCTGTCTGTATGTGACAGATCACCTTGACCTTTGTAGAGATCCACAGGCTGCCGTTTCTAGCAGCAGAAGAGACTTTAGGACAGTCTCATATAACAAATAGTTTAATTGGACAACCTGAAGGATGAAATAACAGGATACCTCATGGCGAGAGAGAACAGGAGAGAGCCTTGCCAGGAGGCTGCACAATTTTACCAATAAAGTCCTTTTGTTCCACCAAATGTCATCCGTGTGACCAACTGGATATATCGAAAGTGTGGAAACATAAACCTTCGCACGTTCACCTTTCTCATCATTTCACCCCTAAATTAACTCCCCAAATCCTTCATGTGAAGAAAATATTAAATGCTAGAACAGAGCCTCATCATTGCCTATCATATTTTACTGGAGTTGAGCAAGTTTACTTGACATATAATTTAATCTGTTTTGTTTTTTATTCTTTGGGGGGGAAAGGTAGTAATTAAGGATTCCAAAGTTATAATAACACCATTATGGATGTATATATAAAACATCAAAAACTTCACAATTACAGTTTTTCAAAAATCACATCAAGGTATCGTCCATAATCACCGGGGCAATTTACAGGGGTCTATGTAGGTTTTTAGTAGCGTATTGGTGACGGAGAATCACGTGCATTCTTTCATGATTTAGCGAGGACTGATGGGGTCTAAAACATGCCATTTTAGCGCTTTTCACCATTGGGAAAATTAAAAGCCACCTCAAAGAATCTGTGATGGACGGCAGAAGGCAGTGGGAAATGGGGTAGGGGAAAGAGGATCGTAGATTTTTAAAAAGGTCACAACGACACACTGATAAACTTGGCTCCGTTAAATGGGGCAGTGAGACCTTGTAAAGTCGCAGTGTGGGAATCACCATGTCATGCTGTAAAGAGAACTCGTTTCTATTCTCTGTTGCTTAGAGCCCCACCCCTCCCTGGTGGCTCATCACTGAGTAAGAATAAGAAGTAAGTCAGAGGGCACGAAATCAGTAGTAATTTGGGGATCATGAGTCAACAAGCCTTTTTAATAAACAGCACCTCCATCTGCAGAAACAAATACTGTAAGACAATGTTTTTAACAACTCTTTCAGAAAACAGAGCTTATCCTTCAGATACTGTAGTTAAAAGGGGGGGGATAGGAAGAAAAACTTAAAAAAATAATAAAATAATTGTTAAGGGATGGGATGGGTGGGAAGTAGCAAAAAATAATAATGGAAAAAAATAATAATAGTAGCAAAAATAATAATTATTATTATTTTTATCCCTGAACAGTAGCAGAAAATAATTATCGCAGTAGCAAAAATAATAATAATCATCATATAATTGTTAAGGGAGGGGGTGGGTGGGAAGGGTTAGGATTGGGTGATTTCATGGGTCTCTTTCACCAAAATATTAGTGGCAAGAAAGTGAATGAACACTCCATTTCCCAGCACATGAAGAAACAAGCATTCGAGACTGTATCTGGAGCATCTCTTTAGAAACAAACTTTCATTCATTTCAAGAACTTGACCAGCCCAACAGATTAAAAAAAACAAAAACAAACAACAAACAAACAAAAACAAAAACAAAAAAATAACTATTGCCTAGAGCAAGAGGTATTCTTTCTTCTGGTGGTTGAAAGTGACTTATTTTTTTCTGTGTTGGCATCAGTGAAGGCTGGGAGCGTGGACAAGACACAGGGCTCTGGGAAGATGCACCATGAGACTCAATTGCCTACAAAAAATCCCCTTCCCCGAGTTGCTTGAAATCTCACTGTGGAGATGACACTCTTCCTCCCAGGAGAAATAGTAAAGGTAACACCTAAGCACTCAAAGACAAGCCATACATGTAACACTGTGTACACGATCATCTGGGGGATCTTTTCAAGAATGTATAGATGCCAAGTCCCCACCCCAGGCCCGTGGAGCAGTCATAATTGGTTTTAAGGGGGGGGTGAGCTTTGGAAAGCACTGACCCAGAGCAGCGGTAGGGAGAGACACAGTGGGGTGGGAAAAGAATCAGCAAATGGAAAGGAAAGGTCTCAGGAAGGAGACAGGTTGCAAACAGGGGGAAAGATGGGATCTAGAGAGGCACAGTGATTAAGGGGGACGGTCTAGACAAGCAGGGCTTGAAGGCACAGATAAGGTGTGTCACAACTTGACAACTTGCTCTTCGGTTGCATTTAGTCCCACTCAGATGGAGAAGCTACCTTATTGAACTGAGTGCCAAGTCGGGGTTCGGATGATGAAGACTCCCAAGGTGTGTTGGGGGCCAGTAGACACAACAGCAAGGACCCACAGACTCAGGAGCCAGAGAGCCTGCCTTCCCACACAAGACCCCCGACTCATCTGTCCATAACTTTGTGCAAGCTATGTAACCTCTCTGGGTCTCCAGTTTTGTTACATGTAAAATTAGGGTTGTCATATTAGAGAAATATTCAATGAAATCACGTTTGTGATATGCAGCGCTAGGGCCTGGCCCCCGGGAAGGTTTCCATCAAGGCCAAGTACGCCAGGGGTCAGTCGGAAGACTCTAGGTGGCTCGTCTTTGTTCGGGGAGGTTTCTGGAGATTTGTAGAATAGAAAAGCTGCTGCCTCGGATTGTTTTTTGAAATAACTTTGGTTTTCATATATTTTTTTTTCAAACTAGAAATGGTAACGCATGGCCCTAGAATGGGTATTTCTAGATGGTTTCTCTGTGGATGTGGAAGGCTCTATACTTCAGTCTGAACTCAGGGATAGATATATTTTGCAATATTCTAGACCATGGGCCAGTAAATGTTTCCTGGGGAGAGCCAAACAATACATTTGGGGGGGGGGACTTACAACCACCCAAGCCTGCCATTATAGCTCACAAGACACCCTGTAAAGGAAGGGGTACCTGTGTTCCAACAAAACTTTATTTATAGACACTGAAATGTGAATTTCACATAATCTTCACATCTCACAAAATATTCTTTTTATTTTTTTCCAACCATATACAAATGTAAAAGCTGTTCTTAGCTCATTGGTCGTACAGACACAGGAGGCCTACAAGCCGTAGTTTTCAAACCAAACTATGTTCAAGAGCCAGAACTGGAAACAGGCCTTGAGTCAGTTCTGAAAAGTTGCATCTTAGCTCCGCTTCTTCCCAATATAAACCACGTTGCTGCCTTCAGACTCAATTTTTCTCCATTCCTTTCCTGAGCATCACACAGAACTTCCAGATAATGGACATTCTTTGAAGTTACTTTTGTCCTCTTATTCGTCCATTCATCCAGCAACCATTTGAGTCCCTACGAGGCATAAACCTGCGGGGGACACAGAGATGAATAAGATACCACTCTGTCCCTCTGAAGCTCACCTTGGAGCTGGGGCCACAGAGATCAATCAATGTTATGGCACAGTGCGGAAAAGCCTTATAACGGGACCGTGTTCCAAGTACAATGGGGGCATGGTGAAGGGAAGGAGGAATTAGTTCTGAGAGGAGGAGGTGGGCAGAGTGGGGGTTGTTGACGAGGAAGCACAAAAGGGTTAGTGTTGGGGCTTGGCTTGATAGCAGACGTGTGAAGGGAGGTCGCGCTAGGCAAACGGCCCCATCTGTGCGAATTCGGGACAGTACAAGGGTGTCTTGGAATTGATGAGTCCCCCCAGTTTGGCTGGAGGGTGGGATGTGGGGTGGGGGATGGGAGGGGATGAAGCCATAAAGGAAAGGGGGAGCTCAAATCATAGTCCATGCTAAAGTCAGCAGATTTTGCTTTTAAAGACAGTGAAGGGTCCGTAGAGGGTTTTAATCTCAGTAGCAATCTGAGGCACTCCGAACTCTAGAAATTAAACAGGTAGCGATGTGGAAGATAGATTCCAGCAGGGAGAGATGGCAGGCCAGAATCTATACGACAAAGGAAGGACTGCAATAGATCGGATGAGACAGACAGAACGGACCTGAAGCAGTGATTGCTGTTATGAGCCAACATAGCGGCCCCCAGTGCAAGGCCCCTGGCCCTCGGAGCAGCTTCTCCCTCTTCAGAGGGGCTGCTCTAGATTCCTGAGCTCACTTCCTGCCCTTGCATGTTTGGACCTCACCCTTCACTCTTAGACAGCAGCCACATGGGCTCTGCCCAAGTTGTGCATAGGAGAATCTCCTTCCCTTCTGGCATCCTCTTGATTTCTTACCATATCCACACCTGTGTCCAGCGGCAGCTGGAAAATCATCTGGACAGCGTCTGGTGCCATGTCCCTTGCTCCTGCCTGTATCAGCGTCTGGGGAGATAGAGCCCTTGGCCACCAGCAGGCAGGTGCCAAGGCTGAGGGGCTGCCACGGTGTGGGTGAGCACAGGGTAGAGCCCGAGCCCCAGCATCCTGGCCCATTTTAGGAGGCTACCCACAGGAGTAGGAGGGTGGCCCGTAGATCCATTGACAGTATTTACATAGCGTAGTTTAAACAGTATTTTTGCACCCAAAAATCTCAGGTAAGAGATGGGGCTGGGCTTGTTTTTCTATTCAGTAAGTGAATTTGTGTTTCCCCCAAAGGATTTTGAAGGAAAAAACATACTAAAGGCCTAAATACTAATATACTTAATGCTACATTAATATGTATATTAATACTAATATACATGATACAGCCATCTGCATTATGTAAGCTGCATTAAGACCAGAGCTCAATATTTTAACCAATAGTGCTGCCCTTGAGTGTTTATACAAAGGGTAAAAACACAGAGAAATAGATCACATCATTCTCTGCTCAGATCATGCCGGTGACTTCCTGTGGCGCTCGGGAGAGAGTCCAGCTGCCACCACGCACCTGTCTGAGTCTCCTCCACCCGAACCCCAGGTGCACCCCAGGTGCCCAGTGCCAGGTGCACTGGCTTGGACACTATTCTTAAGCATACCAAGTTCAGGCTCTTTCCTCTGTCTAGAATGTTCTTTTCCCAGATCTTTGAGTGGATCCCTCATGCCATTCAGATTTCCGCTTCCATATTACCTCTCTAAAGGGGCTTCCCTGACCACTCTGTAAAAGAAGACGCCCCCCTTCCAACCCTCATCTGTTTTCCTCTAGCAATGTTCCCTGCTTAATTTATCTTCATAGCATTTATTACTCCAAAACCGTATCACATATCCATTGACTTCTTTTTGCCCACTCCCGGTAGACTGTAAGCTCTGAGAGGGTAGCGACTTTGTCTGTCTGGGCCAGTGCTTTAACTTCCCCACCTGGAACAGGACCTGGCAGGTGCTCAGTGGAGATCTGTTAAATTAGAAAGCCAGCCTCTACCTTTTTCTGAATGCTTATCACACTTGAAATATTGACAACAGTCTAACAGTCATAATAGTTATAATTAATATAATTAAATAAATATTTATATATTTATATATCATAATAATGTTATGTACTATAGTAATAAAATAATAGATGATGAATTTAAGATGAAATAATTATAATAAAATATTGATAAGCAAACATTAATTAAGATCTTACTATGTACTGGGTTCTATTAACTTCTATGCACATGATCTCATTTTTTTCTTAAGATTTTATTTATTTGTCAAAGAGACAGAGAGAGAGCACAAGTAGGGGCAGAGGGAGAAGCAGACTCCCTGCTGAGCAAGGAGCCCGATCCAGGACTCCATCCCACAACCCTGGGATCGTGACCTGAGCTGAAGGCGGGTGCTTAACCCACTGAGCCACCCAAGTGCTCCTATTCATATTATCTCATTCAATACTCACAATAACTCCAGCAAGTAGGTAGCATTATTTTCTCTAATTTATACTTCAGGGCACCAAAATCAAGAAGTTAAGAAAATTTCTTGAGATTCTAAAACAGTTTACCTGACTCCAAGGTAACTAACGCCAACCGATACTGTCCTGAAATGAACTTCAGGTAGATTTGAGGTGTCTTACCCAACAGGAGAGAAACAGGAAAGCAAGAGGGCCACTTAGCATGAATTAAACTTTCTAGCGAGAGAACAAAATGACAAAAAGCCCCAGCAAATGCTTTGGGAAACCGTTCGAAAGCACTGAAAAGGAGTGAGATAGTGTTCACCTACTCAAAGGTACTCATCAAACGAAACGATTCAGCTTTATTGCTTAGGAAGCCAATGGAATGTTATCTAGATCTTCTGGAGGTCACAAGACTCATCTTACAGATGAGAAGGCCTTTGACTGATCCAGGCAGACACCAGAAACAATTTCCTGCAAACTAATGATTCTCCCAGAAGACCGTGGGACTGTTAGGAAGATCCTTTGCAGTGCAATATGCCACATGCTTAATTTGTGTTCAGAAAGACCTTGCAAAATCACTCAGGCTCATTTTCACTCTGAGGCTACATGAGGAAAAGCAAAGTCCAAGCTGAGGCCCGAACGGGTGTGTCAGGCTCATTATGACCGCTGGTGGGGGGATGGGGGGTGAGGGGCTGGTCACATCCAGGGAATCGGTGCCATATTGAACTGATCTAAAACTATGAGCCCCGTAACTGGAAACTACTTTTGCAGGACAGCTGCTCTCCTCTTCTTTTTGTTTGGATCATAAAAGTAAAATTCTAATCCACTGGGAATTTGTGGGGGAGGGGAATCAAACTGATTCTGATCCAACTAGGTCAGGAAAAAAATAAGAGCCGATTTTTCCATCCCAGCCGTGTTGTCTGGTTGGAGCCCATCCCACTCAGGGATAGCTATTGTCTGCAATCACCCAGTCTCAATCCTGAGACCCAGTGAAAAGGAATTTTCCCGCCTATCAGCTCGATCCTTCTGCAGAGTCGCGAAAGGTGACTGTTTCTGTCTTCTCCTGGGTGATCTCTTTCTCTATAGAAATCATGAGGCTGAACCAAATGTTCTGTGCTTCGCTGGACAGACTGGTCTTTCTTAACCAGGCTCATCAAACAGTGGGCATTTTTTTGTTCCCCCGATAATAAGTGTTGGTGGGTTAATGGGTCATCTTCAGGAGAGAGGTCAGAAGGAAAACACTGCAGTGTTCAAAGCTGGAGCTAGAAATGCCAGCCATCAAAGGACACAGTACTCAGAGGACAGTGATGATGTATAGGGCGTGCACCAGCCAGCCTCTCCCGAGAGGTCACATCGAACCTTTATCCTCCGCAAAGCCAAAGCCAAGAAAGATCGCTGAATGTGGCTGACACTCAGCTCTCGGAGGCCCTGGTGAGAAGCCGGCCAGGGAAGCCCGGGTGCCTGTGCTAGGGGAGTTCCTTTTCACTGAGGGAGAATTGTATTCTGGTTCCTCTGCAGACTGACGTCGCAAATACTTTGAACACTGAAAAGAACAAAAAAAAGCAAACAGCCACAAAAGAGGGGAGGGGGGAGGAGAGAAAGGGAGAGAGAGAGATATCAGCAGGGGTAGTTAGTAAAAAGGGGCCCGGAGACAGAAAACCTTTTGTTTCCCGATTTCGTTTCATGTAGAGATTGGGAGGTGAACGGCTTTGAAATGAAATGGGTTTATGAAGGAGTTGCTAGGTCACAGGAAGCAGGACTGTCAGACTGCTCTGTGAATTCAATTTCTTTAAAACTTAGGTTAATCTGAAAAATAATCTCCTTTTCCCGGGATTTTTTTTTTTGGAGGGGGCGATGGGGTGTAAAGCTCGAGAGGGTTCCCCCACTTTGCTTTATTGTCCACCCTTTCTGCTAGTGTAAAAAGAAATCACCACATTACAAGCTTTGTCGGTTTTCCGAAGTTACGAGGTGGGCGGGGCTCCGCGCTACCTTGGCCCGCCAGCCAATGGCGGGCGGTATGCAAATGTGGTAGGCGCTCCGCCGGCTTCAATCAAAACAGCGAGCTCAGAGGCTCCCCGAGAGGCTCACTCGGAGGCGGGAGCTCAGCGCGCTGCGACTGGCAAAGCCGCCCAGGCCCGGCCGGGTTCTCACTTTCATTTAGCACTGCACTCCATGGAGGGGCCGACTCACCCGGGCTTGATGCAGTCTCACTAGTGCAGGAAACCGGCCCCACTCTCCGCCGCCGAAATGAAGTATAAGGTAAGCGGGTGCCTTTGCCATAAGGTTGCCGCGTGCGCGTGTGTGTGTTGCCCACTGTGACAGCTCCTCGGCGGGGACCCCCCTTCTGTGCCCGGGAGAGATGGGTCTCCGTCACCGAGGCTGGCATACAAGCAGGCAGGCACAGACCCCGTCTCTGAGACCCAGTCCGGGAGCTCACAGCAGAGCCGGGCCCATCTCCCCTGAAAGTTTTGGGAATTCGTCTTAGAGCCGCCGCGGGAGCCACTGGAATTCGGAGGGTGTCTAGCTTGAAGAGGGGTTCCAGTCCCCAGGGCTCCCCAGGCCTGGTCTCCACGGTCCCGAGCCATAATGAGAGAGGAATCAGAACTGCTGAGCCTCTCCGACTGACTCTTAGAGCAGTTTTTTTTCAGGCTTTGCTTTAAGCATTTGGTGTGAGAAGCAGTTTGCCTTATGGACTTTTGGTGGGAGACATTAAAAGCCCCAAGTGCTGTTACACAGCCGATGGTGGAGAATTCTGACATCCTTAAATGATACTTGCTGTAAGAACAGAGGAGTATCTGCCATTTCTTGAAAATAGTTTTACTGGTGTTTGAATGGGCTGAGGGTCTGGAGTGTCCCGCCAGCTTATTGTCCCCGTAGCTTACAGAATGTCACAATACGTTATTTTCCCGTGCATTTTGCTCCATTGTTTTTGTGTATTCTTGGCAAAAGGATTATAACTTGCCAGGAATATCCTTATTTTGTTTAAGCCTCCCCCATCTAACCAGGCAAGCAGCTTCCAGAGACACTGTACTTAGAAGCACATTGCTGTGAATTGGGTGTGACTTCTAGAATAGACATGAGACCTAATGCTTTTAAACAAACGTGCTATTATTAAAATGACGGTTGGCAAGGTGTCTATGCTTTTGGACTGACAATTTGTATTACCTGTCTGACCTTCAGGTTTGTGCTAGCTGGGAACCGCTTTGCTTCCTTTCTGAATTATGTAGCTTCTGGCCCATCCTTTTTTAATGTGAGGTTGTAAATACTCAGTTCTGGCTAATAGCCACTGGCTAACCTCAGTGATAAATCTTTTCTTCAAAAGCTATAAATCTTGTTGAAAAGCTCTAAATCAAGATGCTGAAGGTCTTTATTATAATGCATGAGTTATGGTTCTTCTTGGAAAGGTTACAACTGTGTGAAGACACACGTATCAGTTATCACTATACTATTAGCTTTCCGTTATTATTATTATTATTATTATTCCATGATTTCTCCATAGGAAAGAGCAGAGGGATGAATAATCCTTAAGATTCTTAATACCTTTGACTTTAGGATGGAACCAGCAACGAATCCTTCTACCTGGCAGGAAAGTTTCCCTTCTTGAAGTGGCTCACCCCTATTTCCACAGTCTCTTATTTAGAACAGTGATTGGCTTAGAGATTCCTGAGCCTGCAATGATTCTTTCCCCCTCCTATCCCTATTGCTGAATGCATTTAGTTTCATAATAACCACCTTGCAGGGAGGAAACAAAGAGAAAATATGTACATACGTTTATGATTGGAAAGCATAAATGGCAGAAATCAACGCTGAGTACCTTGATCTAGAAAGTGACAGAAGTGACGAACTCTAGAATCACTTTTATTCAGTGACCTCATTGAGTTTCATTTTACTCTTATGGAGAAAAAAACGTCATGGCAACTGGCGAAATAAATTGCGACTGCCATTCGTGGAAAAAAACCCTTCTCTTTGCCGGGTCTTACCAGTGTTGAACACCCAGCCAGGTGGTGTAAATATATTGTTGTGATTAGCTCATGTTATTAGCTTTTGTCACCAGAAAAAAAACACTGATTTCTCTGATGGGTCAAATGCCAAATTGACACCTTGGGGTGACTGTAAGCCAGTAGCTGGAGAAATCTACCGTCCCTGTCTTATAAAGCCTGTTTGCTCTCTAATAATGGACAACTCTATCATTTTAAGCAGAGGAGATGACACAGAGGTAAAGGGATGATAAATAATACTAAGAGTTACCGTGATAATACAGGATTGTCATCTTTAACCCTTCCGAAAACTCTATGAAGTGGGTGTTATTATATACTCATTTTCAGATGTGGAAATTGTGGCACAGAGAGGCTAAGTGATTTGTTGAAAGCCACACAGCTAAAAAGTGGTGGAGCTATTAATTGAACCAAAGCAATCTTGCTCCGGAACTTTGACTTTAAACCACTATTAAAGAAAGAATCATCTGTAACCTCCCTGAAATGTCCTGTGTGACTGCCCTGTTTGTCCCCCAGGGAGTTTAAAACTATTTCATCTCCAGGATTCCTGCAGGATAGATTTTTTTTTTCCCAGTTATGACCCTACAAAGCAAAGTGTAACACACGTTTGGCAGTTATTTGTTTAACTTGAGCCACTTCGGTAGTAAAACCAGATAATTATTCGATTGTAAAATCCTGGAGTCAGGAATTATCTTTGAAACCCTGTGTCGCTCTACCCACTATAAATGTAACACAGTCAGACTTCTGTTCATCTGAGAGATTTATAATTCAGCCACTATAAGATTTTTTTTTAAACCAGATTATCTGGTTTGGCTACTTCAAGAATCATAACTAGAGGGCAACCGAACCCCCACTCCTTCCGCACTCCTCCCCAGTTCCAGGCCAGCCCGCCTGCTCTGTGTTCGGAACAATCTTGAGAAGCGTGGAATGTAAGCTATTACTGATGAACACAGCAGTTCTGGCGAGCACACATCTAGGCTAGCTTGATTTCATTTCATGGGTTGGTGGTGGTGGTGGTGGTGTTCCGGGGAGGCTGTAGTTTGATACGGACTTTCTGTTCCATCTGTCTCAAGAGGCTTCAGTGTGGGGTTCTGTGATTGTAGACAGTAAGTCACGCAGCCTGTGTTTATTGAGAGCTAGCCGCAAGCCCTTCCCAATAGGAAAGCATGTCCTGCAGGGGGGCTCAGCGCCCCCGTGGGTGGTGGTGGTGGCTTGCCCGGGGAAGGCTCCCCTTCTGGGGGCTGGAGGCACATCATTGCCGCTGTCTGCCAGGAGGGGGGACTGCAGCCTGCGTGCACAGCTGTGTTTGAGCGGAGGCCCGAGGCTCCGCCCACTTTGTGCAGGCCCAGGCCTGGTCAGAGCTCAGCCCGCCTTGCCTGTCTGATCTCTAAGAGCTGAGCGGCTTCTGTGACTTTGCCAAGTTTCAGAACCCTGGGTGCTCACCCTAAAATTCTAAACGATGTGTCTGGGCTACCATTCCACAAATTCATTTTTTTTTTAACACTGAGGTTGACAACAAATTCACTCTTGAACGTTTTGAGCGAAGAAAAAGTACAGGTCAAGCTTATACCACAAACAAGAAAACTGGATTCTGGAACGCAGCTCCCTGAGTTCTGGTTGGCTGTGGGCAAACATGTGTGCCGTGAAATGCTTCTGAGGGGCCTTTGAAAATCCTTTTATGCTCTTGAATAAAAGAGAATACATTTCTCCTACATGGAGGAAAAAATGATCGAGGGTCTTAAGGCGAGTGGACACAGTCATTTATGACTTCAATAATTCCCCGTTCTTTCCCTGCTCTGACATGTCGGCTTTGAAGTATGTATTGTCTGGTAAGTGATTTGTCGCGCTCCATCCAAACGAGAGACTCTGGTCCCCCCCTTTTTAAATCTTACATGAGATCTAGGAATTTTAAAGGCACCGAAAGATGTTTTCATAGTAACCGAATTGTTTATGGATGGATGTAGTTATTGAGCAAACCCATTGTGAGAGCTCCAGGACTTACCCACGTGCAAATGAAAGTCTGGAGATCTGGAGGTGCTTGGCCCATACCAAATTGAGCAAGTTGCACGGTACGGGACATACCAAGGATTCCTTTAGCATCCTTCCCTTACTGTCATAGACATCAGTCCTTTTCTCAGAATTCATCAGTGGCTTCCTGTCTGCTGCTCCTACCACCGCGCCCCCCCACAAGCTTCTCAAAAAACTTCCTGTCAACTTTTTCCCCTTTGCAAATTCTCTCCCCACTGTGTGCCCTTAGGACCTCATCATCTCTCATTTTTTTCATTCAAGCCATCCTTATGTGACTCTAATACCAGACTTGCGTACAGCTCGCCTCCCCCACCCACAAAGACATGGCGCCCTTAAAACCCACCCGGTTACCCCCATCTCACCTCTCTTTCGACTCTGCTGTGGGAAAGCTTGGTGTCTCACTGCTCCCATTCACTGGCCGCTGTCTCTCTCTGTGTCTACCCTATTGGGTTATCCTGTCACCTCCCAAAGGCCTACACCTTTGTCTCCTCAACTGACCTGTAATCCCTACAACAGGCCTTCTGTTCTCCACCTCCACCCTGTTCTGTTAGAGCTCCCTGACTTATTAACCCCTTCCAATCGACTCACTATCAAAAGGATACCTGTAACTCCCATTGGGTGCCCCCCGCCCCGGGATGTCCAGTTTGAAGGAAGCCCCACTGAAAGGAGCGCCCTTGCCCTTTATTTGGAGGTAGACAAGTTAGACAAATCCTTGAATAAAAAGTGTGATCTGGGATCTGTTCTAGCCTGGAGAGGCAAGGCCTCAACCTTGTATGTTCTTGTGGATAGACTGGGGGCTTTGGAGAAAGGCATTTCTGTTTCTTGTGACTTGTGGCTGGATAGCCTCAGACAAGGCAAGTCCTCTGAGCCTTGGTTTTCTTATGTGTAAAATAGGGATAGTAACTATGTCGGACTATTGTGCTAAGACCCAAACAAGATAATACCTGGATGGAAAGTACTTACCATGCTCCTGGCATACAGTAAAGGAGACAATGCTGGCCAGCCTCTGCTCTCTTTGCATTGATAGGTGTTGAAAGGATAGTGTGGACTCAAGACTTGGTAACAGGATTATGTCAAAATCCCAGTTACTAGGTAAAGGTGGTTGAGTATTGTTTAGTGTTCCACGGGCCTGGTTGTGTAGCATGGAATGCAGATGCCAGACAACAGGGGTTGACCAGCACACTGATGGGCCTCCTTGTGAATACATGAATGACAGGCTCTCCGTCGTTATGAATAAGGTTTGATATATCTTCAACTACAGGACCTTGCTCATAGTCAGCACTCAACAGATACTGGCTTGAATGTTGAAGGACATAAAATATTTATATAAAGAGCTATTAAAAGAGAGGTGGGTGTTGTGTTTCATCTTTTGTTTTGTTTTGTTTTGTTTTACTAAAAAGAGTCAATACTGTATGGAATAGTGGAAAGGACCTGGGTTTGTTGCAAATCCCACTTTTGCTACTTCAGGCCTCTGTTTCCTCACTTACGAAATGGGAGTAATAATACCGATCTTATCAGATGATGGCGAGGATATGAAAATCATTCGTTTTTAGCACTAGGCATGTCAAAATGGCAGTTACTATAGGATGAGTTATAAGGTATATGTAATATATAGACATAGAAGCATTATAGAGATAAAAATTTAAGAGGAGGCATTTGCTAGAACCACTTATCCATAACAAAGATACTAGTGAGGACAGGAGAAAGTCACCAGTGTACAAGATCAAAGGTAAAATGCGAAGGAGGTGATTTGGGGGGGTACAGAAGCACTGGGAAAACTCTATCCCTTATCCTACTGCAGAGGATGTGAAGTAAGAGGTCTTGGTGATCTATCTTTAGATCATTTTAGGGTTAGAAAGAAACCTAAACAAATTGGTTTAAGATGCCAGCCACTGGGCCCTTGGCATTACTCTGCAGTAACATATAGATTTAATTACCAAGCCTCGTTGCCAAGATAAACAAGAAGGGCCACTGGGAAGAAATGCTGTATTTCCCACTTAAAGTGCAGAGAATAGCTGCTGGTTTCCTAGGTGATGGATGATTGCAAAGAATATGGGCATGGAAGGGGACTCCTTCCCCCGAAAAAAACCCCGTTCATACTCCATCAACAGCACCCCCCTCCACCTTATTTACTCGGAGCATTCCAGTCATCTCCCTGCGGGCATTCGTGCTGGTTAATGAGGACAACGCGAGCCTGGGGAACATTACAGTTTGGCTGAAAACGCCTGTCTTCCTGAAGAACGGTCATTTTAAGAAAAATGGCCTTGGTGGTGACCCCTGCTGGTGACCGTCCACTGGAAAGAGTGATTCTTTTAGAAGGTAGTTTTTCGTTGACAATGAGATCCAGGGGAACTGAGGCATATACTTTGGGGAAAATGGAACAGGCACTCCAGAAAATATGCATGAGTTGTGACAGCGTGTGACAGTGATGTTTTCATGCCTGAAATGGGGCTGGGGCAGCTGATCATGGAGATAGGAGACTTGCCAGTCAAGTGCTCTCAAGTGCATCTGCCTGGGCCCCACCATGCACTGCCAAATACCAGTTTATTCTTTAAAAAGAGCTAGTCTTTTCCCTTCTCCTCCCCAACCATTCATGGTACTAAAGAATGTTTAAGTAGGTGGTTCAGGATCTTTATTCCAAGGCTGGGCCCATCGCTTTGGACGTGTCTTCTCTCTTTGTAAATCATGGTGTATATGTTGCAAATGAGAATTCCTCCTGATATTCCTAATATGTTAACGTAATAGTTAATGTTACCACAAACGTTTGTTAGTGGAATGTTGATACTTTTGATTACCAGAAATAAAGATTGAGCAACCATGACTATGTAAAGTTACAAGCAGTGCACAAAGATGTTTGATAGGATCTTTGAAGTTGAAGTTTAATTCCTTTCTTTACTCTTTGTGTGTATGTGTGTACGTGAGTGTGTTTCAGTGGGGGGCAGGATTATTCAGGAAGCTCAATAGAAACTTGCAGCAACCAAAGAGTATATAAGGTTAAGATTTAAACCAGATATTTCCTGTTTATTAAAGCAATATGTATTTAGACAGAATGACGTGCCGTTAATATTTTTTCTAATTTATTTTTAGTTATGTGAAAACCTTATGCTCTTATATGAATTAGCCTTAATCTCATTGATTTGTAGTAGTCAGTTCGTTATTGTTAACTTAGCATCTCAGCCGCACAGGGGATGTGGCTAACTCATCTAGGGTTCTCCATCACCAGGCCCTGCACTCTGCTGGAAGAGCGAGCCAGAATTCACCCCCCCCACACACAACACCCAATAGCCATAACAAGAAAAACCAACACACCGGGAAGCTAGTAAAGTAGACTTCTAGATGCTCCAAGCCTTCTTGGTGTTCAGATTCTTTAGCGTCTATCAGGACAGGTCAGTAATGTGTCAATGAATTGTTTGTTGGTTGGTTACCAGTCGGTCGTGGTATGAGTCTGAGTTTGGCAGGAAATGGGTTAGTGGACCAGCAGTGTTGCCTTACCATCACAACAGTAGGGGCATAAGCAAAATTTTGAAGACCTCTTTTCTTGAGTGCTCCTCTGGGATGGAACTTCGTGTGATTCTCTGATTCTCCAGCCTTCTCCACCTGGAGCTAAGTGTGTTGAGTGTACCTTGAAATTGGGGAAGGGAAAGGAGCAATTAGAATACAGTCAGCCACGGCATTCTTCCTCTTAACCCCATTCGCTGGGAAGCCAAGCCTTCTCGACGGCCTTGAAATATATCTCATTTCCTTGTAAAGATCATCTTGTCAATTAGAGAACATGTCCATTGACTAAATCAAAGACTCTTATCAATACCTATCTTTTTTTTTCTCCCAAATCCTAAATTCAGCCAAGGCAGACCCATTAGCAAGATATATACTTGCATGCCTATCTTTTATTTTTAGCTTAAAATATATATAACTTCTGTGAATATGCACTCACATTTCACAACCCAATGACGGGACATACGGCCTGACAATGGGAAAGATACTTGAACCTGGGACTGTCTTGGAAAGTTCGGGAACACGTGGCCACCCTAGATAGTCAACGTGAGCTGCTCCAAAGATCAACTGTGGAAGGCATCATCCCTTTTCCCTTATGTCAGCTTTTTGACAGGAAATCATCTAAGAGGTGCTTTTTCTGAATTCAGGCAAATTTTTCATGTCATCAGCACACTTTATTGGTAAATAATTACTTGGTTCTTTTCTTTTCCCTTGCAGAAATAGACATCTCTAGAAATGAGGGAAAGGCCTTTTTTGAAATATGAACTTGTGGGGCACCTGCGTGGCTGTCTTTAAGCATCTGCCTTAGGCTCAGATCATGATCCCAGGGTCTTGGGATCGAGCCCCACATCAGGCTCCTTGCTCGGCCACTCCCTCTGCTTGTGCACACGCTCTCTCTCTGGAAAATAAATAAAATCTTAAAAAAAAAAAAAAAAGAAAGGAAGGAAAGAAAAGATATATGGACTTAGCAGAAAACACCTGAGAGCGAGAAGCAGTGCGGGAGGTTGTATTTCAGTTGTTGCTTTCAGCCTGGTGGGGCGGCTTTGTGCCTCATGGCCTGCAGCGGCAGCATCAAGCCTCCTGCCTCCCTTATTAAGATCTTAATTACAGACGCAGCTTACTTCATTGCTGCAGGGAAAGAATTTAGTTTCTCTGAACTGTGTCTGTTTTTTGGTGTGGCAGGTGTAATCACGATGAGATCATTTCTGGTTTGTTTTCTTTTCCTGGAGGAATTTTTTTTTCCAAGGGGGAGGAGCACAGTTCTTAAGGCACAATTTCATGAGCTCATAATAGTTCAGTAATAATAACTGTGCTTTGATTTTATAGAGACCCTTTCTTCTGAAGAAATCAGAGTGTTCCACATATATAATTTCATGACTTCTCATAATATTAGAAAGAACGTGTTCATTATCCCAATTTTGCAGGTGGGGAAACAGAGGCACAAAAGGTGTGATTTCTTGGCCATCACTCGTACAATCTGAGGACTGAGACTAGATCCGGTTAATTCGGGGAGTGTCCGTCTGTCCATTCCTCTGTGCAGGGCTCTCCCCTCAGCGCTGCTAACTTTTGGAGCGCGATCATTTTTCGTGGCCAGAGACTGTCCTGGGCATTGCAGCATGTCTAACAGGCTCTGACGTCTGCCCACCGGCCACCAGCAACGCACACACATGGTGACAACTAAAAAATATCTCCCAACATTGCCAGATCTCGAAGTCACCCCTAGTTAAGAATCACTGGTCTCATCTCCCCTGCTTCCCTCTTTTTTTTTTTTTCTAATTTTTTAAGTTTTTTTTTTTTTTAATTGCCTTACTGGTTCTGTATGACAGAAGCGCAAAAAATACAAGCATAGAACCATTTGCCATAATTGTACTGTGACTGACGCTGGGCTTCATGTCACAGGTCCTCAGCAAGGGGCGACTTCCTCTTACATACGTGGGCCTGGTGTGTTCAAGTGAAAAGCCATGTGTAAAACCATCAGACCGTCTCTAAGGCAACCTTAGTTCTCTGAAGCCTTCCTCTAGCCTGTGCGTGTGTGTGTGTGTGTGCGTGCGTAATGGAGATATATAATTTTATATTGACATATATAAAATAATGGAACGTGCATTTAGAACGGAACCTTGAAGAAAGCCATTCTATTCCTATAAACTGGTATATAATACATACATGTAGGAGCTTGTGCCATTACCTGGCCACTGAACCATTTCATTTAGAGGTTTTCTTCCATTGCATGTGCTCCTGCCATATTTTCTCCCTCTTCTAGCTGAGAAGCTACAGCATCTGAAGGTTCTTTCCTGAGACCCCTCTGCAGGTGCAAGGCTGACAGCATATGGTTGTAGAAACCCTTTCGGCAGAAAATACTGGTCCGTTTTTAAAAACTCTTTGAGGACCTCATGAGTGAAGTGGAATAAATAGCAATGAGGCAGCGAACCTAGGTAGGGGAACATCTCAAAGAGTTGCGGGGGGGGGGCATCCAAAATATGTCGACTGGGTCTGGCTGGGGGGGCAGGCCGGGGTTGCTAGCGTGTGTACGTATTGGTGCTGGTGGGTTTAGATACTACTTTAGACCTTGAGCACTGCATACCTTAGTGCAGGAAGGTAAGATAGTGGGAATGGAAAAAATAAGATCTTTCCCTTCTTTCATATACTTCATTAGATGTTATAACTTTCATGCTTTGGCTTTTGAGAAATGATCGTGTTTTGGGAAATAAACCATAATATAGTGGACTGGTGTCTTCTACTCCTTTATAACTTAATTCTCATTTCACTTCCCCAAGTACCTGGATGTTGGAGGGATCTGTCTAGACAGGCAGATAGATGTGGTCCAGTGCCAACACTGTAATGTTGGCTGAAATCCAGTTGGTTGTTTTATTGTTAATAAAACCTATCTTTTGACTGAGTGGGTGTCAGGCCTTCATCATTATATGGCGCCTGTCAGATTTATCTAGGGACAGAACCCTGAAAAGAGTTTGTGCCTGCCCCATGTTTTTGATCCTTTGCCAATATACTATACTTAAATCTATCAAAACCAGGCAACCTGGGACAAATGCTTATGAATTCCAAGGCTTACTAGCAATAGTACTAAATTCTAAGATGGAGAGGTTCTCAGGAAGCACATCCTGGTCCAGTGGAAAAAAATCCTAGATTAAGAGGGGAACCAGATGCTAGTTCTGGCTCTGCTGCTAACCTAATCGATGACCGTCTGGGCTATAAAACAAGATCAGGGTAAAATGTTCTCTAGAATCTCTTCTTAGTCTAAAATTCTAGCCTCGTTGGTTCTCGTCAAGCTATGGGTGACTTCTGGTTCTAAAACATAGAAACCACAGTGTCCTTCCACCTTCTTGAAGACCCTCAGGAGTTGCTTTAAAAAATCTCAAAGACCACAGAGGAGCGGAAAACGGAGCTCCTGAAGACACGTGTATTATTTCTGATCATCATACTTGTGAGGAAACGCTACTTTCTCACTCTGGTCAGGATTCAGAGTCATCCTCCACAACTGGCCAAGAATTAACAGAAGTTGACTGTGAAGTCACACACACACACACACACACACACACACGCATGCCTCCCTAACAACCATTTGTAATTTTCTTTAGATGAAACAAAGGATTTGCTCCAGGCTTTTATTGGTTTCATGGTAAACAAATGCCACCATATGCCATTGTCTGGCATCAAGGGAAGGAAAACCAGCATTTGAAGAAACACTTATTTAATTTCACATCTATGCTGTCCATATGATGTGACCGAATCTAGTCTGATGGAAAATTTGTTCCGAGTTCCAAATGTCCAGATTGGTCAAGAGCTTCAGATCTTCTCACCAACTCTCAAGAGGTAGTGTCACTTTGGTACATGAACCGCCAAATACTGCAGGGTTCTAAATGATGTCTCATCAACAGGAATGGTCCAGTAATGGGAGATAAATCAAGATTCCCAAATCTGGGTGCCTTGGGTCTTGACCACACATGGGACACAGCCCCAGAGTGGCTATCAGGGCTGCCGTGTGTCAAAGAGTACCTTTGGGAGACAAGTGTCTGATGCCAGATTTCTTAAAGCACCTTCCATTCAGAAATGCTGAAAAGAGAATGCTATGGGTGAAGTTCACAAGGCTAGAAAATCTAAGAAAATCTAAGGACCTGGGGCAGAGTAAACATCATAAATATTTAGAAGATCCAAGATCCAAGAGTAAGCTTTGTGATCACCACAGAGGTTGAGAAGCACTTTCCAGAAAATGAAAATCACTGGCTGAAGTGTGGTGTCGGTGCCAGAGAAATCTTCACAGCACAAGTTGGATGCCCCTCACGGGGTATCAGAAGTATGACTAGGGAAATCCTCCTGCTGCCTTTCCATGGCTAGTTCAGATCATGTAATGAACACCGTGTCAGACTACAGTTGACAAATATTGCTGAGAAAAAAAGCTGGAAGTGATACGTATCCTATCTTCTAACTCCTGAAGTTTCTTGAAAGTCTCACGTCTGCTATTTAACAACCTCCAGAGGATTCAACTCCAAAAATTCAACAGCTCAGATCATCTGTTGAAAAAACCCAGGTGTAAACCAAGTATTCCAAGAATCGAAACCAGACACTTGTAGATATCCATGTTTTCTGACTATCACCTTCTTTGGGGATATCCCACATTTCCCTATAACCTAAAGGTGATGGTGGGGGAAAACCGAAGTGGTTTGATCGCCCTCAGACCGAAGCTGATTTTTGTCAGCAGGCACAAAAGCACATGAGCCTTCCTTTCTCATCCCCAGTGTGTCCTGAGACTGACCTTGATGATGCTCATTCCTTAGCCACTTCCTTTAGGACTGATTTTCTTGACAATGGCCGTTTCCTTCTTTACCGTGCCTGTTTCTCAGGATCTGTCCACTGTGTGTGTGTGTGTGTGTGTGTGTGTGTGTGTGTGTGTGTGTGTGTGAATGCCTTTGTGCACACACGCGCATGCACGTGCACCCCACCAGAGTCCAGGGCGAAAGTTTGGGAAGTTGGGTACAGGAAAGTCATGTTGTTGAAGAGTGTGGCAGCCCCAAGGTTTTGGCAGGAGCCCCTACGTGATAAATATAGAATGAAGTAAAAATAATAAGAGGAAGTCGGGCCATTGATGATGCTATCAGTCCTAGTGGGGTGACACGTCAGCCATTGTGTGTCTCATTTCTGTTCAAAGAACAGCACAAATGGTCATGGAAATTATAAGTCACACCTCTCTGTATTTGGAAAAGCAGATAGTTTCCCTGGCAGTGGGAGTAATAATAAGCTTTCTTGACATTTTGATAGCAATGAAAAGAAAAAACAAAAAGGCGTTGGAGAGTGGGGGATGGTGTGGAGACAGTCATATGACCTAGAGCTCTCTGTACCCAGTGTTCTGGCTGGTTGTACAGTATTTAATTCCCACTCCTCAGGCACAGCTGAACCAGGAACAACAGAACCCAACGTCCTGGCAAAGCATGAATGGTGCCCAGTCACGTGCTGCGAGGTGGAGGTCGCTGCCCTGGAGGGAGAAAAAGCTCTTCCAGAGAGGACTGTATTTAATCTGGCTGAAGCGGTCAGCTTCTCCTGGCCTTCCTGTTTGCTCAGTGGTTGTGGACACTAGATTCAAGCTCTCATCTACATCATTATCCTGTTTAATAGGGAGGGGCAGGCACCTTCCTGCCTGCCGTCTCCCACATTCTCTGGCTGTGAGAACTGGACATGCCATTTATCTTTCTGGTTCCGTTAGTTCATCTTCCCATATCCATCTGAAAACTTTTACCAAGTATCTTGCTGACGTTTCTAGAAAACCATTTCGCCTCCTCTGTAGAGAACCAGGAAATCAGAGTCCAGAATCCATTTTAAGTTGGCAAACGTTGAATGAGGTACATTTTGCTTCAGACAATGGGCTCAAGTTCTGGAAGTTCCAAAGGATTAGGTCAGCCTCCCTGAACTTCAGGAGTTCACAGTCTTGAATGGGATATTACAAGTCATACTGAGAGAAATACTATGACAGAGAACTGGAAAGGGAAACCAACAGATAGGTTTGGAAAGATAACTTTTCTGGAGAAGGCAGAAGATAGATTTTGAGGCGGGAGAAGGTAAACACAGGAAGACCGATTGAGAAGCAATTGCCAGACTCCCAATACAAGGTTGTTGAAGGCCTGGGGCGCCTGGGTGGTTCAGTGGGTTAAAGCCTCTGCCTTCGGCTCAGGTCATGATCTCAGAGTCCTGGGATCGAGCCCCGCATCGGGCTCCCTGCTCAGCAGGGAGCCTGCTTCCTCCTCTCTCTCTGCCTGCCTCTCTGCCTACTNAAAAAAAAAAAAAAAAAAAAAAAGGTTGTTGAAGGCCTGATCTAGGAGAGGCAGTGAGGGGGAAGGCAGGGACCAAGCGAATTGGGTTCCAGATTGTGAAGAGACTCGCAAACCTCTGAGCCTCCTATCTTGGACAGCTGTGGTGCGTGCTGTGAACTAAGAGAGATAAAGCAGGAGAAAGGGGTTTTTACACTTGTCGAGTTAGAGTAGAAGATACCCATTAGCCAGTTGGAGATACGGGAACGGAGTGCAGAAGAAATATCTCAGCTGGAGCTAGGAATCTGTTATCTACGTATTTAGATGCCATTGGTAGGGATGAGATTTCCTCTAGATAATGAGCGTGCAAAGAAGAGCAAAGAACAAAGGAGGGATCCCTTTGGAACATGATTAGTCTGTGAAGAAGAAGGTAGACGAGTGGTCACGAGAACAGAGAGAAGAGAAGAAACCAGAGGTGGAATCACGGGAGCCAAGAGAGCTTCCAGAAAGACCGGGGTGGGGGATCAGTGCTAGAGGCTACTATCATTAGGGTCCCCTCAAAGAGGATTTAGAACTCCAAATGCTGATTTCCAATCCTAATTAGAAGCACAGCTTGGGTAGCCCATGCATTTGACCTCATTAAACACTGTCCCCGTTCTGGAGCTGGAGACGGAACGCGGCATTCTTCTCCAGCTCTGTGACCTTCTGGCCAGGTGGCTTGGCAAATCATTAACTTCTCGAGCCTTGTTTTTTTCTCCTTTGTAAGGTGAAGGAACAGGAGTGTAATTGTTTGAAGTTCCCTGGCTTTGAACTTCTGTGCCCCAACTGTTCTGGCGTTTTGCCAAGCCCTAGCTGCATTTCTAACTGCCGCCCTCGCAAGGGCACCATCCAACTGGCTGTAGAGGGACTTAGCTCTCCTATCTCTCCTAGGTGTGTTTCTCTGCTGACCTTTCCTGCCCTGGAGATAAATATCCTGGGGCGGGTGGGAGAAAGAGCAGATCTTGAATAGACAAACCCCTTCTCCTGGGTTTTTCTAAGATAGTCAGATAATCACCCTTCTGACTTTGTGGCCTTCAGGTACCACACCTCCCACCCTGAAGGAAGAGGTCGCTCCACCCTCCCCTCGCCAGACCCGTTAACTCTTGATCTGCCTATCAGCTCCGCACACTTTTGAAGGAATGGTTTGCCTTCTGGCTGATGTTAATTTTGTGGTTATCTTCTCGGAGGAACTCTTACCCCCCAAGCACTAAGCGTTTTCCAAAGCCAAGCTCCTCACCCATTTCCCCCCCCCAACTTTCTGATAGCTTGGACTCTGCTGGAATCTAAAGAGGTATAACCAGGAGTAATCAGAGGAGTAGTAATAATATTTGGTCTCGGCCTCTTGAGGGCAATCAACAGTTTTATTGTTGCTGTTTGCAAGCAAATATTCCACAAGAGGTTGCAGAGACCAGGACTCATTAATTCAGAGAAATACTGCAAGGTACAGTTCTGGTATGTAATTGTGAGCAAGAGAAATATCAACTATGTATAAATATATATAAGTACAATATGTGTGTAAATATATATTTAATATTACATTATTAATAAATTGATAAATAATAGGAAAATATTTATATATACATATATGTATGTTTATATAAATATATAATAAATATAATATGTAATAAATATTATATTTATATAATATTATATAAAATAGCATAATTAGAGCAGGACCCAACCCTTGATGGAGAACTGACTGGTGGCTGAGTGGGGAGGGAGACTAAGTCCAAAGAGCCATCCAGCAAGTTAAATAAGTTGTCACTATAGCTTCCTAAGCCTCCAGCAGTGTTAAATATTAACTCATTTCATCTTCACAGTAAATCGGTGAGGTAGGAGCAGTTACCCTCACCTCACCCCCGTCTTACCCATGGGAAGTTAAGACACAAAAGGAAATAATCTACTTATTCTATAGACATGGCAAGAATTGACATCTTCAGAACTTTGCTATATAATGGAGTTGAGCCCAGTGAGGAGGACACTGTGTAGTCGAGCCGAGGTAGCTTACATTCTGGAAAGAGAACTCTCATTTCTGACACCAACAGTGTGGCTTTGGGCAGATGATAAACTGGCCTCCCCAGACCTGTTTCTTTATCAGTCAAACAGGGAGGTCGGGCCCAGGTGTTCTCTAAAGGTCTCCGGAAGTGCGTGTGACCTGCAGTGTGGGGGAGCGATGGGTGTAGACGCCAACTCTGTAGCTTGCGGAGATAGTAAGTGCAGCCAAGGCTGAGAATGGCTGTCAGTGTGTGAGGTGTCAGCCTCGCCTTGGGGCACATGCCACCAACTCTCGGTCAGGCCAGGCAAACTCTCCTCCTAAATCCTCACCTGAGTGGGCAGCAGGGAGGACTGCTGGGAAATCACGGACAGCCCGTCAGGAGAACTCACACAGGGTGCTGCCGTTAGCCACCCTCAGCTTCCGTAGAACTGGTCCTGACTCTATCACTTCTGATTTCATCTTGGGCTTTCTCCCCAGCCATTCCCAGTCACTGAATGGGGCCCCAGTGAAAGGGACCAAGAACAGAGTGCTCAGCTATCTCTGTACTCTGTAATCACAACACAAATCTGGTGAGTGCTCACCCTCAGATTACTCTGGGGCAAAGAACCAGAATCTTGTTGTCCATAACTCTGTGGCTTTTCTTTTAAGTCACACAACACGCAAAAGATGGAAGAAAAGAAACAGAGATTTTAGGATTGTGACACATCCTTAAGTTGTTCCTCAAGCCAGGATAGGATGCTGCATGATTTTCTCTTCACGGATGTGAATTTTTGTTAGGAAAAACCCCAAAGCTTTCTAGCATATAAATATTAAGTAAAACCACCTAGATCACAAACCCCTCAGTTTCCCTTGAGCTTCCCTTACTACTCAACTGTCTATATGATAGACTTTTTGGATCTCAAATTGTCAAGAACAAGAACTTCAACCTTATTCTTTTTTTTTTTTAAAGATTTTATTTATTTATTTGACAGAGAGAGAGATCACAAGTAGGCAGAGAGGCAGGCAGAGAGAGAGGAGGAAGCAGG
>LNAC01000673.1:557896-593680 GCA_002007465.1 Ailurus styani | reverse complement strand
GATCCCAGGACCCTGAGATCATGACCTGAGCCGAAGGCAGAGGCTTAACCCACTGAGCCACCCAGGCGCCCCAACCTTATTCTTAAAAAGCATCATCAGGCTCCCTGGGTACTGACCTCTATGGCTTGATCTCCTTTTCTTTGGTTAAGTAGTTGCCCTAAGAGGATTAACAGTAAGAGTAGGACCCCCTCCCAGGTACTAACTGGAGGGGAGCCGTGCCCCCGTGCAAGATGGGAGGCCCAGGACAAGGCACAAGGCTGTGATTATGGGGCACAGTGCCCGGGGAGGTGATTGACGTATGTCAGTTCTAAAGGAATGAAAAGCACGGGGCTGGAAGATCAAGTCCACGTTTCTAGAGAAGCAAATGGGGGATGGGGGGGAAAGGGCAGAAATCCAAACAACAACTGCCCCAAATTCCATGAATATGTAAAGTCCCAAACACGCTCCACCCAATAGGCGGTCCCTCCTCCCACAACTGATCATCGTCCCAGCGACTCAAGTGAATGCAGACACTTCAGTGAGGCACCAGAGAGACCACTTTTAGTTTTCCAAGTGCTTGTGATGAATTTACGGCATCCCGGCTCCTCTGTGCACAGGGAAGGAGCGGGCATGTGGTAATGGCTGCTATCACGAGTAACGCCAAGAAATGAACTCTTCCGAGCCTTTGAAAGGCTTCCAAGAATGTCAGCACGTACTGCTTGCCCACTCTCTGCTGAATGCCTACTTTGGCTGTCTGCTTAGTACTGAATGTGCCAGATGGGCCTTCATACAAAGGGAGAGAGTGTTTTGGGCCCATGAAAGGGGAAGGCAGAGCCTTTCTGGTGTGAATGGCGAGATTCAAGAAGTAGTGGGGGAAAATGGTTGGGTGAGGAGGGGCCTTCAGGAAAGGTATGAATAAAAGACCAAAGAAGAAAGAGGGGCATTTGCCTACGTGTGACAAATTCCTCCTAGCTCCCTGCCATCAAATCTGGAGGTGCAGACTCCCGTCACCCTATATCCATGCTTCATTATCATGGAAAAAATACCTGCTTGTCGATTCTTCCTGCATCCAAGGACGTCTTGATCACCTGAGAACAAGAATTCGTAAGCCCTGCCAAGGCATATATAAGTCTACTTTCGTTTCCATTTTAACACCAGATATAAATGCCATGCGTACCGTTTGTTATTTGGGATTTTCTTTGACTCTTTCTGCCTCCAGCATATGAAAAGCTTGAGAAATGTCTGCTGCGGCACATCTGAAGATCTTGGAATATTTTATTCTTTAAGCTGGCTTTAAGAAAGGAAGAAAAGTGTTTTTGTATAGTGAACTCTTTACCAGCGCTACTCGTCATTCCTTGGCACAGCATCTGGTGTTAGGAAAGAACGCTTGTGGTGTTCTGAGCTTCGCCGACGAGGCAGTCTGATGTCATTGGTGGCAGACACAGGACGTATGTATCTGTGTTTTGTCTGCACCATCTGTTTTTCTCTTTACAGGCTATTGTTCACATTTGTTCTTCGCTCCCTTCCAGGACGTGTGCCTCCCCATAAGAGCAAGGGCTCTCGGTGTTTAAAGACTGAGCTAGCATCCTAACATGATGTCCCTCTGTTCTCTTCTTCCTAGAATCTTATGGCAAGGGCCTTATACGACAATGTCCCAGAGTGTGCTGAGGAGCTGGCCTTCCGCAAGGGAGACATCCTGACTGTCATAGAGCAGAACACAGGAGGACTGGAAGGATGGTGGCTCTGTTCCTTACATGGTCGACAAGGCATTGTCCCAGGCAATCGGGTGAAGCTTCTGATTGGCCCCATTCAGGAGACCCCCTCCAGTCAGGACCAGCCTACTTCCGGACTAATGCACCAGACCTTTGGCCAACAGAAGCTCTACCAAGTGCCAAACCCACACGGTGCCCCTCGAGATACCATCTACCAAGTGCCACCTTCCTACCAACATCAGGGAATTTACCAGGTCCCCACTAGCCATGGTACCCAGGAACAAGATGTGTATCAAGTACCGCCATCCGTGCAGAGAAACATTGGAGGAGCCAATGGTCCCCACTTAAGCAAAAAGGTGAGTGAGCCACCGACTGGATTTTTGTTTCTTACTTGTTTCCATTGCACTCAGAGGGGTAGAAATGTTCCCAGAACAAAAACTTGAAACTTTCAAGAAGTAAATATATCTTCCAAAGAGTAAGTATACCTAAATACCTGAACTTGGACATTGGTTTTGCCTCATTTTTCCATTCTTTGGTCAGAAAAACTTTGTTCTGGGGCCTTATAAGTTCTTGTGTCATTCCAGATCATACTGGACCATTAAGCTGTTTCTCTCTGTCTTGCTGATAGATCTGCTTCTAGGCCTAGGTTCTACACTCAAATAGTTTCCAGTCTTTTCTCTTTCCTCCTTGTGTGGTACAAGGCACCAAATTTTGCACAAATACAATGATACAGAAGGGACTCTCCTTTCACCAAAAGCTGAATCATGACCCCATTGGCCTGGCTGCACAAAGAATCCNGGTACAAGGCACCAAATTTTGCACAAATACAATGATACAGAAGGGACTCTCCTTTCACCAAAGCTGAATCATGACCCCATTGGCCTGGCTGCACAAAGAATCCACCAGAAGTAAAGGGAGCAAAGAAGCTGGAAATGGGTCATGCCAACGAACTTTTCTATAAAGTTGTTAGTTTCAAGGTTGTCCAATTAAAACACATGGATACCCGTGAATTTAGAAAGGAGCCATCCTCTTGTCCTTCAAGTAATTCCTATAATAATGCCAGAGCCAGTGGGTGAAAACAATAGAGAGCTAGGATATTTAGGAAACTATTATGTTAAAAAAAAAGGGGGGGGAGGACCTCTTCAGCACTCTATATAATTCCAAACGTCCCAACAATTTGACACAAATAGAAATTTGTTCATCAAATTAATTTTAAGCATTTAATATATATTTTTTTAAGATTTTTTCNTCCCAACAATTTGACACAAATAGAAATTTGTTCATCAAATTAATTTTAAGCATTTAATATATTTTTTTTTAGATTTTTTTTTTTAAGTAATCTCTACACCCAGCCTGGGGCTTGAACTCACAACCCCAGGATCAAGAGTCACATGCTCCACCAACCAGCTGAGCCAGCCAGGCAGGCTCCCTTCATTGGTATATTTTTGATGCTTGTGATACAGTGATGAACTAAAGAGTGAGCAAAGCCTTCGTGACGCTTACATTGTAGTGGGGAGACAAGCAAACACTGTAATGTCGGGTGGAAACACACTGGAAAGAAAATAATGTTAGTCACCTACAGGAGTAATGGCCAACATCAAGATCAGGCTTATGCGAGCATTACAAGGGAGGGCTTTTCTCTTTCACTTACCAGCAAATTCCAAGAGTCTACAATGTGTCCTTCGAGGTTGGGTATTAAGAATGGACTGATTTAATGGAATAAGAAATAAGGGAAGATCCAGTTAGATACAAGAAGGAGCTTGCTGGCTCCAAGAACACTTCATATGCGTGTGTCCTGCCTCAAGAAAATCTAATACAAAGGGCTGAATTTACAAACCCAAGTCAATTATGGAATATCTGTTCGCATGATAATGGACTGCTCTGTTGGACAAAAAAAGCCGGTGGGAGGGGGGTGGTGAGAATCACTGTTGGATTCCTTAAAATAACAAAACCATGAATGTATTTTCAAATCACCTTTTATACAAAAGGTACGTATTACAGAGCATTGCTCAAGAGCACCTGTGTTGCATAAGCCGGGCGCATGCATGCATGCATGCGTACCAGGAGGAATTCCTCAAGAAGTGGTGACTTGTTTTGCCCAAGATGATGATCACTCTGGAGGCAAAGTGACTCCATCTGACCTTTCCGAGTCCTTCTTACCCCAGGGACTTTAGATTCAAAGGGAAAGCCAAACCAAGCCTCTATCTCCAGAGGGAAAAAAGAACAGTTGAAAGGTGTAACTATAAATAAATAACTTCTCTCATTCTTAGTCCTGGTTGTTTGCACCTTAAAAATAGCTCTCCCTCCTCTGAGCTAGTGTGAGGCAGACGAGGGAGACCAGAACAGGAAATGCTTGGCTGAAAGGTGCTGGGTCTAAACTTTCATCACAGTTTATTTTGGCAGAAGGTGACATGTTTTCCTTTTTAGACTCAACCTTTTTAATTCCAAGTCTGAAAAGTACTTCAGACTTCTTCCCATTTTATTTGCTGTAACTGCGCTGCGGATTTGCTCCTTGACCCTCCATCCTCTTAAAGAGAAGACACTTTGACCACTCCTGCCCTTAGATTGATGTTGGGGTGTGCGCTTGAACTCAATGTTTTGTTTGTTTGTTCAATTCTAAAATCAGTGAAACATTTTATGTTTACCAAAAGGTGGGTGATTCCTGTAGGAGGAAGCCAACTTCCGAATTGGACCTCTGCCAGCCTTTAGAGGAGGGAGACTTTACCAGAGCTGAGGAGTAGATAATGCCTGCAGTGCTAAGCTTTGAGCCGTGGGGGTCCGAGGCGGTAACATGGCGGCAAGGATGGAAGGGCGGGAGGGAATGGTCCTGGCTCCTCCCTGCTAAACACCAAGCGTTCTGCAGGATATCCTGACCTCACCTCGGGAGTCATCTGAGTGCCTCTGGTCCCCTAGGCTGACCCCCTCCATCGTGTCCACTGGGCCACTGGCTCAAACCTCCGTGGTGTGAGGAGGTAAAACTTCCTCCTTCCTTTCCCCTCCCTCTCTTCCTTCCTTTCTCCTTCTTTTCTCTCTCCCTCCCTCTCGCTCTTGCTTGCTCTCACTGTTGTTCTTTCTCTCTCTCCCCCCCTTTCTTTCACTCTCAGCTTCTGTCCATCTTTCCTTCCTTCCTTCTCTCCTTCCTTCTTAGTGGAGATGGCTTGACTGCTAAAAAGTCATTTTAACCTTCTAGATAACAGTTGTTTAAAAAACTTCAGTCAACATCTTCCTCTGTGTAGGCATCTTCTTAGTGGGTAAGAATCACGCTAATGACTTAAGCCAATCAGGCGGGCTTTTGGGGTTTTGTTTAGAAAAGGAAGAGGAGGTGGATGGTGTTCTAAAGCATGAGAGTGTGGTTTAAAATTTTTAGAGAACATAAGAATCATTTGGAGGGCTGAAATGCATATTTCCAGGCCTTTCCCCCCCCGAAATTCTAATCCTGGGGCCTGGGAATCTGCCCTGGGGTGAGCTCATTAGCTAGTTCTGAGGGAGGTGACCCAGGACTGCATTCTGAGAAACAGTGTGAAGTGACCGTGATGGGGGGTTGGATATGTTCCAATCTGATTGTGATTCGGGACTTTCCATAGTTAAAGATTCCCTTGATGTTGCTACGGAATGTGGGCTTCAGGAGTTTTATCCCCCACAGTTTTTTCCACGAATGAATCATATAAGAGGGAAAAAAAAAATCTGCCTTCTATCACTTCAACTTTGCTCTTTGGGAAGCTGTAGCTTCTACCACCTAAGACGCCTGTCTACTGGTCCCAACCACGTTAAGTGCCATGCATCACTTATTAGATCAGCGGTTAGAAAAAGAAAGATAATCATGTCACCCCCACCCTTTTGTGAAACAAGACAGCATCAGTATTGTGCAAAGAGCATGGGCTCTGGGGTTAGGCTGACCCCTGGCTCTCTTCCTTTACAGTTGTCAATCCCTTCTCAAGTTCCTCAACTTCCCCAGGCTGTGATTTCTCCATCTGTAAAATGGGAACAATCACAGCGACCTCACAGAGTGCTTGTGAGAATTCAGTGGAACAACATGCAGGAAGGACCTGGCCCAAGTCTCTAGCACGGCGGGGACTTACAAAATTAGTTCCTCTCGCTTGTTTGTTCTTCCTTTCTCAGAGTTTGTTTTGAAGGGCCTCAGCCCTGTTTGTTTCTGATTGTGCATCAGATATGCAAATACTTTTGCTAACACACAGACTGTTCCCTTTGAGTGCATGGCTCGCTCTCTTTTTGGTTCTACAGGAACTTTGCAGGAAGTGGAAAAGAACTGACACCTTTCTTAATTTCATTAGTCTTTTGCCCTCTGGATTCTGGGTGCAGTGCAGTTTTATCCATTAGGCATTATGGGCAGAATGCCTAGGGCCTGCAAGAATGTTTGAGAGCCTCCCCCCCAACCAAAAATTGTGACTCCAAAGTATGAAACACAAAAACTGCAAAATATAATTAATAAACATTTAGACAAATGTGTAGGAAACAACTATCACATCAGCCTCATTAATTGCTACATTTGGAGCTCAGAGCTATTTTACTACATTTGAAAACAATTTGTAGGTTAGATTCTTCTCACTTTGCAAAGATTTCTAAATATGCCCTGGGATTGCCAAGAACTCACAGACAATTTTAAATTAACTGAGTTACTCACAGTCCAATAATTTGAAAAGCTAAATTATGTCTATTTTTTAATGTTCTCAATTCTTTAAAAGCAAAAATTCTACTTACTAAGGGATTGTGGGTGAGAATGGAGCTCCCAAAGGTCCAAAAGCCTAAGGGCCACAAAGGTCTAATATAGCCTCATTTTTCTATGTCAGCAATCAATAAAACTGGCTCCTGAGTTCGTCCATTCTGTGCCTTGATTCGCATGGAGAATGATACGTGTTTCTCTAATTATTTTTTTGACACGTCACTTTTATTCTAAATGATGGAATTAGGTTTGTTTTGCCTCCTTCTGAAGATCAGTTTTGAGCTAAATTATAAGTTCCATTAGGGCAGGCAGGGACCAGGGCTGTTCTTTCCACATATGTCATTTCCACATATGGCATTTCCCGCTATAGGCCATGCTCACAGCAAAGTGTCGGCACATGGATGATGCCAATGAACAAATGAACGAGGCAGAAGCAAGAAATAAAGCGTCTAATTTGAGTTGACCTCTAAGTAAACTGAAAAGTGGTTCTGATCTTATCACCCATCAAATTATCACACACTGTTCAAATCTTATCATCTAGTTCATTATGATCTCTTATGACGTCTGTCAGATTCTACATGGTAATTTTCCCCTAAGAAGAGAGTTGGGAAATGCCACCATCTCTTTTCTGTAATCATAACTATCTCTACACAACAGGTGAGCACTCAAAGCATGACTGATGTAAAGTTCAGCATGCCTGAGAGCCTACCTTCTGTTAGTTATTTTTTTAAAGATCTATTTATATAATTGGAGAGAGAGAGATTGTGCATGAGCATAGGGAGGGGCGGAAGGAGAGGGAGAGAGAATCTCCAGCCGACTCGCCCACCAAGTGCGTAGCCCGATGCAGGGCTTGACCTCACAACCTGGAGATCATGACCTGAGATGAAATTGAGTAGGACACCTAACTGAATGTGCCACCCAGGTGCCCGAGAGCCTAACTTTTATGAATTTGCCCAATATAGACAAGATTAGTTGACTCTTCATGGTCACCTAAAGAGGAGAAGGACACTATTTTTACTGAAGAGCAGAGCTTCCTCTGCATATTCTGTGATTTACCTACAATGACTTTTCTTCTCCATTCTATCTGTGAACTCTTAGTCATACTTTAAAGCCCATGTCAACGTTCATCTCCTCTGTGAAGTTTCCCATCTGCACCCTAGTCATTTTCTTGCTCCTCTTTGGTCCCCAAAATATGTCATCCTCTTCACTTAATCTCAAGGGAAACTCGTGGGTTCATTAAAACTACAGTGGCCATTACGATGGATATGATGGGCTAGGCTGGGGCCAGTACTGTGTTGGGGGGTAGCACTCAGAAAACTCTAGATTTATCTAGACCCCATGACATCATCTTTAAAGACCACATCCTACCTTCCAAAATGGGACACGGCCAAACGTTGGCAGGAAATGATTAAAAGAGTTTTGCCAGGTCTTCCAGGCCCATTCCTGAAAGGTAACATAAGAACCAGAAATAGATTTGCTATAATATTTGTACCTTCTTAGACACTGAGTCATCGTGAATTACACACATACACACAGACGTGCGCACACACACACACCCTCACCCAAAGCCATGGGTTAGGGAACAGAGGACTTCCCTTATTGGGATTTGAAGCATTGTGAAATCTGGTTGCCTGGAGCAACACTCAGTTACCAGCCAGCTAACTGCTATATATTAGCAGTATGATTTGTCTACCCACGAGTAAAAATAGATTTAGAGGAAATGAAAGCTCCCCAAGAAGAAAACTCTGACTACACCTCACTTTCCTTTGTTCCCTTCCTATCCACACACAGACACACACAGACCCCTTGAAAAGAGTGGGGAGAATCAGAATTGGACAGGGGACAGGGTACCTCTGTTTTCTTCATTTACGAACTCCATAAAGTAGGACCATGTTTCAGAATTGTGCATCTCTCTATAAAGATAATCTGAATTTAAATTATTTTCCCCCTTAATGCATGGCTTTTGGGGCTGTGTGGAGAAGTGAACGTCCATCTAAATTCCTCACCCTCGAGAGTCCAGATGAATCCTACATCTGACACAGAATTGGAGGGCCTTGAGCACTCAGGGGCAGGACTTCATGAGCTCACTTTGAAAATGAGAAGCCTCTCTTCCCAGCTGAGCCACCCACGCCAGGGGAATGAGCAAACTGGAGCACCTCCCTAAAAATGTACAAAGGTCTCTTTTGTTTGGTCAATGCCAAGGCCTTCTAACTTGGTCGCAGTTTGTCATAAAGTCCACAGATAGTGCGTATTTCTGAGAGTGCATCAGTAACTTCTTGTAAACCCACACCAGAGCAAACCGAAATAATCTTCCTTCCCTTTTCAGTGATTTCATGCTAAGCGACTGTGCTTATCAGAGTGATTGGGTCAGATGTTGTGTGTGGTGGGATGTCTGGCTGAGTGGGTCATGCTGTATGAGGGAGGGAGAAAAAAAAGAAGGCACTTATTTATTCGATTTGTTGATAAAACTGAGCCTTCATGTTGGTGGAACGTGTCTTTAAAAGCAGGCTTGTTTGAGTACATTGTGGAAAATGCAGAGCGAGATCCCATCAGAAGGGCGCTTGGTTCTGAACAGTGCCATCCACCCAGTTGTCACGGTACACTTCTAGAGAGGTATGGTGCTTCTGGCTAAGGAGTCACGGTGTGACTCAGCTCAGTGTGTCTTCTCTCCAAGTTCTGTGTGACTCTGGTAACATGTGAGAGTACCAACGGATCCTCTCTTTAAGGGTACTCCAGAGTAGCTCGATTTTTGAATCAAAGAATCTTCAGCCATGCCATAATCACCTCCGATTTATTTGAGTAATTTTTCTTGGGTTTTCTTCAAGCAGGGTGTGCTTAAACCAGTTATTTATCATACGTTAACATACGTAATATACATATATTATAACATACGTATATTACGTATGTTACAATATTCTTATACAAAAATATCGTTTATTTTCAAACTTANTTTTCTTCAAGCAGGGTGTGCTTAAACCAGTTATTTATCATACGTTAACATACGTAATATACGTATATTATAACATACGTATATTACGTATGTTACAATATTCGTATACAAAAATATCGTTTATTTTCAAACTTACCACCAGCTGTCTGTGTAGCCCTTTGCATGCTATGAAGTCACTCGTTTTTCAGGATAGTTTTAGGATGAAAGCGGGAGTAACCCAAAAGTGCTCTGGGGCCCTGGCTCCATGTTAGGGAGCCATAATCTCATCTGATCTTCTCAACAGCTTCATAAGGTGTTCCTTACACCCCCCCCCTTTACGGGGGAGGGATCTGAGGTCTGAGAGGTGAGTTAACTCGCTGAAGGACACACCTCTGGTAAGAGGCAGCCTTGATATTTGACTCACGTCTGTGTGACTCTGAAGCTAATGATTTTTACAGCCTGTCTAATGGTTGATGTTGCCTAGCCCTAAAATAAGAGGGCTTGTTGAGGACATTTCGTTAGCAATTCCAGCTCACCAGAATCCTGGGTGCTAACCAGCATTGTGGTGGCCAGGAAGAATTAAAGTCACTTCAGAAGGCTCCCGCCCCAGGGCTGGAGAGTAGAGTCTATACTGAGGGAGTGGGGGTTGAGGAAGGCGAAAGTTCCCGCCACCCAGCGGGAGGTTTCCCAGGTCCGTTTCATGGCTGATCCGGAAGTCCCAAGCAGATGGTTAACGTGATGTAAAGACCGTGGCATCACTGAGAACATTGCTGTGCTGGCTTTCTCTACCATTGGAAGCACCATCTTTTCAAATGACTTCCAACGGGTCCAGATGGATGGCTTCATTTAACCAGACACAGTAGTCCCCCTTTATCTGCAGTTGTGTTCTCATGATTTCAGTTACCTACAGTCAGTCAGGGTCTGGAAACAAATAATCCTTCTTCTGACATACGGTCAATGCCTATGTCACTCACCTCACTTCACCTCTTCACGTAGGCATTTTATCATCTCATGTCCTCACAGAAGGGTATGTACAGTACAGTAAGATATTTTGAAGGAGAGACCACGTTCACATATAGTATACCATTATAATTGTTCTATTTTATTACTGTTGTTGTTAATGTCTGACTGTGTTGAATTGATAAATTAAACTTTACCATAGGTACGTATGCATAGGGGGAAAACACACAGTATATATAGGGTCCTGTACTAAACACGGTTTCAGGCATCCACATATCTACCATGGATGAAGAGAGACTGCTGTCTACTTCAATCTCCCAGAATGGGCTTGCCAGGGAAAGGGGCACCCCCAAAATTTAAGATACCCAGATTTCAAGTTTTGCTTCTCAAACAAGGAAGTGAGTTTCTGTGTGAAACTAGGAAAGTAGTAAATTTCTAGTAAATTTCTAATCTGTCTTACTAATGTAAGCAATGGGACATTGAGAAAAGTAGGAGTGGACCTCAGGACCCAGCCAACCAGGTTCTTACTTCACTGTCATTAACCGGCTGATTAACCTCTCTGAACTTCAGTTCCCTCAACTGTGAAATGGGGAATAGGCTTGAATTATCTCTAATGGTCTTTGCTAAAATTTTATGATCCAGATATCCTTATCTGATTCTTTCCCAGAGTCACTTGAAAAGTTTAGTAAAACTGCTTGACCTCAAGATTCCTAAAANAAAATCCCAAAAAAAAAAAAAAAAAAAAAAAGGCACTCAGGCATTGATGTAAATTTCAAGTCGACCCCGTCAGTTCTGGCAAATCTTCTTACTCTTCCTTTAGGATTCAGTCCGCCTTCCTATCTAGAAACCGCAGTCGCCTCCAGAAGATGGAGCTGTGGCAATAGAAGGCAAGGAGTAGGAGGAACAGGGGGGAAGGGGTAGAGGATGGGGGGTCTACTGAGCCAGCTCAGAGGTCACAGCCCCGTCCCTGTACTCGAGAACACTTCCCAGAGAGCAGCTGCTTCAAGAGAATTCTCTTTCCTGCTTTGGTACCAAAAGCTAAGGGAATGTTTCCTCCTAGAACTTGTTATTTTTCTGTCCATTTTCCTGTTTAATCCTCTCGGATATGGCAGAGACCATCATCGGGTCAGGTGTCTCTGGAAGCAACAACTGTGTGCGCAGCACCATGTTCTGCCACGCGACGGGTCTGTCACCTCAGCCACTGCGTCCTGTCTCCCAGGGAAGGCGTGAGGAGTCCCCTGTGCAGGAGGAACCCAGAGCTCCTGGCATGTGGGTCCAGAAATGATCATGCCTTCCCCCCTTTCCACAATCACAGCCCCTTTTGGACAGTCTGTGGGCACCTCTCTAAACTCCTTTCCAAAATATAGACATCGTGCTTAGTGTCCAGTTGAATTTATTTGGGCATCCCAAGAACCAAAACGCTGGTGTCTTTTATAGTTCTCCAAGAACATCTCGGTCCACGGGATATAAAAAAAATGACTTCGCTGAACCCAGCTCTGTCATGGACAGGTCCCATTCAGCTCTGTGCCGAGAAAGACCCCAACCGCAGCAGGAGCCCAGACGTCATTCCCGGCCATGCTCTTCCACATTAAATGCTTCGAGCTGCTCTTTGGCGCTTGGTCACTCCATAACTAAATATTGCTTTAGCATTTGCTGCACACAGAGCTTCCTGAAAGCAGCAGGGGAGGCGTGTTAGAGTCTGGACAATTGGGGCACTGTTTCCATGGAGTGGTTTGCCTCCCGAATGCTGTGTCCAATGAAAGTGACCCAAGAGCCCTGTTCCACTTGTGAGCCTTCGGTTGTGACTTTTTCCTCATTTGGAGAAAAAAAAAAAGAAAGAGAAAGAGAGACTGGCCACAATTTAGATGTGGCGAGCGAAAGGCTAAGTTCTAGCAGCAGAATGTCTTTGAAGGAAAATAAATCACCGCCCACCAACAGAGGGGGAGAAACCTCAGTGAGCTCAAGAGAAGCATTAGGAAGGGTAAGCCATGCACTTGGCCCACGAGTGTGTATTTTCTGGGCCAGACTCGGTTTTCATTATATTGTTGCTATGCGCATAATAAATGAGCTCACTGCTACACCCAACCTGGGCAGAGAGAATTTATAGGGAATTAATAAATCCAGGGGAGGCAACATGTGGCTTTTCCTCTGGTCGTAGAAAAGAAACCAGTAATCTTGGATTTTAAACAGACGAACCTCTATTACTTCGCTGTTTCTGAAAACTGGATCCCAGTTCTAATGGGCAGGGAGTGATAATAGTGATGTTTCTCTTCCTCAGGGTTTTTCTTTAAAGGGAAAGGGTCACACAGTTCATGGGCTTCAAGACAAAGAGGTTATTATAAGATCTATAAATACATGGTGGCTCTGTGAACGCTTTTTAAGGGCATTTATGTGAAATAAGTCCTTTCCAGCGGGAGGTTTTTGAAATCTAAATACTCCTGTTAATGCATGAAACCTAGAGATAGTATAAATAAGACAGGGGGTTAGGGGCGATCGGAAATAGACAGGAAGTAATCTAATTTTACTTTCTGCAGATGCCAAGAAAAATGGCCGGCTGCTAATCGGGGACTTCTGAATTCAGGCGACCTTAGGTACTGTTAATGGCAGAGTTATAAATCTGTACTGTAATTATTACAGCACGGTGGCGCTTTTTAACTTCTCATCAATTACTCCTTATACTTCCTGAGCCCCACCTGGGTTGCCTAGGTCTCTATGAGGTTCTGGGGCGGAACAGGAGCCGGGAGCACACGCTCCTGCTCTGTGAGATCGATGGGTGAACTCGGGTGGTCAGTTATCGAGGAATTATCTGGATATCAAGAAGAAAGGATTGGGTCATTCTGGCCACTTCTGATGTTGCTTGGGAATGTAGAGACCTAGACCCAGAGAATTAAATCGTGGGACACAGTTACGAAGACCCCTCCGTACCCTTCCAAGTGGGATTTCTTGTTAAATTCTGTTAAAATTATAAAAAGTTCTATCTCTGTGATTTTTGTCATTACCGAAGCAGGCATCTATCCAATGTAGAAGTACGGGCGATAATAATTATGAGAATGCCTAGAACTTGCGCTCCCCCTCCCCATCCCATCTCCGCCTCTTATCCATTCCACCTAGCTCTTTCCATCAAACGGTAGGATTTTTCCGCTTCCTTTTTACTGTTTTTGTTCTTCTTTACCATTGCGGGTAGCATGGTAGGAAGGAAGGAACCAGAACGGGGGGATGTTGGAGGAGAGGTAAGAAGCAAGTGGTAGAGCTGGCATCAGAAGGAAGGAGGGAAGAACATGGCAGGACCTGAGACCCTATTAGTCAGCTTGCGTAGAACTGTTGGGGGTGGGAAGGGTCTGCCTTCATGAGGGGCACACCCTGCTCCCCTCCCGTTCCCACAGCATGCCATTGAACAGGCAGCGTGCAGCTGAGAGGCTAAAGTCCTCCTAACCTCAGGGCCTTCCCAGCAGCGAGGCCCCACTCCCAGGCACCCAGCAGCGAGCTCCGCCCTGAGGAGATGAAGTGGATCCCCACCGAGACTTGCCCAGACCTTGGCCCCAGGGATACCATGTGAGCAGGAGTCGCCTTGAAGGTATTTTGTTTGCTTCTAGACATTCCAGCTGGGTATGTGCCCCACTTCTTGGTGAGATCCTCTTGACAAACTCAGCTTGTGATCTTCCACTGAAAAGGCCTTGTCTGAAGAGAAATCCAGTCGAGGGTCCTGGGTTTGGGACGTTGCCATCTTTCTCTTGGATAAATAGGTTTACTTCTATGCCTCATAAAGCACATTTTTCTCCTGGGGTTTTCCGCCGAGTGTCTTGGGCGGTTACGGTGACAACTGTGACAATGGCAGTACTGATAAGACCAGAGTAAAACAGTAACCCAAGTAAATCTGATGGCCATGGAGAACCAAAGTCTCTTGTCACTTGCTGCTTTGATGTGAAATTCCCATCGCCTCACAGACCTCTCTGTGAACACTGTATGCATTTGTAAAGATTAATTTCTTTCTATTCGACTCGTATCTGAATGATTAAATTTTGTTTGCTCCCAGGGTTTAATCACGAAACATTCTGAAAGCCAACACCCTCGAGATCTGTGGTCACTAAGATACAGATCACGTCCTCCTCATTCTGGGAAGAAAGCAAAAGTCGGCTGTTGTCCTTCTCTGCTGTCTTGTCTCCTATATTCCTGGGTATCTTTGTAGGGTGGACATTGTATTTTTAAATATTTGCAAGGAATAGATGAAGGCCCATAAAGATGTTCTCTACCTCCAGGGAGGATTTTATTCCCTTCTGCCAGCCTCCCAGCCACCCATCAATCTGATCTGGGGCTTCGAGCTGTTCTTACCAATCCTGATGAGTGAAAGCTTGGCTTCAGCCTGTGCAAAGGCGGCTTCCCTTCCGGCACCTTCTCACTTTTACATCCAACGCAAAGTGGGGTCCCAACCTTGGGGAGCCCTAGAGTCCAGTCCATTCCCCCGTACCCAAAGATGCAGCACAGAGACACAGTGTGGCCTCTCAGACAGCTGACTCACATCAGCCATTCCCCCACAGAGAAAAAGCAGCCTTCAAGTGTGGGCTTACCTCTGTGAATTCCTTCTCTGCTCCCAAATTTTGACCTGATCATTCTTTACTATCTTTTAAAGCTTCGCTGCTATGAAGACGATTTTTAATATCTTTTCCTCATTTTTTAAAAGCTGTCTTCAGTAGGATGGTTGATCTGAATTACCCAGTCCACAACTTAAGTCCAAAAGTAAAAGCTGGATAACCCAGCAATTATAAGAGAATTATCGTAGACAATTCTAGTAGAAATAACTAAGGCTTAAGGGGTTTGCTGGATGCCAGGCACTTTATGTACTTGATCTCATTTAATACACTAATAGCTTCTAAGTGTTATTATTTCCATTCTACTAATGAGGAAACGGGCTTAGAATGGACCGATGCCTTGGTCACGTTCTCACACGTGGTAGAGTCAGCTCTGGCCTGAGTCCGGCTTAGGTTCTCAGTCCCTCCCCTCATCAGACCAAATCCCTTCCATGAGCTACAGACCTGGTGTGGCCTTGGCCTCTGATACACAGCTTCCCATGACCCGTGTCGGAGCTCCCGTTCCTTTCTGTTGTGTTTTCCTTCTACCGAGGAAAACTGCAGAGTTTGTTTTGATTTCTTTTTGCAAAACTCCCCCGTATGTTTCTAACTTGTGGCTGAGAAGAAGGCAGATGCTCAACTCACACGTGGACTCCAGCCTGGGGAAAAAGGAAACCATCTAGCAGCCCTTCTTGGCCTCCAGAGCGGTTCACACCAACCAGTGGTGCAGGTGATCATGCTTCCGTGGTTTCAGATTTCTTGATTTTATCTAAAATTCACTCTGCTTTTCTGCCGTCCTCACTTGCCCGACCTTACCATGCATGGCTGAGGAGAGCCCGTCCTACTCCTTCTCCCATAGGTGCCACTCATCCTAGAGCTGACTCACCTGGAGACCGACCTTTTCCTACACAGGCAGACCTGTTTCCTGTCCTGTCCAGGTCCACACCAACTTACTTAAGAGAAGCCTCAAGTTTTCCTTTAGTTCATTCACATATCCAGTCAATGCATTTATCCAAGCCCTGTTACAGTCAAGGCACCGTGCTGGGCCCTGCTGTGTATCTGCACATGAAGAAACGGGCTCTGTTTCCACCATGCCCAGAGAAGGAATGGGAGACACTGAAACGGACCCCAAGTGACAAGTTCCCTTAGAGATGTACGCATAATGTGCTTGGGGCGTGCCAAGGAGAAAGATATTCTATCTGGAAAGGCCCGATGGGAGAGAGACACTCAACCTGGCCCTGAGAGTTGAATAAAATGTGAATTATGAGGACAGGAAGAAGAGTACCTTGGACAAAGATACAGCGTAGGTGAAGGCACAGAGGTGAAGCATGCAGAGCATGGGTATAAAACGGTGAAGTTCGGTCTTGCCAACGGATGGAATTGCTAAAGAGCTTTTTGGGCCATGCCCTCAGAGACTTTCAAGGTATTGAGGGAGGAGGGCAGAAATACACAGATGAAGGCAAGACGGCCCCCCTGAGGGCCAGAGACACGTTTAGTTCGGCCAGGACGCTGTTGGAAATATTTGAGCCAATTCTGGAAATCAGATTTCACGTTAAAAAATCCAGATTTCTGGCTTCTTCTGAAAATTGGAGAGACTTAGCAACACGGGGCGTATTTTCTCGGGATGGCAGCTGGCTGGAGCTGAGGAACGGCTGCTTTCCTTCGGGAGGCTGTGAGTTCTGTCTCCCCAGCACAAAATCCCAGCTCGTTTCTCCCTCCACCTCATCTGCTGGGCCCCGCAGCCTTCTAAGCGTCAGGCCCTGGCTGGGCTACAGGTGCAAGGCCAGGCCAAGGACTGGGGGGGGTGGGGGGGGTGAGTGGCCTGGACTGAGGGCCTCTCTTCCAGCTCCCTGACTCACACGTGCTGGCTGCCGGGGGTCCCCTGGCCCCCCGCTGCCACCCTTCTCTAAAATTTCAGCATGCACGACTCTCAAAATTATGAGACATTGGAGGTATTTAAATCATCTCTAAAAGCAGCTCTTGGTGCCCAGGCTCTGACACCAAAAATGGGGAAAATCAAACACATCGGTGGGAGGGGGGATCGGGGCTGGGGGGCGGAGGGTGTGTGTGTGTGTGTGTGTGTGTGTGTGTGTGTGTGCACCCCCTGGGAGATTTATTAAATGGACTATCACTTTCCTAAATGTCTACATCCAGTCTTCCTCTCTTCTCAAAGTGTCCGCCTTCAAACTCTTCGGTTAGTTGAAAAGAATAGTTTACTAACGTCTGAGGACCTGTCAGATTCCTCACAGGGCAGAAAATCCTGTATTTGGAGAATGCAAATCCTCTGCCAGAGTCCTCAGGGAGGGGTTGCCTTAGGCCTTGGTCCTTCCGAGAGCCCCAGGAATCCCCCTTTCTAGCCCCATTTGCATCAACTCTGATGAACTAAGAGGTCAATTTGGGAGTTCCTGAGGCTAAGCCCTTGTACCTATAAATAAATACACAGAATAAAAGGAAAGCACAAAAGAAAAACCAAGGGAGGAAAAAAGGAAATGAAAAACCTGACTTTGTTTCATTGAGAAAATTAGGTTTGAAATGTCCTTTGTGTCACAATGCCATCCATGCCTTACCTTGCAAACCAGGAGAATGCCTCCGAAATTGACATCCCCTTGGCTAGACCTTGGCTAGTTCCTCGGAGGCTGAGGTTCAGTAATTCTGGGACAGTAGAAAGGTTTTTGTGTACTGTGTCAGGCAGGAAGAAAAGGTCTTATGACCACAGAACTGGATACTCTGGAAGGTACAGAACAGTCAGCACTTTCCTCCGAGGAGAGAACACACAATTGGCATGAAAGTCACCCAGCAACCGGTCGAGGAGAATGTCCAAAAGTAGAAGACTTCTAGCAACTCGTTCCTTCAGACGTTACAGAGAGGATCGCTGTCTGCCCTGGCTGTGTCTGACCAGACGCAAAACGCTGGTCCCTTTGAAATGCTATTTGCGGACCAGCGTGAATTAGATGGTACCATCGGGAATGCTGGAATCAGGGGAGACTGTATTTTGTTGGCTTTTTCCCCCTGTGGTTTTCGCCATCTGTTTCTTTTAATGCATAAACAAGGAAAATGACTGGCTTGGAATGCAACGTTTTTAAAAACCAGATGACCACAGGCATCCTCCAAACGAGAAAGAGAGAGCAAGTTGAGGTTTTGTGACATTTGTCAGGAAGTGAGAAGTTAAATACCGGAAAGCGCTAATGCTCTCTGCCAGGGAAGGTCCCACAAAGGCAAGGACGAGCTTTGTCTAGGACCCCGCCTTTCTGAGGTCTTGCCATATGTGTACATCTCACCAAGGACTATTTTCAGATATGCGCACCGCCCCCTCTATCTCCCGGCCCCCCCTTCCCGTCTTTAAGCTAAAGATGGAACCACTCAGCTGGCCTTCAGCATAACCAGCCTTGGTTTTCCATGAGCATTATTACTAACTTGGCAACCTTGGGCAGAATCCACTCTTAGAAACTTGCAGACTGAACAAAAGCTGTGTTGTGTGCAGGTTCTATTAAAAAGCTGAAATAGAGAGCTATAAATAGAGGAGCTGATGAGATACACTCAGAGAAGATACTTCACTTCTCTCCTGGACAATAGTGAGTGAAAAAAAAAATCATATAAGGGCACTATGAACACAGTGCATTTTTCTTGAGCAAAGGGCACGCCGCTTTTAAAAGGACGATTTGCTAGGCACAGTGCAGTGTCCACTCTGTAAATGGCTCTGTATGCTCCATGCCAACGGACTTTAAAGCCATAGATTCCTTTTCTTAAACCCAAGGCAGTGGAGAGATTCGGTGGGATGGTGACTGCAGTACTAATCTCCTTTACCTTCATTGCAAGAAATAGTAAGTGGCAGGCACTGGGGATTTCAGCGTTTTGGAGCTTCCAGGGGGAGGAGGGCATTGGTGCGTTTGGCTGCGTTCCACCCACTTCAGCAGAAGACGAACTCAAGCATTTTTCACATAGTTTTGTAGGCAGCCTGACGCCAGAATTTTCACATTAGGGAAAGGATAAAAGATGATGGTTTCTTAAGGAAGAGCCAACTCTGCCTAATTTACAAAGCCTGTTCTCTTAAAAAAAAAAAAATCGTGGGCAATACTAAGGGGGTCTGCTGTTAGTTATTCGGGGAGGGGGGAGCAGGGGTTAGGCAGACACAAGACACTAGTCATGTAGTAGCCCCCTGGAGGATTAAATATGTTTCCAAATGAGTTTCAGTTCCAGTAAGTTCTCTGCCCGTGTTTAGGACCCTATGAAGGATGGTAGATGGGAAAATGCGAGCCCGCCGGGTGAGGTTCCTTTCGTTGGCATTGGTTCCAGATGCCAGAGTTGTGATGAGTGTGTTTGACTTCCCACATCCCTTGGACGTAGGTACTGTCTGGGATGTCTGCTTCCCCGGTGGAAATGGGAAAATGATTTGAGACCTGAACTCTTCCTGGTGGCTTCCAGTTCGGTCTGTCGTTTGTTTCAAAGGTTGGATTGGAAGCTCCCAGAGGCTTCTGAGAGTGGCACTGCTGAGCTGTTGGCTTCCTAAAAGTAGTCTAGTGACCTATGGAATTTTAGTTACAATAATAATAATGTCACACGAAGAGGCATCCTGGGGAAGGCATGAGAGGAATGTTAAGTAGCCCAACTCTCTATTTGCATTATTCGCTTTACAAATAGTTTCAAGGCCTTTAAAAAAAATGTGGCTTTTTTTTCATTATGCTGTGGTTCTGGTGCTTCAAAGGGATGATCTAGGATCATAATTTAAAATTTCATAATTTAAAAATGGTTCACCCTTAAGGTGCATCCTGGGAATTGAGACTTGGACCAATTTTGAGATGGTTTTGTCATCCGGAGGAAGAAGGATGGAGCTATTTCAGGGATTTGTTCTTTACTGGGATTCAAGAGGGGATTTAAAAGTGTTCTGCCCTGATGTCTCCTTGTCTCCTTCCTTTTCTCTCTTCCCTTCCATTTTTTCTTTCTTTCTTCTTACCGGGGAGAGGTGACTGAGGAATGCCTGGTTAGGAGGCTGGGGCTTGGAATTTTACCCCTCTGTGTCTTCCTGCCTACAGGTGGTAACCCCCGTGAGGACAGGCCAGGGCTATGTGTACGAGTACCCGTCCAGATACCAAAAGGACGTCTACGACATCCCTTCTTCCCACGCCACACAAGGGGGGCTGGCGGGAGCCTTGCTGGGTGGTATTCCTTCAGGGCTACGGAGCAAAGGGAAGTTCACCAAGCAGGCATGTTTCACTTGAAGCCATCTATACAGAAGCCATTTCTAACAATGCTATTTAAATTACGTTTTCTGAAATCGCTTAATCAGGAAATCCTAGGCCTTTATCCGACAAAGCTTTTGTCGCTTATCATTTTTGTTCAGGAAATGTAAAATTTAAACTACCGTTTAAAGCACAGACAGTGGGGCGCCTGGGTGGCTCAGTCAGTGAAGTGGCTGACTTTGGCTCAGGTCATGATCTCAGGGTCCTGGGATCAAGTCCCGGGTCCTGGGAGACTTGCTTCTCCCTCTCCCTCTGCCCCTCCCCCAAGCTCCTGCGTGTTCTCTCTCTCTCTGCCTCAAAGAAAGAACTAAAATCTTTAAAAATAAATAAATAAAATCCAGATGGTGTGGATACTTCACGTAAGGCCATTTTTATACTCAATCTAAGTCAAAGAACATTATGACACAGGGCAAGGGTATACGTTACCTGGCAAGTAAGTCCATGGTGGAAGGCTTAGTAGTGTAAGAAGTGACACGTGTGCGACATTGCTGTTCTGGGTAACGCAAGTGTTTCTGTTCAGGTGTACGATATCCCTCCATCAGTGAAAGGCCCTGTGTTTTCAGTTCCAGTGGGAGAGATAAAACCTCAAGGCGTCTATGACATCCCTCCTACCAAAGGGGTAAGTGAGCTACCGCAGAGCAGCAAAAAGGGTGTGTGCGTGTGTGTGTTTATTGGGGTAACATGAGAAGGGCAAACCAAAGGGGGAAAAACTACTCTTTATGAGAGAGTGAACAGGAGGAAGGAAAGTTTAAGGATTCCAGGAGCACCTGGCTGGCTCAGTCAGGGGGCATTCGACTCTTGATCTTGAGGTCGTGAGTTCGAGCTCCCCATGGGGCATAGAGATTACTTTAAAAAAAAAAAAGGGAGGGGGAGGAAAAAAAATCTCAAAGTCTAAGGATTCCATAGTTAGGGCATTCCATTAAAAATGAGGTAGTCGATAAGGAGAGCCAGTAAGAAGATAAAATAATTCAGTGTGGCAAGCAGCGAACATATCTCATATTTCTGGGAAGTGTTACAGCATCCTCAGTCCAGACAGGGGTTGCTGCAGGTGATGTCCTCTCTTGCCCTCTGGGCCACGCCTGCCCCGGAAGTACAGTTATCCCTGCTGGGCAGAGAAGGGAACGGTGTGTCAGAACAGGGAAGCAGCTGTTGAGCCTGTCACAACCGACGGATCTAGGAGGAGACCTCGGGTCTTGGACACCTCGTCCCTGTGTGTGAATGAATGCACGTCTGCCTCCTGGATCAGCCGAGGAAGGAGACCCAGGAGGTGGTCAGACACGCGGGCCGGGGACCCAGGGAGGGCAGCCCAGCCAGGAGGGGCCCACACACAGGCAGCGCTGAGGACACGGGAAGGATGCTCCCGTCCACGGAGGGGGTAAGTGAGAACAGAGCAGAGCCTTGGGAAACGCGGGCCGGAAGTGGATGGCAGGTGAAGAGCCAGGAGCCGGCGATGAGGCCGGAGAAGTCCAGCCTCATTTTAAGGTCCTTTTCGGTTTCTGCACGTTCGCACGAGCCCGCTGGAAAAACAACGGCTCGCTTCCTCCTTGCTTTTCAGGTCTGTGCCGTGCCCCCCTCCGCTGGCCGAGATGAGGCGGGACTTCGGGAGAAGGAGTACGACTTCCCCCCTCCGCTGAGACAAGCCGGGAGGCCGGACGTCAGACCCGAGGGCGTCTACGACATCCCCCCCACCGGCACCAAGCCGACGGGGAAGGACCTCCACCTAAGATGCAACTGCGATGCGCCGGGCGCCGCGGACCCGGCGCCACGGAGACACCCCGGCGTCTCGCTGCACCACGCGCCCGCCCCGCTGGGCCAGCCCCTGGGCCCCCAGAACGACGCCTACGACGTCCCCCGGGGGGTTCAGTGCCTGGAGCTGCCCGCAGACACCCGCGAGAGGGCCCACCCCGCCGAGAGAGACGGTGTGTACGACGTCCCTGGGCACAACCCCGCGGACGCCCCGGGCTGTCGCGACGTGGTGGACGGCATCAAGCGGCTGTCCTTCTCCAGCACCGGCAGCACCCGCAGCAACATGTCCACGTCGTCCACCACGTCCAAGGACTCGTCCCTGTCGGCCTCGCCGTCGCAGGACCGAAGGCTCCTGCTGGACCCGGACACGGCCATCGAGACGCTGCAGCGGCTCCAGCAGACCCTGGAGGTGGGCGTCTCCGGCCTGCTGGCGCTGGCGGCCACCGACTGGCGATGCTACGGATACATGGAACGACACATCAACGAGATCCGCGCGTGCGTGGACAAGGTGGAGCTCTCCGTGAGGGACTACGTCCACTTTGCCAAGGGGGCTGCGGCAAATGCGTCCTGCCTCCCCGACCTCCTCCTCCACCACAAGATGAAGCGGGAGCTCCAGAGGGTGGAAGACTCCCAGCAGATCCTGAGCCAGACCAGCCACGACCTGAGCGAGTGCAGCTGGTCCCTGAACATCCTGGCCGTGAACAAGCCCCAGAACAAGTGCGATGACCTAGACCGCTTTGTGATGGTGGCGAAGACGGTGCCCGATGACGCCAAGCAGCTCACCACCACCATCCACACCAACGCGGACGCCCTCTTTAGACCGGGCCCCGGCGGCTCGCCCGCCAAGAGTGGGCCCGAGAACACGACGAACTCCGGGGAGTACCCACACGCGGCGGCGCAGGTGCAGCTGCTGCCTCCCGGGGACCCCAAGGCCCCAGCCCTGGCCAAGCCCCTGCCCCCGAGCCTGGGCAAGGAGCAGCCTCCTGACTGTAGCAGCAGCGACGGCTCCGAGCGGAGCTGGATGGACGACTACGACTACGTCCACCTACAGGCAAGGAAATCAGGCTCACAGGGGCGCCCGTGTTCGCAGTCGGGGGGCCTGGGAGGGCCGGGGGGGCAAAAACGCGGTTCGCGACAGCCCTGGCCCGAGAGCGCCGCGTCCTCAGTTCTAGAGCTTTCCCTGGCACTAACGGTGCGATCCACTTACCAACCTCCCCGGGGCCGTCATTGCTTCATTTGCAAAGTGAGTGGAGCACAAGGTTGGGGTGCTCCACGGATATGCCTCGGGCAAGCTGGAAGGGCCGCCCCAAGTAGGAGCGTGGTTGTCTCACATAATCACAGCAGCTCAACCTCTGTTTGCATTTGATGACAGAGTTCTGCATGGTATTTTATTTGAAAAAGGAGGGCGGCACTGTTAAGGGGGGGGCGGGAGGAAAGTCTGGACTAGAGAAATTCTCAGGTCCCTTCAGCTCTGTAATGTGTGTGTGTGTTTAATTAGTTACTTAAGCCTCAGGCGTACCTTGAGGAACGCTGGGTGTTTGTTGATTGACCCAGAATGTCACCAGCACACGGGAAATAGGGCAGGCACAGTCTGCCTCCTACACGTGGAAATTACACCACGTTGACTTGGGATCCCTTTCACTTTGGGGAATTCAGACATTTGACCAAGATCCATTATTAGGAATTTGCTCTCTATGCGGCCATTCCTTTCATTTGACTGGGAGGGATGGGTCATCCTGAGGACTGTTGAACTAACTACAGTTCCCCTGCCTACAGGAGACTGGGGAAGGGAGAGAGCTGAGCCCCGCCTCCCAAATCCGCACACACACCCCCCCCCACCGCTAAGGAAAGGTGCAGGAGAGAGTAGATGGGAGCATTCATCATTCCCCTAGTGGGTTGTTTAGCTCTGCATACTGGGAGCTACCTCTTTGGTGTAGAGTTGCAGATGATTTGAAGAAACCAGGAGTACAGCGTGGGCCCCATTTAGACCACGTTAGGAGGTTTATGGGTTTGCATATAATCTGTTAGAGAAGAACCCTGAGAAATAGTACTGTGTAAGGAAGTTTGCAGGGGAGCGTGGATCTCCCAAGTTAGGGGCACCCCCCATGGAAACGGATTTTAGTTTTCAGACCTGCCCTACACGGGGAGTCTGGAAGTCTGGCAGGGGAGTGTGCCATCCCTGTCTGGCATTCACAGGGCCTAACGGCCTGCTAGGGCCAAGGCCATGGAAAACTAAAGGGTATTTACACATTTGTCAATGAAAGTGTTAGCACAAGTGAATCACAGGGGTGATGTAATGTTTTCTCTATGTTGACAAATAATAGGGGAAGGAGGAGTTTGAGAGGCAACAGAAAGAGCTGCTGGAAAAAGAAAATATCATCAAACAGAACAAGATGCAGCTGGAACATCATCAGGTAAGTTCAGCCAGGACAGAACCGACCTGGTATTGTGGATTTCCCACTTCATAAGGAAGGTCATGATTTTGAAGGTCCCCCTTCAGAAGGTCATGATTTTGGTCCTTCCAGCATTCTTGGGCATAAATAAGCTCCAAGGCTTTTAGGGTGCCTGAGTGGCTCAATCAGTCAAGCGTCTGACTCTTGGCTTTGGCTCAGGTGAGGATCTCAGGGTCCTGAGATGGAGCCCCATGTTGGCTCCGTGCTCAGTGCGGAATCTGCTTGGGATTCTCTCGCCCTCTGCTCCTCCCTGCATTCATTCTCTCTCTCTCTCAAATAAATAAATCTTTAAAAAAATAATAATAAGCTCTGGGGCACCTGGGCGGCTCAGTCAGTTGAGTGTCTGACTCTTGATTTCAGCTCAGGTCATGATCTCAGGGTCATGGGATCGAGCCCTGAGTCCATCAGGCTTCACACTCAGCGGGGAATCTGTTTCTTTCTTCCCCTCCATTGTCCCCCCCAACACTCTCTCAAATAAATAAATAAATCTTTAAAAATAATAATAATAATAATCTTCAAGGCTTATAAAAGGGGATAAGAACAAAGAGAAAGTTTATATCTTTAGTAATCCAGCTGGTGTACCTAGATTATGTCTAAATAGCCATTTTTCCAGGCTCCTTCTGTACATCTAACATATTAGGATTCTTTGGGTTAAGGCTGTTGGTCTCAAGAAGGAAGGCCCAGTCAAGCTAGCCCAATCAAACGGGTTTTATAGCCAGGCCATAGTAGGGGAATGCAGGGAGGGAAAAATGCAGATACAGCTGATGAGTCTGATAGCAGATAAGTTCTATGAGAGCTAGGACTGTAAATTCTCTCTCCTTCTTGTACTTTCTTTTCTCTAAATATGCTTCCTTCTCCTCTATTATCTCACAGTTCCCTATACTTATGTACTTATTTGGTTCCTATTGAACTTTATAGGACCCATACATGACCACTCAAAGTCCTTTCCACAGATGGCTTTTCATCTCAGCATCCTCAGCTAATAGTTCCTTACTGTGGTTCATCAAATTCCTAAAAACAAAAGCAGAGAGAGAGAGAGAGATTCTGAATGGGCCATCTCGATCTGTCTGTCTATCTGTCTATCTATCTATCTATCTATCTATCTATCTATCTATCTATCTATCTCCTACAACACAAGTGTATGGCTTGGCTGTTCTTAGTCCAGTCTGAAAGAATGAGGGCAGAATCGAATGTGTTCAGAATACCTCCAAGCCTTCAAACAAGGGATTTGGCCAAGGCAGGTTCACACAAAAGCTGGGCATGAGTGGGGTTGATAATGATGGGCATTGCTGGTACAGGGCATAAAAAAAAGGAACCAACCAGTTCCTGAGTCACTTAAAAGTTAGAGCCACCAGGCTATATCCTATTCTAAGGGAATTCATTGTTTGATCTTGCACCCCCCTTAAAACATGCGGCTGCTGACCCGACACTCAGACCATCCAGTCTCTACAATTCTACTTGGCCTTGACGCTGTGTATACAGCCCACCACCATCTTCCAGCTCATCACAGCACCCATTCCATAGTCTGTCCCATTATACCTGCTGGTGTTGGCACAGTACAGACACCCATAAGCCATCAGATTGGTCTTGGGGCAGAAGAGTAATGGATTGAGGACTTACATGCTTTTTAAGCTGAAATGAAATGTCATGTAGAGACATGAACTGTCACATTGCCCTCAGGAAACCAGAGTTCCTTTAAAAAAAAAAAGACAGTTTATTTTATTTATTTAATTTTTCTAGAGAGAGAGCACAGGAGTGTGTGAGTGGGGGGGTGGGGGCAGCAGAGGGAGGAGGAGAGAGAGAATCTCAAGCAGACTCCACACTGAGTGCAGAGCCCGATGAGGGACTCCATCTCACAACCCTGATATCATGACCTGAGCTGAAATCAAGAGTCGGTTGCTTAATTGACTGAGTCACCCAGGCGCCCCAGAAAACCAGAATTCTAATCCTTGCTTTCTGACCAGCCAACTCTGTGACCTTAGGGAAGTCATTTAACCTCCCTGAACTTCAGTTACTTCTATATAAAATGAGAAAATTCCCCCACCTTTCCATCTAATAAGATGATATATTTATGAACGTATTTGTAAAAGCATAAGTGAAATATCTTCAAACATCACCCTGTATCTGTTTATGTCTGCTTTGGCATTTGGCCAAGGAGGACTGCAGGGCTTAGGGAACTTGTAGAAACCATAGTAATTTCTAAGAAGAAAGAAGATTCTGTTGAAAAAGAAAGCTCACTCTGCATTTCTTGGGGGAGAAGGTGGATGAGGTCCCTACTCTGACCAAGCTCTGTCTCAGAGCAGATCAGAGAGTCCTAAACTCAGGTCACAGGTAGTCCTTACCTGCAAAAGAAGGGTCTCTCCTGAGATTTGGTGGAATAGCATGAGATTATTATAACTGCAGTTTAAATAACACACCAGCCGGGAGCAGTAAGGAAAGAAGGAAGCTAACACTCATTGAGTCTGACTGTGTGTGAGGTTCTTTTCTCTCAACAGCTCTGGGTGGCTAAGTGCTCTGATGAACAGTTAGCATTCAGATTCCCTTAGAGATTCTCTTTTCCACATGTATTAATAGGCATTAGTCTCTCCCGTAGTGCTGCATAAGAACATTTACAAATCTTGACCGAAAGAGTAGGAGAAACAGAAAACGGTCATGGATGGTCATTTATCTAGGAGTCTGGAAGGGACAGAGTCAAGGCTTTCCCAGAGAAGAAGCCAACTGTCAGTGATTTTCTTGATAAAGAGATCTTCCCATTTGATTTTCCCTTGCCTCCATTCAACATTCAGTAAACATTTATGTAGAGACGACAATATACCAAACACCACTCTAAGCACTTTGTAAATGTTAACTCATGGAACTTTGATAAAGGTGCAGGTAACAGAGCTGAGTACAAAAGACAGCTGCCTTCCAGCCTTAGGGAGGAAGAGACCAATATCCAACCACAGGGGCCTGAGCTGGGGGATTTCATAGTGATCCTCTTTCTCAGCCTCGACATTTTACAGTTTAGGAAAGTACAGCCTTCCATCTAATGAGCACTTGCCACTTACTAGGGATTGAAGTCCCTGTGCTTGAACTCCAAGCCCTGTTTAACTTCCAAGAAGGCACACTGCCTTCCCCTTCACAAACTCTGCTTTTCTCTCCCTTGCAGCTAAGTCAGTTCCAGTTGTTGGAACAAGAAATCACCAAGCCCGTGGAGAATGACATCTCCAAGTGGAAGCCTTCTCAGAGCCTCCCGACCACAAACAGCAGCGTGGGCGCTCAGGATCGGCAGCTGCTCTGCTTCTATTATGACCAGTGTGAGACCCATTACATCTCCCTCCTCAATGCCATCGATGCACTCTTCAGCTGCGTCAGCTCTGCGCAGCCGCCGCGCATCTTCGTGGCCCACAGCAAGTTTGTCATCCTGAGCGCACACAAACTGGTGTTCATTGGGGACACGCTGACAAGGCAGGTGGCCTCCCAGGACATTCGCAACAAAGTGATGAACTCCAGCAACCAGCTCTGTGAGCAGCTCAAGACGATTGTGATGGCGACCAAGATGGCGGCCCTCCATTACCCCAGCACCACGGCCCTGCAGGAGATGGTGCACCAAGTGACAGACCTGTCCAGGAACGCCCAGCTCTTCAAGCGCTCTTTGCTGGAGATGGCCACCTTCTGAGAGGAGAAGGAGGGAAAGGGGGACTGAGTGCGCTACTAAGGAAAACTGGAAATGCTATCTGGTTTTTTGTAAATGGTATCTATTTTTGTAGATAATTTTGTATGAAAATGAAATATTTTAACATTTTATGGGTTAGACAACATTCAGAAATTCAGGGAGCTAGAGGGGGAATTTTTTTTTCCTGTGTGGTTCTTATGTAAACACAGAAGCATCTAAGGCATAAATTGTACAGAAACTGGTTCACATGCGTGTGTATGCCTGTGTATTCATGTTTGTTTGTAGATGTTTGTCCGATACATTCCATTAGAAAACATGAATGAAGAAGCACCTTAGTAAGCACGTCCTAATGCTGCATTTTTTTCCTTCTTCTTCTTCTTCTTCTTCTTCTTCTTCTTCTTCTTCTTCTTCTTCTTCTTCTTCTTCTTCTTCTTTTTTTAGAAAACATACTGGCTAGTTGTAATATTGCTCTACATATACTAGCGATTATTCTGAGCCTGTCACTCCAAGTCTGGGAAGCACAGTATACATGTAAGTGTTCACCTTCCAACAATGAGGCATGGCATGACTTGTTCTTGTTTGGAAACCCCTTTCAAAATTGACCATCTTGGGCCCACTTAGGTGCTACTACCTCCATTACCTGAGAAAAACCAACCAGTTCCAGAGTCACTTAAAAGTTAGAGCCACCAGGCTATATCCTATTCTAAGGGAATTCATTGTTTGATCTTGCACCCCCCTTAAAACATGCGGCTGCTGACCCAACACTCAGACCATCCAGTCTCTACAATTCTACTGGCCTTGACGCTATGTATACAGCCCACCACCATCTTCCAGCTCATCACAGCACCCATTCCATAGTCTGTCCCATTATACCTGCTGGTGTTGGCACAGTACAGACACCCATAAGCCATCAGATTGGTCTTGGGGCAAATGAAATACTTTCTACCTAGTGGGTAAATGTTAATAAGTCGGGAAGCATGTTATCCATAGGCTTTCAGTCCAGTTCTTACTGAATGGTTCTAGTCTAGCCTATTTGAAAACCTTTTCATTTGCCATATATGCCTTGACTTAATTAAGCTTGCTTGTTTTAAACAACCAAATCATTGGAACAGGAAAAGATTTGAGAGAGAAGAATGTGTGATCTAAGTGTGAGAAAAAAATCAGCGAAACATCACAGAAAGTGCTTTTCAAAACAACCATTATTGTAGTTCTCCAAGCTCTGTTCTTTCAAGAGATGATTAAAAGTTGTTTTATGACAAGTAAGCGTGTGGGGAGAAAGTTGTTTCAACTCTTCCTCATAGGAGTTGAAAGGTGTCCCTATAGAGTTCATTGTATAATGTGTGTTTCTTAGGAGATGACAGACTTGTGTTAAGCTAAGTGGTGACATTTCATGTTTTCAAAACCAAAATTTCAATCTGTATTACTCTCTTCCCCATCTTGTATGTAAAGGCTATTTTTAAATCATTAAATTTTTCAATCTCGACTTCCATAGGCACTGGGGTTTCTTTTCCTTGCTCTTGTCTTTATCTCAGAATTGAATGTTGGCATATTTGGGCACTCCTAATAGAGTAAGTTAAATTATGGTTATTGTGTCCATACTATAGGTCTGGATTTTTTAGAAAAATTGAGAGTTGTTTATTTTTTCATTTTGTATCACTTCAGAGTGTATTCACATTTGAAGAAAATTCTGGGTTCTGTGAACATTGCCAAACCCAAATATCTGGAACAAGGCTTAGCTTCACCAGGAAGTTTGTACATTTAAGTGATGGGCAGAATGATTTCTTCTATATTATAACATGGATATTGCCATTCATGAGGTTTTAGAATCAAAGAGAATGACTTAATTCATTTTGGAGTAGACATAAAAAAGAAGTAGTTAAAACTATTTGAAGGATGGGCGCCTGGGTGGCTCAGTGGGTTAAAGCCGCTGCCTTCGGCTCAGGTCATGATCCCAGGGTCCTGGGATCGAGGCCCACATCGGGCTCTCTGCTCAGCGGGGAGCCTGCTTCCTCCTCTCTCCTCTCTCTCTGCCTACTTGTAATCTCTCTCTCTGTGTCAAATGAATAAATAAATAAAAAAAAAACTATTTGAAGGAAATTAGAGATTCATAACTNCCTCTCTCTCTGCCTACTTGTAATCTCTCTCTCTGTGTCAAATGAATAAAAAAAAAAAAACTATTTGAAGGAAATTAGAGATTCATAACCACATAAACTATTTTTAATGCTTAGCCTACTCTTTCACATGGTATCCTACTAGGATTTATAGGTAAGGTATTTGAATATACCTTGTATTATTTTGCCCACATCTATAAGTATGAACTGATTTTCAAGAAAAGTGTCAAGGCACTTCAGTGGGGAATAGAAGTCTTTTGAAAATGGTGCTGGAACAACTAGATTTCTCCATGGGAAAAAATGAGAACTTACCTTACACCCTACACAAAAATGAAATGGGTCATAGGCTTAAATGTAACAATTCTAGAAGAAATCATAGGAGAAAATCTTTGCGATCTCAGGTAGACAAGTGTTCCTTAGATAGAAAATTAAATAAGTAGAGAAATAAATAAACCATAAAAGAAAAAAATTGATAAATTGGACTTCATAAAAATTCAACTTTTGCTCTTCTAAGGAGACTGTTAAAAATACAAAAAGGCAACCCACAAGTGAGAAGAAAATATTTGCACTGCATACATCAGCCAAGAACATTTATCAGACTGTGGAGATGAAGACAGTTTTTTAAATGGGCAAAAAATGTGACCAGAAAGAGACCTCACAAAAGACATATGAATGGGCAATAAGTAAATGAAATATAAACACACCAAATAAAGTCACTAAAACTAAAAAGGTGAGACATACCAACTTGATTGATAGGGGAGCTATGGTACAAATGCTCTGGAAAATAGATGGGCAGTTCCTTAAAATATTAAATCTATGCCTACCATACAGCCTAGGAATTCCTCTCCTAAGTGTTTACTCCAGAAATACAAACGTTTGTCCATACAAAGACTTGAAGAAGAATGTTCACTGCAGCTATTTGTAATAGCCAAAAGCTAGAAACAACCCAAATGTTCATCTGTGTGAATGAATAAAACAACTGTGGTACATCCACACAATGGAATACTACACAAAGGAACAAACAACAAAACAAAAAGGAACAACAGAAAATGGAAANGGTACATCCACACAATGGAATACTACACAAAGGAACAAACAACAAAACAAAAAGGAACAACAACAGAAAATGGAAGCAAAACCAACACGAACGAATTTCAAAACCATTACGATGTGTAAAAGAAACCAGACAGAACAGAATACACAGGGTGTGTTTCCATTTACACAAAATTCTAAAAATGCAAACTATAGTATCAGGAAGCAGATCTGTGGTGTCCTGCAAAGAGGAGGGAGTGAGAGGGATTACAAAGGAGCTCAGGGAAACTTTTGGGAATGATAAAAATGCCCATTTTCTTGATTGTGGTGATTGCTTTGCAGGAATACACATGTCAAAACTCATCAGATTATACACTTGAAATACATACAGTTTATCCTTTTGTTAATTGTGACTTTTTTTTTTTTTTAAAGTAAGTGGTCTAACCACTCCAATTAGAAGTCAGAGATTCTCAGCCTGGATTTTTTTTTAAAAAGCAAGACTAAACTATATACACACACACACACACATATATACATGTATATATGTATATATATATTTTTTTAAGATTTGTATTTATTTATTTGACACACAGAAAGAACACGAGCAGGAGGAACAGCAAGTAGAGGGAGAGGGAGAAGTAAACTCCCTGCTGAGCAGGGAGCCTGACGTGTGAGGCTCAATCCCAGGACCATGGGATCATGACCTGAGCCAAAGGCGGACACTTAACCGACTGAGCCACTCAGGTGCCACTAAACTATATACAATTTAAAAGACACCTACATTAAATAAAAATACACAAATAAGTTTAAAAAAGCAAAGGGATAGAAAAAGATATATCATGCACATTGTGATATAAACAAGAAAAAACTGGAGTGGCCACATTGGCAGACAAAGTAGAACTGAGTACAGGGAGGGAGGGACAAAGGAAGACATTTCATGATAAAATGGTCAACTCATAAAAAAAAAAGTGACACATTACTAAATATGTATGTACCTAGTCACAAAGTTTCAAAATATATGAAGGAAAAACTGATATAACTGAAAGGAGAAAGGGAAAATCTGTAATTATAGGTGGAGATTTAGATACTCCTGTCTCAGTAATTAATAGAACAAGTAAGCAAATACCAGTAATAATTGGTAAAGATGGAGCAGGTGGAACTCCCCTACACTGCTGGTAGGAATGTAAAATGGCACAACCGTTTTTGAAAATAGCTTGGCAATTCTTCAAAAGTTAAACATACACTTACCACATAACCCAGCAATTCCAATCGTAGAGAATCAAGAGAAATTAAAATATATATGTCCACATAAAAAAAAAAAACCTGTTTTATTCATCATAGTCCCAGTGAAGACAATCCAATGGCATCAACCGGTGAGTAGATAAATAAATTGTGGTCTATTCATACAATGGAATACTATTGAGCAATAAAAAGGAGTGAATGGCAGCAATTTCTCTGATGTCAGCCATGGCAACATTTTTCTAGGTATGTCTCTCCTGAGGCAAGGGAAACAAAAGCATTGGGACTGCATCGAAAGAAAATGCTTCTGCACAGCAAAGGAAATAATCAACAAAAAGGCCAATCTGTGGGATGGGAGAAGATATTTGCAAACGACATATTCAATAAAGGGTTAGTATCCAAAATATATAAAGAATGTATACAACTCAATATCAAAAAAANGGGAGAAGATATTTGCAAACGACATATTCAATAAAGGGTTAGTATCCAAAATATATAAAGAACGTATACAACTCAATATCAAAAAAAACCCCAAATAATCCAATTTAAAAATGGGCAGAAGACAGGTACAGACATTTCTCCAAAGAGATACAGATGGCCAACAGACACATGAAAATATGTTCAACATCACTCATCACTAGGGAAATGCAAATCAAAACCACAATGAGATATTACCTCACACCTTTCAGAATGGCTAAAATCAAAAATGTAAGAAACGAGTGTTGGTGAGGACATGGAGAAAAAAGAACCCTCGTGGGCACCTGGACAGTATAGTCGATTGAGCATCAAGCTCTTAGTTTCAGCTCAGGTCATGATCTCAAGGCCGTGAGATTGAACCCCATGTCAGGCTCTGAGCTCAGTGAGGACTCTGCAAAAGTTTCTCTCTCTGTCTCCCTCTGCCCCTCCCTGATCACTCTGTCTTTCTGTCTCTCTGTCATGAACAAATAAATCTTTACAAATTTTTTTAATTTAAAAAAGAAGACCCCTGGTGCACTGATGATGGGAATGCAAACTGGTGCAGCTATTCGAAAATAGTATGGAGGTGCCTCAAAAAATTAAAAATAGAATTACAATATGATCCAGTAATCACACTATTTACCAAAAGAATACAAAAACACTGATTCAAAAAGATATATATACCCATATGTTTAATGCAACATTATTTACAACTGTCAAATTACGGAAGCAGACCAAGTGTCTACTGATAGATGAATCGATAAAGAAGGGTGGTATATATGTTTGTGTGTGTACATATATAATAGAATATTGCTCAGCCTTAAAAAAGAATGAAATCTCGGGCACCTGGGTGGCTCAGTGGGTTAAAGCCTCTGCCTTCGGCTCAGGTCATGATCTCAGGATCCTGGGATCGAGCCCCGCATCGGGCTCTCTGCTCAGCAGGGAGCCTGCTTCCTCCTCTCTCTCTGCCTACCTCTCTGCCTACTTGTAATCTCTCTCTCTCTCTGTCAAATAAATAAATAAAATCTTTAAAAAAAAAAAAAGAATGAAATCTTGCCATCTGAACATGGATGGAGCTAGAGAATCTACTACTAAGTGAAATAAGTCGGAGAAAGACAAATACCATATGATTTCACTCATCTGTGGAATTTAAGAGACAAAATAAATAAACAAAGGGAAAAAAAAGAGAGACAAACCAAGAAACAAACTTTTAACTATAGAGAACAAACTGAGAGGGGAGGGGGGAGGATGAAATGAGTAAAGGGGATTAAGGGTACACTTATCATGATGAGTAATGTATAGAATTGTTGAATCATATTTTGCACCTGAAACTAATATAACACTGTATGTTAACTACAAAAAAACCCAAAACAAAGCAAAACAAAAAAACAGGAAACCAAAACAAAAAAAATTAATAAAAAGGAGTGCTAATTATACACATAACAGCATGAATGGAGGGGCACCTGGGTGGCTCAGTGGGTTAAAGCCTGTGCCTTAGGCTCAGGTCATGGTCTCAGGGTTCTGGGATCGAGGCCCGCATCGGAATCTCTGCTCAGCAGGGAGCCTGTTTCCTCCTCTCTCTCTGCCTGCCTTTCTGCCTACTTGTGATCTCTCTCTCTGTCAAATAAATAAATAAAATCTTAAAAAAAAAAAAAGCATGAATGGATCAACCTTAGAAATATTTTGCTGAGAAAAAGCCACCCAAATAAAGACTAAATAGAAGAAGCTCTACAAAACACAAAGCCAATTGGTAGTAACGAAAATCAAATCAGAGATTTCCTGAAGTCAAGGGTGAGAGTGAGGAATAATCTGGAAAAGAGTGCAAAGGAATTTTCTGGGGTGATTGGTATATTTTATTTCTGTGCTATGTATTTATAATGGAAATGCTTTGCTATGTGCACTGTCTGATGCAGTACACAATAGCCACAGGCAGCTCTTAAGCATGTGAATGTTGACTAATACAACCGAAGAACAGTTTTTAATTTCAGTTAATTTTAGTTAATTTTAAATAGCCACATGCGATGGTGGCTCAGTAGCTTAAGCGTCTCATCTGCCTTCAGCTCAGGTCATGATCTCAGGGTCCTGGGATTGAGCCCTGAGTCGGGCTCCCTGCTCAGCGCAGAGTCTGCTTGTCTCCTTCTCCCTCTGCTCCTCCCCCCCCATGTGTACTCTCTCTCTCTCATAAATAAATAAATCTTTAAATAGCCCCATGTGGTTAGTGGCTACCATATTGGACAAGTACTGTATCTACACCTTGAATCTTAGGGTAATTATGCAAATGCAGGTATTTGTCAAAATTATAATATACGTGCAAAATGGGTACATGTTATTGTATGTAAGTCATGGCTTAATAAAGTGGATTTTAAAAAGAGGTAAAGCTGGAGTGCCTGGGTGGCTCAGCCTGTTAATTGTCTGCCTTTGCGTCAGGTCCTCCATGATCCTGGAGTCCTGGGATCAAGCCTCGCACCTGGCTCCCTGCTCAGCGGGAAGTCCGCTTCTCCCTCTACTCCTCGACACCCACCCCTCACTCATGTTCTCTCTTTCTTTCTGTCTGAAATAAATAAATAAAAATCTTAAAAAAAAAAAAAAGAGTAGGTAAAGCATTTCCCAACTAACTCTAATGTTCCATTTTTTTCAAACCAATATTACCCGTTAACTCACAGAAATACCGGAAAGCCCGCAAACATAAGGTCAAATCAGAAAGTTCAGCTTTTTAGTGTCAACCCTGGGGCTAGTTCAAGAGCCATCCGGAAGACAAAGGCACTTTCCTGCTCCCCTAGTCAGTAAAAGTCATAAACCACATCTACATTCTTCATAGTTTTTGAGGAAATATGACAAAAGAACTGTTGCCATTCACCAGAGGACATGAAAAACAAGGGTTCATTTATTCATTGAACATTTCCTGCCTGGCCACCAGAGCCAGCGGGATGGGCTATGCCATCAAGGCAAAGTCGAGCGGTCCCAGCCCGAGGAGCAACCCAGCCTCCCCGCCTCCCCGCCTCCCCGCCTCCCCGCCTCCCCGCCTCCCC
>LNAC01000673.1:530217-555476 GCA_002007465.1 Ailurus styani | reverse complement strand
AATTATTTCCACCTATCTGTCTAGACATCCAATCGACGCTAGGGAAAAAAACCCAAGATCTGACAAAGGAAGGTTTTAGTGGAATAATAGGTCCCTCAGTCCTGTTTGCAGAAGGAAAATCAACAAGCAAGAAAACAAAAGGTCTGCAAAGAACGTTCAGCAGAGGGCCTGTGGGGGCCTGTTGTGTGGAGGAAAGTGTTCTAGAGAAAAGTTATCATGTCCATTGCTTGCAAGGGGGACTGGGCTTGCTTGTTTACACTTCCCAGGCGGCTGCTCTTACTAGAAACACCCCTCCACCCCCGCCCCCAGACTCCTTTATTTTCCTGCCACTGCACATGGCCGATGCTCTTTCACTCCAGGTAACCGTGTGTTTATCTGGGAACCACCTTGGAGGGCTCTGAAGCTTCTCACTTGTGCCCAGCATTTTGCTGATCTAAAGCAGAGTTCACTGGGGAGCCCTCGGGGAGCCTCCCACAGCACCCCCTTGTGGTTTGTTGGGGAAACAAAAGGCCTAGGAGGACAATGGGGTTTCTTTAGCCCGTTCTGCCACCAACCTGCCTTTGAAATGAGGATGCTAATCCGGACCCCCGCTCGATGTGATGAATATTAGCTTTTAACATAATCCTGGAGTGCTCTGCAAACACAGAGCTGTACTATTATTTCTCTGCCGGCACATGGCCCTGCTCTATTGTATATTTCAGATCTAGGGCATCTTGGGTTCTTCTCCTCCATCTCAGGGCCTGGCTCACACAAGGAGTTCAATCCGTGTGTACTGACTGGCTAACTCGCCAAATGAGTGACTCCGCTCCCCGACCACCCCCCTACCAATCCCACACTGGAGAAGCCCTTTGAAACAAAAGGACCCTTAAAGATAACAAATAAAACCTGAAATCCCTCCGAAGGGCAGGACTGAGAGTACTCATGCGTTTGGGTTGCTTTGTTTCCCTGCGTGTAGCTGATTTTCCCTCATTTACTTTAGTGCCGTCTTTCGGTGGTGGTGGTGGCAGTGGTGGCGGTGGTGGTGGTTGGAGGGCTGTGATTTCTCTCCCTGCAAGTTCCTGGGGGGGGGATTTCATGGTTCCTAGCTCCCTGTGGGCACAGCTCCAAGCCACTCCCTTGAGAGGCTGGTGTAATGAGACCAAGCCCTCTGTCCCCATATCTAGAATCCATGGCTTTGGATAACTGTGCTCCTAAGTCACCCTCCAAGATTTCTGGGCAGGACTTCTGTTTCTTCCCCATCCTGACACTCAGATCTTGATACTTCCCAGCGTTCACAGACCTTTCCACCATGCGGCCTACAGGTAAAAATCAATTACAGAGGGCGCCTGGGTGGCTCAGTGGGTTAAAGCCTCTGCTTTCGGCTCAGGTCATGATCTCAGAGTCCTGGGATAGAGGCCCGCATCGGGCTCTCTGCTCCGCAGGGAGCCTGCTTCCTCCTCTCCCTGCCTCTCTGCCTGCCTCTCTGCCTACTTGTGGTCTCTCTCTCTGTGTCAAATAAATAAATAAAATCTTTAAAAAAAAAAATCAATTACAGAGAAAACTGACAAAAGCCTATTGGAAGAAGAGCTCTATTACCAGGAAGCACCTTATAGGCTGATGTATTCATGTGGAAGCATCAGGAATGCTTTGCTTCTCCTGAGTAACTGATCAGTTTTTTGTCATGGAAGTGGGATTTTTGTAACCAGCTGATCACGTTCTCCTTTCCGCCTTTCTTACCGAGAAGTTCAGACACAAATTTGCTCCCCGGTGTCAGTAACTACTTAGTAACCTATGGCTGGAGAATCTCTGGGTTCTAACTTTTCCCTTTGTCTAACTTTTTTACCAAAATCGTTCCCCGGCCTCTCTTTTTAGCCTACTATCTTTACTATCACGTGGATTCGTGGGAAATACTTTGACTGTGCAAGAGCTTGGATGCTCACGGGCTCTGTTTCTCATCAAGATGCTCTGCAGGAGGATGGGCTGGGCCAGTCCTACTGGGCTCACAGTCAACCTGCCGCTGCCAGGGTCCCGGGCTGGGACAGGTTATACCGGCTCTTTCCGACACCCTAAATCAAGCCTTCATTGCAAGTTCCCCCGGGGGGGGGGATGTAAAACCAGTCCAGATTTCCACTTCCGCTGCTGGCCGTCTTCCCTCAAGGAACCAAAAGCCTTTTCCTGAAATCCGGGGTCCAACATCAAGGGGGAAGATCCCATTCCTTGTTCTTTCAGGAGGCATCTCGGCCCTTTTATTATTTCATTGATGCAAGCTTGACTCATCAGTGCCCAGAAACATCGAAGCCCTGAAGCTCTACCTGCGAGCAGTGTCTGAGCCCTAACAAAATGCCCAGAGATGTCTGGAAGCTTCACAAGGAAAGATGTGCAACCTTTCCAGCCTCAGAGGGAGGGAGCACACATTCCTGCTCTGGTCACATTCCCATGGAGGGACGAACTTCATTCTACCATTACACACATACACTTCCCCCAATGACGGGTGCTTCCACGTGGCAGAGAAACATCTTTCAGTCTCCCCACAGACCACTTATTAGCTGCAATGGAAAAATAGTAATTATAGGGTAGGGAAATCAGACAACCACTGGACGGAGCAGAGCAATCAAAACACTACAAGTGACGTGCAGACGGACATCATGTGTCTCCAGAGATGAGATCCTGAGACGGTCACAACATCACCTCTGTAAGACCGAATCTCCTCACCTAATCACGATGAGACCTCAGACAGAAGATGAAGAACGCTCATTCTGTTTTTCAAAGGCGAGAAGGGGAACCGTCTTCTGCAAAAATGTCAATGTTACTCAAGACAAAGGAAGGCGATGGAATGTTTTCAGATTAAAGGAGGCAAGAGAGACCTCACAACCAGAAGGAATACCTGTTGAGAATCTGGATCCATCCCATCTTGGGGAAAACAATAAAGGACCCGATGCGGGGTTCAAACTCCATGACCCTGAGGTCAAGATCTGGGCTGAGATCGAGAGTCGGCCACTCAACGGACTGACCCACACAGGCACCCCCGTAAAAGACCTTATGATTGGGTTAATTGTCAACATTGAATATAGAGAGTAAATTAACAGAAGTGTCTCATCGATGTTCAATGTACTCAAGCTGATAAATACACTTATTTTGTAAGAGAACAGCCATATTCCCGGCAAATACGCACTAAAGTATTCTAGCATACAAAGACACAGCGTAGACACATGTGTCTCGGAAAAAGAACGTTACATGTGCTAACCATGAAGAATCTCAGGAAAGTGTGCTATTCTCATTCCTACACATTTTCTGTAAATTTGGAATTATTTCCAAATAAAGCGCTTTAAAAACAACAACACTTCAATCTTACCTCTGAGAGCTTGGCCTCAGCAATAGAATCTGGGTTTAAATCTCATCTCTGCCCCTTAGCTGTATGATCTTGAGCTATTTTACTCTCTGCAAGCCTTGATTTCCTCATCCATAAAATGAGTATAATTTTAATTTTTCTAATTAACATATAATGTATTATTTGTTTTAGGGGTAGAGGTCTGTGATTCATCAGTCTTACACAATTCACAGTGCTCACCATAGCACATACCCTCCCCAATGTCCATCACCTAGCACCCCATCTAAAATGAGTATAATAATAGTTTCTCTGTCATAGAGTCATAACAAAGCTTAAAGTTACAAGTTAATATTTGTAAAGCATTTAAGAACAGGTATTGGCACACAGTCAGCATCATGCAATTGTTTGATAAATGCATGGCTACAATTCTGAAGTTAAGAAACAAAGCGAACACACAAAACAACTTTTTCCAAATCTAAACATCCTCTCTTAGGATCCACTGACTGACTAAATTAGTACATCAATGTTTTCATTGATTTAGCATGATCTGTGTGTTAATGTTGGGTGGCCAACCAGACAAGTATGATTCATCCATTAAGGTTAGAAATGTGAGGGGAGCTGAAGCTATTTGTAACTTTGCTTCTGTAAAAACAGTGAAATATATTACACATCAGATATTCTGTTAAAATAAACATGGAGGTGGGACGCCTGGGTGGCTCAGTCAGTTAAGCGTCTGACTTTGGCTCAGTTCATGGTCTCCAGGTCCTGAGATCGAGCCCCCGCACTGGGCTCCGTGCTCAGCAAGGAGTCTGCTTCTCCCTCACTCCTCCACCCTGCTCGTGCTCTCTCTCTCTCTCTCTCAGTCTCTCTCAAATAAATAAAGTCTTTAAAAATAAATACAGAGAAAATAAGTACTCATTGAACTGAACACCTCTTTGAATATTATATTGAGTTTCCAAGAAATAAAGGGGGAGGGGAAATACAACTTCCTAGATGGCCCAACCTTGGGGGCCACAATGTAAGCAGAAAATCAGAAACTGTCTCCTCACAGCCATGACTCACTTCAGACTTCATAGGAAAATGTCCTATTACACACCACAAACCCAATGAAGGAAAGATAAGAATCTCCCATGTTTTAGCCTCTTTCTCCTGGAAGAGAGCAGAGTTAGGGCAACTCAGAGGCATTCTGCAAAGTTCCCAAAGACTCTTGTCAGGAAAGCCCTGGTGTCAGCAGGCCCGAGCAAGTGTTCTCTCCAACCATCCCTGGGCTTCACGGCACCTCAGAAAGCCGTCTGGCTCACCCCCAGGCCCCAGGAAAATGACCACTGACAGCATCCAAGGGGATGGCCCAGGTCCCAGTGACTGCAGCATGGAGGAGGTGACAAATGTTCGCTTGGGGTAACCCCAGAGATAGGCAGTTCCTCCACACCTGCAACTATGCCAGACTCGGTCCGGATCAAACCCTGATGAAATGGCCTCACTGCTCTACTGATGGGGTGATGGATTTTATTATTATTATTATTTTTTTTAGAGAGAGCGTGAGAACTGGGGGGAGGGGCAGATGGAGAGGGAGAGAGAGGATCTCAAGCAGACTTCCCCCTACTCCCCACCCACCCCCCCAGTTAGCACAGCGGGGACCCCCAGCATAGGACTCGATCTCACGACCCTGAGACTATGACAAAATCAAGAGTCAGTCGTTTAACCCATTGAGCAACCCAGGCATCTCAGCGATGGATTTTTTTATGTTATTATTATTTTTTAAAGATTTTGTTTATTTGACAGAGAGAGAGAGAGCACAAGCAAAGGGAGCAGCAGAGGGAAAGCAGGCTCCTGGCTGAGCAGGGAGCCCAATGTAGGGCTCGATCCCAGGACCCTGGGATCATGACCTGAGCCAAAGGCAGACACGTCACCGAATGATCCACAGGTGCCCAATATTATAATTTTTAAACAAGAAGTTCATTTAAACAACAAGACACTTGACTTGAAAGAAAAGCTCCTTAGGGCGCCTGGGTGGCTCAGTGGGTTAAAGCCTCTGCTTTCGGCTCAGGTCATGATCTCAGCGTCCTGGGATCGAGGCCCACATCGGGCTCTCTGCTCAGCAGGGAGCCTGCTTCCTCCTCTCCGTGTCTCTCTGCCTGCCTCTCTGCCTACTTGTAATCTCTCTCTCTGTGTCAAATAAATAAATAAAATCTTAAAAAAAAAAAGAAAAGCTCCTTAGGATTCATTTCCTTCAGAGAAATTTATTCAGACTTAAAAACAGCTTGCCCTATATGTAACAGCTCTGTACCAAAGACTATAAAATGTTTAAGTTTTCCTTGGTTTTGCAATGATAAGTGCAACAGGTTGGAATTCTCCAATTAAATCAAGTATGCAAAGGATTTGGTGGTTGTTGTCGTTGCTTGTTAAGCAATGAAAGCTAGATAATTTAATGACATACAAAAATAAAAGCTGAGGGACACATCAGGTGATGATGTCGGGGTCATGAGATCGAGCCCCGGGTGGGGCTTCCCGCTCCATCACAGAACCCAGTTCCTTTATGTATGACAAAGGAAAACTGAGGGGAAAAGATAGAGCAAACTGTATGAAAGTCAGGATGTGGTGGAATCCAATAGCGCTCTTCTCACCGAGCACGTGTTCCTGCCCCAGGGCTGCAGGGAAGTAGCCCATCACTTGTACTGTTATCCTTCAACTCCACTGCTCGAGTGCATAGGTTTCATTGATTATCTGCCCATCAAATTGGAATTTGATCTTCATCAGGGACAAACCCTGTCCTTCACTCTAGGTTTTTATCCACCGGCTAGCGCCGCATCGGTCTTCATCTTCTGCAGAACGACCTGCCCCACCTCCTTCAAGTGAATTCGCTCACTGTTCCCCATCTGGACCCTGCCCTGGGTTTTGCATGGCCCACGTCGAGGGCTGGAGACTCCTCGGTGCGCCAAGTCGGCACCCCGCAAACACGCAGGCTGCGCGGGTGGGGCAGGGGCAGGAGGAGGCGGTGGTGGGGAAGCCGGGAGAAGGTAGTGATGCTTTTGAGAATTCTGCTGTTCGCAAGTGTCCCTTCACAAGCACCCCTGAGAAATTTCTCTTGGGTCTCAGACCTAGAAAGGCTAAGCTCTCCTAAACAGCCGATTGGCTGTTGGAGGGTCCCGGGCTTGCTCCCAGGATCTTTTCTCCCCGAGGGATCTTGACCGAGTCCCATCCACATAATTCAGCCCAGAGTCCTCTCTCTCTCCTAGACGGTGGCAGAGGTCCCTGAACCGGCCTCCCTGTTCCCACACTGGCCCTTTCCAATGCAATCACCCCACAGCAGTCTGCTCAGTGCCCTCCGGTCCTCCTCTTTGCCCTTCGATTCGAACCTTGACTTGTAAAGCCCTTCATGACCAGTGCTGACCTCTGACCTCAGCTCAGACCACACTCACCCTCGCCTCCCATGTTCCCATCACAGGAACGTCTTTTCGTGTTTCTCAAGTAAGCCAAAGTCATTGCTTGGCACCAGCCGTCCCACTGCCCTGCGGCTCCCCCCAGACGGTCAAGGTCAGGCTCTTTGTTGCTGCCCAGAGCTCAGCCGCTTTAACCTCGGGAACCGAGGTCCCCTCCTAGCCACCTTCTAGCACATTCACTTCCCTTAACCTCTCAGAACTCTTCTTATTAGCTCTTATACCTTTTGCCTTTTTTTCTCTAATTCTACCTAAAAATGTGATCCCCCGGGAGAAGAAATCCTTCCTGTCTTGTCCATTGTTGTGCTCTCAGAACCCAAGAGTGACCAGAGTAGGATATATGCCAACAGGTATTTATTGGAAGAGTTTTGTGGACACGGTAGACTGTGCAAGCATGAGTTTTTCTCACAGCTGGGATCCCAAGTACTTTCAGAGTCGAAGGCGAGGCTCACTGCTCTACCTGCACCTGACCTTACAGCATGCGTTTCAGGGAAACATCCTGAACTCTGAACGTTCTTAATGCTTCTCTCCTTCCTTTCCTCTTGCACCAATCTGGTCATCTTAAAAAGTAGATATAAAGGGCTAAATGCACCGCTAAGCTTCTCTCAACTCTTAATAAAATGTGGCGGTGTGTAAATGAATCATGGAGGTGACCTTCAGCTAAATGTTACAGGATAGATTTGTGTGGTTAACAAGAGGAATCGGTCACCTGTGTCATTCACCAACCACAAGCTGCTGCGAACAAAACCCAGTACCCTCCCTCTCTGAGTCAGCGCTGGGGAGGCAAGAGGAAAATTCAAGTGCACTGTAGAAAGCCACTGTGAATTCTCAGGTCATGGCCAAAGTCAGTTAGCAGGTGGCAAGAGAGCAGACACCAGGCTGAGCCGGCCCCAGGACCAGAGAAGGTGAACGGGGTGAGAGGTAAGAGTGGGAGGACCCAGCTCAGCCACATCAGACAGGACACCAGTTTTTAAAGTTGTCAGGTTAAGCATCTTTATTGCTTATAGTGTCTGTTTTTTAAATTGTGGCAAAAAAAAGCCCAACACGGCACACAACATACAATTTACCATTTTAACCATTTTTAAGTATTTAGTTTACTAGTGATAAGTATATTCATATTGTCGTGCAACAGATCTCCCTAACTTGTTCACCTTCCCATACTGAAGCTCTGTATTCAACAACTTGGGGCGCCTGGGTGGCTCAGTCGGTTAAGCGTTTGCCTTCGGCTCAGGTCATGATCTCAGGGTCCTGGGATGGAGTCCCACATAGGGCTTCCTGCTCTTTGGGGAGCCGGATTCTCCCTCTCCTCTGCCCTTTCCCCCGCCTTGGGCTCTCTCGCTCTCTCTCAAATAAATAATAAAATCTTTAAAATAAAATAAAATAAAATAAAATAAAACAAAATAAAAACAACTCGACACCACCCCATCTCCCAGCCCCTGGCAACCACCCTTCTGCTTTCTGTCTATGAATTTGTCTACTCTAGGAAGCTCGTATAAATGCAATCACACAGCATTTGTCTTCTTTGAGACTGGCTTATTTCACTCAGCCTAATGTCCCCCATGTTGTAGCATGCGTCCAAATTTCCATCCTTTTTAAGGCTGCATCATATTCCATTGTATGTATCTGCCACACTTTGTTTATCTAACCATCTGTTGATAAAGACAGTTGGGTTTCTTCCACCAACTGGCTATTGTCAGATGGGAAACTTCTCCATCGATGTGTGGCCCTGCTTTGGTCTAAGGAACATCTGACTGTGCCAGGCAAGTGTCCATACCCCTCCCTTTCACAAGCTTGTGGGAAAAAAATCAGACATCCACGCAGACAGTTCCATTCATGGTCCCCATCACCAGGTGGGCCCCAACACTACTTAACAAGCCTCTGGTCAGCCCTCCCACTCATGTGGCCTGCGGCCAGCTTGGGCCCTCACTCTTCTCACACCTTCCAACATGCTTAACCACTCTGCTTGCGTCTTGCAGACAACCTCTGTACATATGGTCTCTCTCTGCACTGGCATCACCACCTGCCTTGCTGCTGAAGCCAGCAATCAAAACTTATTCCATTCTTTCAAGCTCTATATCCAACCAGTGGCCAAGAGTGATAGCATTTTGGCTCTGGTATCATAGAAACTGTCTGCTTTTTATTACCACTCCTACGGCTTGTCCCTCATTGGCCAGGTACCGTCTTGCTCAGCTAGACTACTGCAAGGACTTCCTGAATGAGCCCCCTCCATGCACCCTGCCCTTTCCTATCCATGCTCCGTCCTGCATTCAGGGTGCTTTTCCTCCAATTCCAGTGTGATTGTGCTATCTCACGGGGACACCTCAATGCTCTCCTGGTGTGGCATTCACGGTCCTCCTTGACCGGGGACCTTGCCCCCCACACCTTGTCCTGCCCACATCTCCCTCAGCCATGCCCCTCTTCACACATCAGCCACTTCACACCTTCTTAACTTTGCTCGTGTTACTTCTCCACCTGGCACACAACTGCCATGCTTCTTCACTGGCCTCGTGTTCTTCTTCGTTACTCGGGAATTACTCAGGTCTCCGTCCAATTTGTAAGCCCAGGCTCTTTCCCCCGTACAGCCTCTCTACTGCTCGGGCACCTGTTTCTCTCCTCTTTCAGTTTTTGGAGAAGTCACTTTTCTCCCCAGATTCCCACCATCACTCTGAGTTTCTCGAACGTGCTCTCAGGGCACAAGGTCACATTCTCTGTCCCCTCACTGCCTTCTTTCCCATGCCAAGGAGACATTTCTCCGTGTAACAGCACATCGGAATTTCTCAAAGGCCTCAGTGTTAAGCCCAAGTAACATATAAACAAATGCACTTGAGAATGTTTAAATGGTGAATTATAGGTACAAAAGAAACTCTAAACAATTCAAACTCATGAAGAACTCCCCTGCTGCGCGCCTCTGTTTCATGCAAGCCTTTGCGCACCAGGGCTGAGTCACCAACAATCAAGAATGGCTGTTGAGTCCCTCAGCAGAAACCACAACGCTAAGGTCACAGACAGACATCCATTGTGTGTCCCCTTCGCCGTCGTTTATGAAAAATTAGCCTTTCTGTCTGAGGCTTTCTTTGTGTAAGCTCAAATTTCATTTTGGAAATTCTGAACAAGCTCTCTCCAATTAAAATGAATCACTTTACCACATTATAAAATATTTAAAATGTTTAAGCACAAAGGTGGTTGAACGGGGAGAACCGGTTGGTCAAAAAGCCATGAGAGCTGTCAAATAATATTAATAAGAAAGACTTTTGGTTAAGTGGGGTGAGGCTTTTAAAGGCAAGATGTTCCTTGGGGGAACATACCTTTTTTGAATTAGCAGTTTTAGGAAATGGGAATTTGGATAATCCCAGGGTCTAGTGGGAATAACAAAAGAGAAACAGGGTCATTCATACTTCCTGATGTTTTCATAGAAAGACATCTTTTTAATTTACAAGACTAACAGCAAGCTTTTCTCTCTTACAGATCTAACTGCATGTTTTCATGTGAATTCTCTCAGATTGATTCCTTGAGTAAGACAACATAATACAGTACCGTAGCTAGGATTAGGAAATAATGTTTTCAGTTCTCTCGAGAAGGTATCGATCTTCATATTCATGTTTAAATAAAGAACAACATCAAAAGAAAGCAATGGAAATTAAGGAACTAACTAAATAACCTAATATTCATTCAAAAATAAGAAAAGAACAAAATAAACTGAAACTAAGTAGTGAAAGAGGATTGGTAGAGATAAAAGCAAAAAAGAATGAATTAGAAAACAAACAAAAAGTATAACTGATAAGTAAAATCAAGATTTGGGGTTTTTAAAAGTCCAGCAAAAAAGACAAATCCCTGGCAACTCCATGCAGGAAAAAAAGCAAAAATAATAACCATGAATGTATAACATTAGAAATAAAGAGAAATATAATCATAGCATAGGGGAGAAACTACTATACACAACTCCATGTGAATGTGTCTGAAAATCTGGATGAAACAGGATAGTGCCTGAAAATTTTAAATCATCAGAGCCAAACTAGGAAGAGATACAAAACTTCATGGAAAATAACCTTTAGGAGAAAAAAAACTGAAAAAGTTTCAAAGCACTACCCCCAAAATAAGACACTGCATTCAGATGGATTTTGAAGAGACTCCTATCAAAGCCCTAAGGAAGATATAAATAATCTTGATGTAAGTTAAAACTATGCAGAATAGAGAACAAAATGAGGAGTTTCTAATTCATCTTATAAGTATTATATAATTTTTATTCTAAAACAAGAGAAAAAAAGAGAAATAAGAACTAGTATCCAAATGAATGAAACAGGCACAGATTCTAAAAGGATATTCATAAATTAAATTATTGTGATGAGCACTGGGTATTAAACGTAAGTGATGAATCACTAAATTCTACTCCTGAAACCAATACTACACTATATGTCAGCTAACTTGAATCTAAATTTTTAAAAATAATAAAATTAAATTAAAAAGTAAAAAATAAAAGAGTGTGCATAAATGAGTAAGGTTAGACAAGGCTAATATAACAGTAGTGAATCTGTTCATGTAAACCATCATAAAAAATAAGTTGATACTAAAAAAAATCCACATGGCCATCTCTAAAAATTCCAAAAAGATATCCAATAAAATTCCACATCCATTCATAACACACAAAAGCTCTTTGTATACTGGAATAGAAAAATGCTTCCATAATCTGAAACCAAAAGCAAAGAGCATACATGTTAATGAAACAATAGTGTCATTTCCACAAAGGTCTAAAAACAAGAGAAGGGGGGCACCTGAGTGGCTCAGTCTGTCGAGTGTCTGCCTTCAGCTCAGGTCATGATCTCAGGGTCCTGGGATCAAGTCCCACTTTGGGCTCCCTGCTCAGTGGGGAGTCTGCTTCTCCCTCTCCCTCTGCCCCTCCCCCACTTGTACTTACTCTTTCTCTCTCTCTCTCTATCAAATAAATAAATAAACTTAAAAAAGAAAAGAAAAAAGAAGGATGTCTAACCAGGGAAATAAAGCAATAAAAAGATACTGCCTTTATCTTTCAAAACATCACTTTAAACAAAAAAAGCTTAAGCAAAGGGGAATTTATTATAAAGATTAAAGAAACCAAAGAATAGAAAATACAGCTGGACATCACTAAGGACCGGAAAGAGACCTGAAAAAATTCCTGGATACAGGACTACTGTCTTTAAGTCTCTGCCTCGATCTCTCTAGAAAGAGCATGATCCCAGATTTTATTCATTCTTCCTCGTCAGAAAATCTACTACCTCAGTTACTTCTATATGGCCTAGGATGGTTATCTGAAATGGTGTCCTCAGCATCTAAGGCTATATTCCCTTTCAACCTTATTTTTTAAAAGATTGCTATGCCCCATTATCTCTCTCTCCTCCTATTGGGACACCATTTAAATGTCTTTTAGACTTTTTCATTTGATCATATATGTCTCTTACCCTCTGGTAGGTTCTTCTCATTTTTTTGTCTCTCTATGCATCATTCTTCTGACTTGTTCAGTTTGCTAATCCTCTCTTCAGCTGTATCTAAACTGCTATTTTGAGTTCTTAATTTTCGTTATTTTATTTTTCAGCTCTGTAATTTCAAGTTAGTTTTTCTTGTGAATCTAAAATACAGTTATTTTTTTTTCAGTTCCTTCTTGAAATTTCTCATGAGGATTTCAATATGGTAATTTCCTATTTCTAACTTTCTGCCTTTATCAGTTGTAATTCTCCCATAATGAATACTTTCCCTTCAACTATAACTATTTTGCTACCCAAAAATGCAGTTTGAAAGGGAGAAACAGGAAAAATTCTTGGTTCTTTCCAGAGTAAGAGTTGATACAGTACCAATTTCCACTGGTCATCAACATTATTGTTAAATGTATGGCATTATATACACTCATGAAATTTTAAAACAGCTTTATTGAGACAAAATGTCTCACAATTTAAAGTATAACATTTGAGGGTGTTTAGTGTATTTATACAGTCATGCAATCATCACCATCATCTACTTTAGAACACTTTCATCATCACCACCAAAAGAAACCTTGTACCTATTAGTAATTATTTACATTCTGCTGGGTCCCTCCGCCCAAGTCCTAGGCAACCACTAGCATACTTTCTTTTTTTGTAGATTTGGCTACTTTGGGTATTTCACATAATGGAATCATACAATATGTGGTCTTTTGTGACTGGCTTCTTTCCCTTAGCATCATGTTTTTGACTTTTATCCATGTTGTAGCATGGATCAGTATTACAGTCCTTTTATTGCTGAATAATAGTCTGTTGTATGGATATACCACATTTTGCTTGTCCGTTCATCAGTTGATGGACATTGGATTGGATCTATTTTGTGTTATTATGAATAATGCTGTTATGAGCATTTACATACAAGATTATGTGTGGATGTATGTTTTCATTTCTTTCAGGAAGGTATCTGCCCAAGGGAATTGCTAGGTTATATAGTGTTTAACATTTTGAAGAACTGTCAAACTCTTTTTCACAGTGACGGCACTTTGTACACTTACCCTACCAGCATGTGAGCTTCCAGATTCTCCATAGTTTCACCAACATTTATCATTGTCCTTTTTGTTATAGCCATTCTAATGGGTGTGAAGTGATACATCATTATGATTTGTATTTGTATTTTTCTAATAACGAATGATACAGAGCCCCTTTTTACATGTCATTAGCCATTCATTAGGTCTTTCAGAGAAATGTCTGTTCAAATTCTTTGTCCATTTTTAAATCAGGTTTTTTATCTATTATTGAGCAGTAGGAATTCTTTATATATCCGGAATACAAGTCCCTTATCAAACATATGATTTGAGAATATTTGAGAATGTAGGTGCACTAGCTTTATTCTTTTTTGCGATTGTTTAGGCTACTCTGGTTCTCTTGTATATCCATATAAATTTTAGGATCAGCTTATCAATTGCTGCAACAAAGCCGCCTGGAATTTTGATAGAGATTTTGTCTAATCTGTGGATAAAATGGTTATATCAGTATCTCAACAATATTAAGTCTTCCAATCTGTTAACATAGGATGTCTTCCCATTTATTTAAATCTTCTTTAATTTCTTTCAGCATTGTTTTATAGTTTTCAGTGTGCAATTCTTGCATAATTTTGTTACATTTATTCCTAAGTATTTTATTCCTTTTGCTGCCAATGTAAAGGAAATTATTTTCTTAATTTCATTTTCATATTGTTTATTACTACTGTATAAAAATGCACTTTGTATACTGATCTTGAACTTACTTATTAGTTCTAACAGTAGTGAATAGAGATAGTTTTACTGCTTTCTCTCCAATAGGGATGCTTTTTTTCTCCCTTCCTCCTTTCCTCCCTCCCTTCCTCCCTCCCTCCCTCCCTTCCTTCTTTTCTTCCCTCCTTCCTCTCTTCCTTTCTCCCTCCCTCTCTCCCCTTCTCCCTTCCTTCATTCTTTCCTTTTTTTCTCCCCAGTTGCCCTAGCTAGGAGCTCTAGTACAATACTGAAGTGGCAAAAATGGACATGCTTGTCTTATTCTGAACTTATGCATTTTTATAAATTTGCTGTGTTTCTATACATTGCAGCCACTACTCTCTTTTTGAGCTAAAATTTTCCCATCTTTGGTCAGTGGAAGCATATCCTAGTTAATTTCTATGAACTTTTAATGTGATTGCATTAGTCTGTGATTGCTTTCTCACTTTCTGATATGATAAGATCCCAGATCCAACTAGTATTGTCCTGCTCTGGTCCTAGAATAATCAAGCTTTCCAAAAATGCTCTCTTTTGAATGGTGAATGGTATTTAGGGGCCACAATCTGGGCATTAAGGGTAACCACTGCTATGAGTCATCATTTCATCCAGTCTTTATATTTGACAGAATTAAGAAATAAGATTTTTTTTATAATAAAGGGAAAAGTCACAAATTCATATTTATATTTTAATTTAAAAATAAAATTACAAAGTTTTACTTAAAGTCTTTGATTTTATACTTTTATTATTATTATTATTATTATTATTATTACTATTATTTACATTAGTCACCATACAGTACATCATTAGTTTTTGATACAGTGTTCCATGATTCATTGCCTGTGTATAACACCCAGTGCTCCATGCGATCTGTGCCCTCCTTAATACCCATCACTGGGCTAACCCATCCCCCCATTCTCCTCCCCTCTAAAACCCTCAATTTGTTTCCAAGAGTCTTTAGTCTCTTATGGTTCGTCTCCCCCTCTAATTTCCCCCCCTTCAGTTTTTTCCTTCCTTCTCCTAATGTCCTCTATGCTATTTCCTATGTTCCACAAATAAGTGAAACCATACGATAATTGACTTTCTCTGCTTGGCTTATTTCACTTAGTGTAATCTCCTCCAGTTCCATCCATGTTGATGCAAAGTTGGGTATTCATCCTTTCTGATGGCTGAGTAATATTCCATTGTATATATGGACCATATCTTCTTTATCCATCCATCTGTTGAAAGGCATCGCGGCTCTTTCCACAGTTTGGCTATTGTGGACATTGTTGCTATGAACATTAGGGTGCATGTGACCCTTCTTTTCACTACATATGTATCTTTGGAGTATATGCCCAGTAGTGCAATTGCTGGGTCATAGGGTAGCTCTATTTTTAACTTATTGAGGAACCTCCACACTGTTTTCCAAAGTGGCTGTACCAACTTGCATTCCTACCAACAATGTAAGAGGGTTCCCCTTCCTCCACAACCTCTACAACATTTGTTGTTTCTTCCCTTGTCAATTTTTGCCATTCTAACTGGTGTAAGGTGGTAGCTCAACATGATTTGATATTTTTATCTCATTTCTCTTACACTGAAAATCCTGATTCCTTTTAAAGGTGATATAATTAGATATTTGCTTTATCCTGGAATATTGATGTAACAGTTTCAAAGTAATAATGACAATAGTATTAATAAAAGTTAAATACTGAATACCATTTGAGTTTTTGTGGGTTTTCTGTAGTTATTTTTGTCATTAGAATATATCCCATGAAAGATGTACAGACAAATTACTGTAATTTAAAGTCACATAGAGTAATTCTTTTCACTTTGTGATTATAGTACCAACTTGATATACATTTAGGTTTATTTCTTTCAATTAATTCACCATTTTTATTGCTTGCTTTCACTCCTTCTTAATTTTTGTATTTTAATTATATAAAACATTTATAGTTCTCCAAAGTCCAAACTATCTAAGAAGGTATTTTCACAGAAGGTTCACTTCCATCCATGTCCCCTCTACCTTACTCCTTCACTCCCCTGTAAATACCTGTATTAGTTTTTGTGTGGTCTTCAGGTTTTTTTCTTTTGAAAACTGTCCCTATACAGTATAGAAATGGCAACAGTTAACAATCTTGCATTCTTATCTAAACCCAATAGATTGTATTGTATTATATTATCATTTTCCTATACCACTAGGTTCGAGCTGTCAAAATTTTGTTTAGAATTTTTTGCACCATGTCCATAAGATAGAGTAACTTGTAACTTTCCTTTCTTATTATATTCTTGTCAAATTATGTTGGCTTCATAAAGAGTTCATGAGTGTTTCTTCTTTGTCCATTCCTTTTATGTCATGTATTAAACTGATTATTTTAAAAATAACAACAAAGCATTATTCTTGGAATAAATCCAAACAAAACAGCGTAGAGTTATGTTTTGTTCTTAAACCTATTATGACAATCTTTATCTTTTAATTGGAGTGTTTAGTACATTCATATTTACTATAATTACTGACTAATTTGTTGTTTAGCTCATCTGTTTTATGTTTCTTTTTCATTCCCTTCTTCCCTTCTTTTAAGTGAAGTAGTACTTACTATTTTTACCTCTCCATTAGCTTTTCAGTTATGCATTCTTTTACTGTTCTTAAACTAAGTGTTTCTTCTACTATTCTTAAGAATCTAAGAAACACTTAGATTACTGTTATACTGTGTTTATCTTCTAGTTTGCAACATGAATCCTTGACTTGTGAGAGTCTAACATAAATTAGTATTTACACTTCCCCAAAATGTTCATGTTAGAACCCTCTTCTCCCTTTTCTCTATTTACCCCATCCTGCCTTATGTGTTATTATAACATATTCTGATTCAACATAAATTTTAAAAGAGATGCTATTATTGCTACAGTCAATAATCACTTAGATTTTCCTATATATCTATTTTTTCTATTGCTCCTCATTCCTTCCTGCACTTCTGGATTTCCACCTGGGACTATTTTCCTCATGCTGAATGCCCTCCTTTTTTAAAATAATTTTTGACTTTTTGATGTACAGTTCTATGAATCTTAATGCATATGTAGATTTGTATGCACCACCACAATTGTGATGCAGAACATGAAAACTCCATTTAATATTTCTTCTAATATAAGTCTATTGGTGACGTATATAATATATACCCCCAGCTTTTGTTTTGCTAAAAATACCTTTATTTTGCCTTCACTTTCATGAGGTATAGAATACTAGACTGGCTGTTAATTCTTTTCAGGATTTTAAAGACATCGTTTGATCATTTGGTTTCCATAATTTCTATTGAGATGTTAACTATCAGTCTTGGTGGTTCTTTGAAAGTAAAGCGTCTTTTCTTTTCCTCTATGTGCTTTTATCATTTCTCTTTGTCTTTGATTTTTAGTAAGTTGATTATCATGAGTCAATGCATAGTCTCTTTGCCTTTATTCTGCTTAGGGATTTTAGTAATTTTTTATTCTGGGACTCACAACTTTTTATCACTTTGGGGAAAATCTTGGTTATTATCTTTTCAAATATTGCTTCTGCCACGTTCTCTTCCTCCCTTCTTGAATTCCAATTACGTATGTTAGGATGTTTCATAGGATAGATCATGTCTCTTATTCTCTTTTCTGTATTTTCCATCCTTTTAGTACTTCAGTCAAAATTTTTCTCACCTCACCAGCTCACCAGTTCTCTCTTCAGCTGTCCCACATGCTGTCAAACCCCACTTACTGAGTTCTAATTTTGATTACTATATTTTCCGGCTCTAAAATTCCTATATGCTTATTAAAAATATAGATTCTTGTTCTTCAACAAGTCTTCCTTTTTCCATTTATTTTCTTGATCACAGTAATTACAACTATTTTTCAATCTGTGTCTGATAACTATAATAATCTGGAACACCCATGAATATATTTCTATTGTGTTTTTCTCTTGATCCAATTTCTTTGATCCTAGTAATTTTGGATTGAATGCTAATCACTGTGCCTGAAAAAGTCTAGAGGCTCCAGATGAAGTAATTTTCTTACAGGGAGGAATATCTATGGTCTGGCAAGCAGTTAGAATAGGGACAGTTTCTCAACCCAATCAGGTACTAAGATGAGTCAAGTCTGTGTTGTAACAAGGCTTGATCTACCCTAATGTGCCCCCTCATAAGGATCTCAACTGAAAGTCTATGATATTTACTAGATGCTGCCTCCTAGTCAGTTCCTGATTTCCAGTTTTTATCTGCACAACAACCTAAGACTGCTAAAAATTCCACTCTGTGCTCCAGCTGCTTTTCTTGGCTTCTTAGCCTTTCACTTTATGGACTAAGAGTCACCAAGTACTTCAAAGAGAACACCATCAAATGTCAGGCTCACTTCTCTGCAACTCCCTATTTTTCTGGAACTTTGGCTTCTTGAGTCTTGGCTGATTTGGAAATCCACTCCAAGTATTAGCTCCTCAGACCTACAAGACTGCTTGCTGGGAGCTCTGCTGCTTCTCTGCCTCTTAGTGGCCCCCCTCGACCAAAGCTCTCAGCTTCTTTCTCAGTGCCAAGGATCACAGATGCCAAGAGGAGGAAAGCAGCTTTTAGGATGTTGGGCTTACTTCAGTGAGGTTCCCTCATTCTGATATCTCGACCCTTCACCTCCAGGCTCTCTGGGTGGCTCTCTGAAAGCTTCGAAGAGATCAATTTCAGTTGTAGCCATCTTTTTTCAGTGGTTCTCTGTGGGAATCAGCAGTTTTCCACGACCTACTCCATCATATCTGGAAATGGGAGTTGCCCCTTGGTTTCCTTTGACAACTGCATAATACTTCACTTCATAGATATGCTATAGTTGCTCTGACCAGTTCTCTGCTGAGAAACATTTGGGTTGTTCCAGCCTTTTCCTATAACACATAAGGTCACAGTGAATAGCCTTCTGTATCTATCTTCATATATTTGCAGTTGAATATTTGAGAAATGCATATGAAATTTTGCTAGACAGTCCCAATTTCACTTCACAGACATTGTACGATTTGGTGTCCCCACTACACTGTGTGCAAGTGCCTATTTTCACATAGCCTTGCCAAAATTTACATTATCAAACTTTGTAGATTTTGTTTTAATCTGATAGACGACAGTGTCTCAGTAGTTCTGAAATGCAGTTCTCTTATTGTGAATGAGGGCTATTAATGTACTTTTTCTGTGAACCCTCTATTCATACCTTTGCTTATTTTTAAAATCAGATTTCATATCTTTTTCCTCTCAATTTTTAGGAAATCCTTATTACATTAAGCATATTAATACTTTGTGATATAAGTTACAAAATTTTTCCCAATTTGTAATTATCTTGTGACTCTACTTATTTTGTTTGCAATGTTGTCAAATGTTTTCTTTTATTGAATCTTTCTTTTTAAATTCAGTTAGAAATTTTCACTCAGGTTATAAAATAAAATTCACCCATAGTTTTCTTCTAGTATTTGTGTGCTTTTTCCTGCCTTTGTTTTGTTTTCATTTAGATCTCTACATATTTGTAATTTATCCTGGACTACCTTATGAGAAAGAGAGCCTTTCTTTTTTTTTTTTTTCTTGCAGTTATCTATATGCTCCACCACTATTTAAAGTAAAATTTCCCCTCTGATTCAGTGCCTCTTTTGCCATACACTACATTTTTCTTAATTATATTTCTGGGCAATCTATTATGATCCTTCGGTTTATAAGTCTTTTCCTGAGCCAGTACTTCAATGCTTTAATTTAGAGGATTTTAAATGTTTTACTATATTCTAAGAGGATTAGCCATGCATTAGATATTCTTTCCAACTATTTCTTGGCTATTCTCAGTTGTTTATTCTTCCATATAAACTTCATAATCGACTTGTCTAGTTCTGGAGGAAAAAATCTGAGGCAATTTTATTGAGGTTACATTACATTTGTAACAATTTAGGGAGAAATAACATCTTTATGATGTTAAGTTTTCCTATTGAAGGATAGGTACTTTTTTTCAATTTGTTCAAAGCTATTTTTCTGTTTTTCAAGAATGTTTTACAGTTTTATTATTTTTGCATATTTCTTATTAGCTTGATGTCTAGGTGTTTAAATGTTTCTTATTATATACAGAGTCTTCCCTTTCATTATATCTTCAAATTGCTTATCATTTATATATAAAGGCTAATGATTCCAATGTGCTTATATTACATCATACTATTTTATTATCTCATCCTTGTACTTTTCCATTGACTCCTTTGGTTTTTCCAGATACACAATTATATTACCAACACAGGGTTTGCCTCCTCCTTTCCAGTTCTTAAGAGTCTAATTGTTTTCGCCTGTTTAATGGTAGTAACTAACATTCAAATGCAATGTTAAATAATCGAGGTAGTGGCCATCCTCGTCTTCTTTCTGACTTTAGGGAAATGCCTCCCTAAAGTGTCTGACATTGGGCAATCACATGGGAACCTGACTTTGGACTGATACACACACACACACACACACACACACACACACAATTTTATTAGACTAAAAAAAGTTTTTCTGTGCCATTTTTTTCATTATATGCTAGACATCTGTATTTGAAAAATTATGTGTAGAAATGAGGCCTAGGATGATATAGCTTGCTCCAGAGAGATTTTGTTGCTTATGCCATAACTATGGGGACACTATTAACAATCTAGACTAATTTTATTCTAATTTTAGGTTTTAGATTTTCTAGGTCTTTCAAATGACTTGAAAAGAGGCTGTGCTCCATATGGGGGCCCATTTAGTTCTAGTCCACTCTAACTTTTAGGAGGCAGCTCTTCATAATTCTGATCCCAAAGTACAAGGCATGTCCCAGGGCCACCAACCTTGTCAAGCCCTGGACCCAGAGCTCTTTCTCTAAAGTCTCAAGACGTTTTTAAAGTGCAGCTCAATATTTCAGTTCCCCCTTCAAAATCTGAAAATGTTCCCCAGACAAGAGTCGCTCCAATACTACTCACACTCTCGATTTCTGTCTTCTCCCGGATCCTGACGAGCCATTTCTCAGTACCTTAATTCTTCAATGATTTTAAAACTCAATTTATATTTTATCCAGCTTTACTTTAGTTTTACCTTTAGCAAAAGGGTTGGTCTGAATCATTTCATCCTCTGTTACCAGAAGTAGCATTCCTAGTTGATGACAACAAATTAAAAATAAACTTAAAAATCAATAAAAGAGAAAAATGAAAGAAAGCAGACTTTTTGAAAATCACATTTTTCAATGTGTGGACGATTTCTAGGTGTGTCTGAACAATCATTTAGAAACAGGTATTTCTCCACAAACAGACAACAGCATGAACTTCTTATGACTAAAAAGTAATAAAACAACACAATTTATTTCCACAAATATGCCCTCCCAAAATAGCATAACTTCATAGTCATACCTTACATTTTATCCAGTTTACATATCATCTAAGCTCTGCTAAGTTTACCTTAAGGCACATGAGATGTTATGAAACATCTTTGCTCAGAAAAAATGCTGAGTCATTTCTTGATTCTTATCTGTTGCCTAAGTAAATTTTTCCAGGGAAATCACTCCCCTCGCATACATAAGCAAAAAGATAAGCAAACAAAAAGAAACAACAACCAAAAAAAGCATAAGGCACTTCCAGCTCCTTGCTCCTCTACTGCCCTGCCAAATACAATGTGATGTGAGATTTCTTTGTGTGTGTGTGTAAGTGTGTGTGATGTGAGGTTTCTTGACTGGACTTCATACTTCTGTGGGACTCTATTCCCAAGTTCCTCAATCTCATTTCTTTTAGTCACTCAGAAGCATAACTCATTGGTTTAACAATGGTACTTAAGAATATGAACCAAATACTTTTGTAACAGTTTGAAAAGCAACTGCACAGAAGATTACGAGCCTCTTGGGCAAGTTGGCTAATATATTTGGAACAGGATCTGACATCTAATGAGAATTAGCAATGCTGAAACAGCACTTGAAGGCAGCCACTGTAGGGAACCTTGGGAGCGATGGAGAGTTAGACCCATTTTATGCAGGGCCCGGAGGGGCTATATATTTGGCTTCCAATGTTGAAAATATATATCCATTATTGGGGATCTCTTCTGGGAACAGAAGACACTAAGGTGATACAGACAATCCTTCCTTTCCACTGCAAATGCACAGAATAGTTGGATGTAATAGTAGTTGTTTTTAATTGCAATATTTCATAAATCAGCTACAAAGAAAGAATGGGAGATGACCAGGGGCCAGGAACAAAGACAGAAATCAAAACTAGAGCAGTGAGAGGGAGCTGAGGCAGCACAGGGGTATGGAGCCCCACCAAGAACAGGGTCTTGACAAAGGCCCTGGGGCCTGGAGTGTGAAGGTCCAACATGGGTAATAGACTTGGCCTCCAAACTGCAGGGGGGTGGAGGAACTGGAGCCAAGCTCAGGCACCAATCACTAAGCCTCATTTACGAAAGGGGCTCTAGAAGTTTTTGTGCACTGGCCCAGGAAAGAGACAAGAAATTTGGTTATTTGTGCATCTTGGGTAGGGGAAAAATATTACCCTTGGGGAATCAAAACCTCAGGCATCTGCCATATATGAGTATGAAAGAATATAAACCCACAGAACTATCTTGTGAAAATAAACCCACAGAACTATCATGTGAAAATAAGTTCAAAATCGATTAAAGACTTAAATACAAAAATTAAATAAAAATCCTGCAAGAGAGGCGCCTGGGTGTCTCAGTGGGTTAAGCCTCTGCCTTTGGCTCAGGTCATGATCTCAAGGTCTTGGGATAGAGCCCCACATCGGCTCTCTGCTCAGCAGGGAGCCTGCTTCCTCCTCTCTGCCTGGCTCTCTGCCTACTTGTGATCTCTCTCTCTCTGTCAAATAAATAAAATCTTTTAAAATAAATAAATAAATAATAAAAATCCTGCGAGAGAATTGAGGCGACTATGCCTTCAGAGTAAGGATGGCAGAGACCTTCTTAACCAGGACTGGAAACTCACAAGTTATTTAATAAAGATTGATATATTTAGGTCTGTAGTCTTTTCTTAATTTTTTTTAAAGATTTTATTTATTTATTTGACAGAGAGAGAGAGATCACAAATAGAGAGGCAGCAGTCTACAGTCTTTTAAAATGCTTTATGGCAAAAGATATGGTAAACAAAATCAATAAAAATAGACTCAGAAAAATTTTTGTCACAGATGACAAAAATTCAAATGGCCAACAAACATGAAAATATGGTCAAACTTAGAAATACTAAAGGAAATGCAACTTAAATTTATAGTGAGCTATTTACTCGATAGCCATCAGACTGGCAACACTTTTAAATATTCATAATAACTATTTGTTGTTGGGATTCAGATATTGGTGAGGGACATGTGAATTATTTTAGCTTTTTTGGAAAGTAATCTGGTAATTACTATTACCAATTTTAAAAATATACATTATGTCTCACTTCTGATCATCCATCCCTGGCACAAGCAACCTATGGCTGGGGGCCAAATCTAACCCACTATCAGGTTTTACAAATTAAGTTTTATTAGAACACAGTCCCTCATTTGTTTACTTATTGTCTATGTCTGCTTCAGGGCAAAGGCAGGGGTAAGAGAAGACTGCATGACCCACCAAGCCTAAAATATTTAAAGTTTGCCGACCCTTGATCCATCCCGTGGAAATAAAAGCACAAGTCTATAGCACAATTTGTACAACAATGCATATTGGAACACTCCTTATGAGAACAAGCAAAATGAAAGTCCATTGTTGGAATGTGTTTCAATAAGTTATAGTATGTCCACACCATGGAATAGTAAGCAAGTCTTAAAACCAATGAATTAACATTGTACCGGTAGATTTGGAAGGATTTCCATGAGGTATCTTTGAGTAATATATCAAGAGGCAAGTGTATAATTCTATTTTCTAAAATAAGCAATAACCATAATTATAAGTCATATATATTTGTATATAAAGGTTTAGTTTAAGATGATATGACCAAAGCAAATACACAGGAGAATATACACTGCATTACTTACAAGAGTTACATAGAATAGGGAGAGGAAAAGAAGACTTTACACACACACACACACACACACACACACACACACACACACACTCGTATGTTTGACAAGTTCACATTGATGTATTTATACAAAATACAATTCGGTGTACGCATATAAACAGACAATGAAAGGAAAATTTATATGGAACTCAATTGAAAGGTTAAACCAATTAGACACAGGTGAACAGAGAATGAACAAACTGAAAGAGAACTATAAGGAAATCCCATAAAACAGAGCACATGGATAAAGACTTGAAAAATACAAAGGATACAGGAACCGTCTACTCAGAGGACCAGGAGAGACTAGAGAGGATGGGGGAAGAAATAATTTCAAGGCAATGAAGGAGAATTTTCCAGAAATAAGAAGGACCTAAGAAGCACCACAACTCCAAGTAACCTGAATCAAACACATCTACCCCTAGAAACTTGGCGGTAAAACTGTAACACAGCAAAGTAACTGGTGTGTGTTGGGGGAAGAGAGCAGATAGCTTATAACGGGATGATCATTTATAACTTTCCTAATTTCTGCAACAATACAGGCCAGAAGACAATGGAATCATAATTTCAAAATGTTGAGGAAAAATACTTCCAATCTAAAATTCTACACACAGCTCATGTCATGACGGAAGGCAAGATAAAGACATGTCCAGACCAAGACAGAATGTGCACCCCAAGAAGACCTTCACCAAGGGAATTCCTTTTCCTTTCTTTTTTTTTTTTTTTTAAGATTTTATTTATTTATTTGAGAGGAGAGAGAGCATGTGAGAGCATGCTTGCGAGGCGGGGGCGGGGGGGTGTCAGAGGGAGAGGGAGAGAGAGAATCCCAAGCAGACTCCCCACAGACCGGGGAGCCCAATGTTGGACTCGATCTCACAACCCAGAGATCATGATCTGAGCTAAAACTAACAGTTGGCCGGCCGCTTAACCAACTGAGCCACTCAAGCACCTGCCAATGGAACATCTGAAGGAGGTAAAGTCTTGGGCGAAAATAAACTGAAGCCAGAAAGAAGAATGGATTGCAAGAAACCATGAAGAGTAAAAAAATTGGCAAATATGTTGGCATAAGGAAAGAAGCATAAACTCTTAAAAAGGCTATAATAATAACGATGACTAAGGAGTGACTAATAACAATTTCTTAGTTAAAACTAGGGCAGAACAAATACACTCCACCGCAAGGGCATGAAAGATGGGGAGGACGGAGCACTTACCAACTCCCAAGGTCCTGCCACGGAGGAGGGGACATTACTGTCTACCTTTAGATTTTGTTGAACACACATCCTTGTTTTTTTAAAAAAGAAAAGAACCAAGAACACAAATGACCCCCCCCCCC
>LNAC01000673.1:493924-529205 GCA_002007465.1 Ailurus styani | reverse complement strand
GGGGGGGGGGGGGTTGGAAAAAAAAAAAAGGATAATAATCACCTGGGGGAAAACCTGTTAAAAATGCAGATTCTTGGTGCCAACCTTCTCGAGATTCTGATTCAGTGGACTGAGATGAGGAAGGGCCGAGACTCCGCGCTTAGTGAGCATCCCTGTGATTCTCCTCGTTGAAGACGCTGGTGGGGCAGGACACACGGAGGGGAACGGCTCTGCTAGAGGAACCCGCAGCAGCCCCGGGCGCGCGGGGTCCCCGGAAGGCTACGTAGAACAGGAGGTCTTGATGGGGGGAATTAAAGGACCGAGAAGGTCCCCGGCGAGGTGACAAGCTTCGGCAGCAGCCCAGAGCACAGGGCTAAAAACTGAGGGTTTGGGATAGAGAGGAAGGTGAGAGAGGACGGCACCTTGGGTGTCGTTCTGTGTTTCTTTTTGGGTCTAAGGAGGAGTGCTAAGAGCTCGTTGTTACTTGTCATCATTAATGAGGGTGAATTAACGTGACAACACTCAGGGCAAGACTTGTTTTGTGTCTGAATCAAATAAACTTGAGTCTGAGTCTATTCGCCAGGGCTGGTGAGACATTCGGTATTAGTCATTATTGGCAAACACATGTTCCTCCTTAAGAGCCCAAAGGGTCCTTCACAGTCCAGAGAAGTTAGCAAAAGCTTTTCTCCTTCAGTCCAACAGGGCTTCGAGAATGCTCAACATGGTGCCCCCGTGAGAGCCACACACAGCATCACTATCTGGGCTGCAGTTCTCAAAACGGGAGCTCAGAGCTCAGATCCCCAGGACCAGCAAACCACCCCCGTCAGACACCTGCCACCTTCCAGGAGTCTGTGAGAACGGGGAGCAATTTCCTGGGAATCCATCTGCATTCCCCACCGGCACCTGGGTCACTTTCCCTAAATGTCTTTTCTCTACCAACACTTTGCAAGTCCTGCTCCCTGGTGGACGAGCCAGATTCAGAACCCTCAGGAGTCCACACCTGCCGTGAGGGAAAGCCAGCAGCAGAGGACACAAAGGCACATTGTCCTATTAGAGGGGTGGGGAGGAAACAGTGGAAGGAGACACCAGGACTTTCTCAATCTATCCCCCCATCTCTGCTCCCATAAATTAGGGCTTCACCTTGTGTTTGCATTCAAACACGTATTCATTTCCCTTTGTGCTAAATGACCTCAGGTGATTTGTTTTTGCTTGGTTGGTTTTTGTTTTATTTTGTGAAAAAGCAATTGGGCTTCCTTTCGCTAAGCAACAAGGCAGAAGCCCAGGGCTGGCACTCACCAGGTCCATGGCCAAGCTCTCTTACCTCTCTGAACCTCAATTTCTCTACCTGTGAGGTACTGCTAATATTTTCCTTGACTTCCTCACACCTCATAAGGCTGTGGGGTTCCAGGAAGGCAATATATTAAAAAAGGATGGATATCGAAGGTGCCACCATCAACAGAGCCTTACTATCTCCAATAACATCTCACCCATCCACTGCTCAGTTTCTGAAATTGTCTAATTTCTGGGACCAGACACTGGGAAGTGAAGTTCAAATGTGATGCGTGAACGCTCACTTGTCTCTGACTTTCAACCCTCGTCAGTAGGAATCAGCGGAACTTAAATACCGTCTCCTCAGCTTTAGATGGAGAGAAAAGATGTTCCTGTGTGGCCAGAAGGGCCCTGGTTTATATCCGTGGTCCTGTCCTCATGATGAATAACTTGCCCCCCTCTCCCTTCACTCTCAAAGGTGTTCCAGTTTGATCCATTTATGTGCTCACCCTAGCTGCTTTCAGGAAAGAGGATTAAGTAAAATACTTGTGATGCGAAGCAGGATGTCTTGTAATTACCAGACCCATCAACGCCCAGTCTCAAGGAACACACGCCCGGGACACGAATACAAAAGAACATTCCCCAAATACTTGAAATCTGTCGCCATCTTGTGGCCACAAGCTGCTCTTCCGCCAGGATCTTTTGACCTTTTCATTAGGGACTGAGGAGTAACCGTTTGACCCAGAATACACAGAATTGGTGGCTTGCAAAATAAATATCTCATGAACATACACTTTTTGTTTGCTGATTAAAGATCCCAGGAAACTGTTTTCAGAAGATATGGACGAGGCAGGAAATAGGCCTCTGATTTTAGACTGAGGTTCCAACTAAAAGATTGAATACATGCGGCGTCCCAGTTAGAATGTAATTTTTATAGAGGTTGTGCCTCATATTGACATACTGACTAATTCAACACAGTGGGGATGATGGTGCTTAATCAAATAAATCCACCGGCGAATGTTTCCTTCTTGGTGGGGCCACTGAAGGAGAGGAAGACGTAGGTCTAGGTCACAAATGACCTGCCGCCGGGAAAGGGGAGAAGGGTGGTGTGCAGAGGCACTTCCCAGAGAAAGCCACCTGAGAGGAGAAATCTGGTGAATGACCAGGGCACAAAGGGAGGCGAGGTGGGTGTTCAGGTCAGGACAAAGAGCCAGAGAAAGGGTCCAGGGATGGCAGGAAGGGGTGGGGTGCTGTGTAACTGAGGGGCAGCCCACAACTCTGTCGCTGTAGAGAGTGAGGGGCTGTGGTGTGAGGTGAGGCTGGTCAAGGAGACCTTGGAACAGGTCACTGGGCGTGGGAAGGACTTTTCACCCCTTTACTAGGAGCAATGGGAAACCATTCACATGTATTAAGTGAGGAGACGACAGGGTCACATTTGAGTTTCAAAAAGATCAATCTGGTGAGTATGGGGAGGAAAGACTTGAGAGGGATTGTCATGGATTTAAGACACCTGCTATGGCAGTGATCCATGTGAGTATTACAACAGTAGGGAATACTCAGCAAACACTGGGTGCTGTTTCTTCTTCTTTTTTTTAAAGTAGGCTCCATGCCCCAGCATGGAGCACGACACAGATCTTGAACTCACAACCACGAGATCAAGACCCAAGCAAAGATCGAGAGTAGGACACTTAAAGGAGTGCGCCACCCAGGCGGCCCCCACTGGGTACTATTCCTAAATGCTTTGTGTGTATTCACTCATTTAATCCTTACAAAAACCCTATGAGAGTATTATTACTACACCCATTTTACAGATGCAAAACGAGGCACAGAAGTCTAATTCCAGAAGCACCCCTCCTTGTAACCACTACACTACAATGCCTACCAGCAGTAATAGGAAAATGAGAAAAACAGGTGGTTTCAGGACTATTTTAGAAGTAAAACCAACAAGACTGAAGTGCTAAAATACAGGGCCTGAAAGAGGGGTCAAGGTACCTAGGCTGTCGACTTTAGCAGCTGTACAGGGACGCTGGAAGAACAGCAGGCTTGGAAGCAGCTTCGGATTTGACCTTGCAGGGGTTGAGATGGACCAGTTTTAAGACAAGCAGAGGAGATACTGAGAAGGCAGTTGGTTCAAGAGGTAAGAATGTGGTCCCACCAGTGGAAGCGATGGTAACTGAAATCACAAGTAGGGTTGCCTGAGGAGACAGCGCAGGGTAAGGAGAAGGGGTACAACTTAGCCCGGGGAACTCAGATGTTAATGCAGGATAAGCTTGCAAATGAGATGAAGGGGGCCGGGCCAGCCAGACAGGGCAAGGACAACAGATGCTGTTGGGAGGTCAGGCCAAGTTGAAGGCTGGAAAATGCCCTTCAGATCTTGTGTGTTGGGCGTGCCAGAGGTAACGACTCAAAGAAGGCTGCCCACGGAGGGGAGGAGACCGGGCCTTTCCTTCTTCCGAGATACAATATGCTTAATGCCCACGTTTAGAGGTGGAAGAGAATGATCCAGTTGACAAAGAGCCTGGATACAGAGAAGAAATAGTTGTACAACTCGGGTTTGAACTACATGGGCTGTCCACGTCCTCAAGGATTTTTGTCAATACCAAAAGCACTGCACTATAAATGTATTTTCTCTTCCTTATGATTTTATTAGCTTTTCTTTTCTCTAGCTTTAGTTATTAAAAGAACACAGTGTATAACACAAAACATATTAACAAAATATGTTAATCGACTCTTTATGCTATTGATAAGGGTTTCTGTCAACAGAAGGCTATTAAGTTTTGGGGGAAACAAACTTCTAAGCAGATTTTTGACTGCCTGACACAGTGTTCAAGGGCCAACCGTACTTATAGTGTCAATTTGCTGAAAAGGTAGGAGAACAGGATCCAAAGCACAGAGGGATTATTTCAGGTAGGAGGTGGGGTCTGTCCTCCAATGGACCAGCCGGGAAGGAGAGGGTGGGAAGAGAGATACAGATGTGAAAACTCTGTAGAAGGGCGCCAGGCTTGTAGACTTCTGTTCTCACCAAATGACTTCTGTTTGATCAAAATGGTTCCCAAACCTGCTTATTTCAGTAGTCTCCGATAATTTTATGATTAAATACCCCAATGTAATATGAGTGGAAAAGGTTGCTATTTCTATGTAAACATAGTTGAATGTTTTGTGAAAAGTTGATAAAGGCAAGATGCTAAAATCCTATCCATCTAGGGACAAGTAAGGCAACTGTAAAAAATGGGAAAACGTAGTAAAAATCTTCCTAAGTTTCTGTTCTTGTTCCAATTTTAAGAGAACAAAACCAGAAATCGCAGGATTGTAAGTCTAAACGTTTACAAAGAAAACGAGATTCAAACTGAAATGATCTCAGTGAGAAAGCAGCCTTGGTCTTACTCAGATAATGTCGGACGAATGTATGTTTTCTTGATTCCCCATTTCAACAGACTTTTCCAATGGACTGACCAACTCCTAGACCAAGCTGGCTTTAAGAAGGCTTCTATGGTTGCAAAGGTGAGTAAGAAGGAAGAAAAGAAGAGAGGGAGGCTAAGTTATGGGTTGCCTACTCTAAGGAATATGCTTAAATAGGATTTTCTTTTAATGTACTCCTTACAATAATCCTAGATGTTATCATTCCCATTTAGTAGCTCAGGAAATAGGTTGTAACTACCAACTATGAAGATAAAGCATGTATGTGGGTAGGAATTCAGTTCTCCTGACTTCATCCTACATTTCAGATGGGCCATTTCCACTGGTCTCACCTGTACCTGGACTTTTCCCCAAACTATGCTCCACCATGTCCTCCATCAGCCACCCACCATGGGTACAACCTTGTCCTTGACCTCCCATTGTCGATTCACCCACCAAACCCTGTCACATCAATTCCCATGGGTATTTCTTCCACGTGTCCCCACTACCACCAGCCCTGCACAGACTAACATGGTCTTCTGCCTGGACTACTGCAGTAGTTTCCTGTTGGCTACAGTTCCTTCGTGGGCAGACGTGAGCAGTATCATTCTACATCTATAGAGCAGTGGAACACTTGCTCTTCCGTTTGCTTCCAAGACATTACTTTCCTCCAGGTAGGTTCCTGGTTTTCTCCCCAGTCCTTCTCAACGTCCTAACCTCAATATTAGTACTTGTTAGGGGCCACCCCTTGGGTCTCTTCTCATTCTATCTTCCTCCCCCGTAGATCCTATTTTTGCCTTCACCTTCAACACATTCGTATACTGAACATCAGTCCGTATTTTCAACCCTGGCACGTCAGACCATTTTTACAACTGGTTAGTGTTTCTGTCTACCCAATGGCCCATAAGCACATCCAACTCAAATACGTATACCCGTAACCGGACTCTCATCCCCCATCTCCCCATGGCCGACCACAGACCTACTTCTTCCATATGCATCCCGCAGTGTTACCAATCTCAAACTAAACTCAAAGTTGAAATCATCCTTTACTCATTCTTGTCCTTCACTAGGCTTCACAATCCAATCTCTGGTCCTGCTGATTCTTCATATTCGCACGTTTCCCACGGTTGTCACTCTTTCCCATTAACTTTCCCATTAGACTACAGATATATCTTACTGTAGTAATATCTGTTCCACTATGCCTCCAAAGCAATCCTCCTTGATCCAGTGAGCATGAGCTTTCAGGGTCATGTGTACTTAGGCTGGGTGTCTGTGAGGGTAGTCAGTCACTCAATGTTATACAAGTGAATCCATGCTCTTGCTCAACTCCAAGTATTCAATGTTTTCCAAAACAATGCATGCACTTCAAAGCCCTTGCCATTGCATACAAGGTCTCTTGTGACTTAGATCTTTCCTACTTCTCAAGTTTCAAACCACTATGCCCTAGAGCTACTCTCTGTTCTAGAAATAACCAACCATCTACTGTTCTTCGAACAAAGAATCTCCCCATAACCCTGACTATGCACATGCTTTTCTTCTGTCTGGAACCCTCTTCTCATTCTATACCTGGAAAATTCTGACTCCTCCAAGATTCTGAGAGAAGCTTTTGCTCTCCTTCCCTCTATTCTTCTCCCTGCCCTCCCACACACATTCTCCATAAGCAGCATCATTTTTATGATTTAAGTACTTGCACATAACAATCACATACTGGCCTGTAAGCTGTCAGGGGGGACAGAATGAAGAGAAAGCATTCTCACAGCTCTCCAAAAATCATTCCTCTTTCATTTTCAGGAAACCCCCTCCTCCTTTTAAGGACCATCTAACATCCCAGACCTTGAGATCAGTCTTCCAAGTGTCTGAACTGGTTCGCAGTGCATGGTCCTCTTCTCCACCCCAACTCCAGCCATCATGCTTTAGTGATCATACCGATAGTCCACATATACCCTAGAATGAGTCCCCAGTTCTGATTCCTTCTCTAGGACTGTATTTAGTGACACTGCTCAGAACTGCTTCACCTCTAAAATTCTAACCTCCACCCCAAACTTCCTTCTATCCATTACAAATGTCACACTCATTTTATCTTCAATCTCTACCTCTTCCTCTTCACCCAATTTATCAATGTCTTACTGATCAGACTTCTCTTACAGCCCAGCCCAAATCCCACAGCCAACCTCCAGCAATCTCTAAGGGCCCTTTAGACGTTCCTATCTTCCGAAAGCTGACGACGCCTGACCCTGGCACCATCCACACACTTCCCTACACTACATTCTTGGCAGCTGAGCACTGCTAGACAAAAACGCAAAACTTGGCTCCTAACCACTGCAATTAATGACTTCCCACCTCAAACTGGTTTTCAAAGGCATTCCTCTGTCTTTGTCACTTATTCTTCCGGATGGTTAATACTAACAAAAATGTGAGACATCACTAAGGTAAACAAAATATCAGAACAATCTCAAGGGTGTTGGTTAAAGTATGAGAAGAAAACTAGAGGCCACACATAGTCAAAGCCATTTAGCTCCAAAGCTCTATGACCTTTGGGTTCCAAGTCAATTATTTTCATGGCACTAAGAATACTACTGCTGTCTTAATTTTCATAGATCCTTAGAGTTTGAAAAGTGTGGTGAAGGGTGAACCACTGGTAAAAATGGCTGCTTTCAACTCCCCTCATGGCCCAGGTACCTTTACATACTTACTACACGTCATCAATGACACGTACCAAACTTCTGTTTTCATTTTAATTTATTCTGCACAGTTTAAAGTGAAAGTTAAAACATTAAACCACAGAAGCTTTAGGTACAGTACGGATCAGTTTTGAAACAAAAACAGTGAATGATCATTTACACATTCCTTAATCTAAATTTACATTTTATTATATAAAGGTACTATTAACACACACAATTCTAATTCCTTATGAAGCTATTTGTCAAGCAGCAGGATGACAATGCATCACAGCACAGTACAGAATGTCTCCAGTAAGAAACCACAGTAGCAGTATTTGGTGAATGGTTATACACAGAATTAACTTGGAGGGTAATGTCAAACACCGGTCATAAGACAGGCAGCACACATTAACAAATGGAAAATGTAACTTTTATTAAGATAAAATGTTATTCTTTATGCTTTAAAAGTTATAGAGGATACAAAGCAGACCATACAAGCTGCTTTAATTCTAGACTCCATAACAAAATACTATTCCATCAGTTGCTTGAAAGTCTATAACCTTTTTAAAGTCAACTCCAACTATAAAAGCACTTGAAGTTTACCGGTCAAAAATCTAAAGTTACATTGACTACATGTTACATTAAAACATACCTTGTAAGAAAGACAGACTTTAAAAAATACTGCACTGTTGCCTTAAGATAATTTCAAAACAGGTTGCTCCTAAAAATAAAAATGCACTACTTTCAAATCTTTCAACACATTTTGGTTTAAAATAACATTTTGGGAAACCATGAATATGGTTCACCCACCTCTCCGCAAATATATTCCCACCTTTCCGCAAAGTAACGGTTGGAAGTGGTTTTTAAACCTAGTATCATCTAAAGAAATGGGTCAGTACATATGTGAATTAGCTGTTCACCGAAAACAACATATTTAATGTTTCCACCATGAAAACAACACTACAAAATCCATGGGATATATTCTATTTTTAGCTTAACCTATATATTAAAAACCTCACTGAACAGTGCCACACTAATATTTAGCGGGGTTTTTTGGCGTTTAAATCAGAGCGATGCAAACCAGTACGTTTGATACAGGCAATTTTCACAAAAGTTTCGGAGGTAAGAGATGTAAATTGATAAGGAAATGAAACAACCCTGCTGAAAGTCCTGGATTTTAGAATTTGTCCTCAAAAGATGGCACAATTGATCGCCATCACCGTTTGTTAGCATTCTGACAAGACGGGTATTTGTATGTGCTCTTAACGCTCAGCACCTTCCAAACTTCAAAATTAACCACAGGCGAGTCCCTCTCACACTAAGAAATTGAGAAGTTACTTGGGAAGTCCTGGCTCAGTGCAGTTACAAAAGCACTAAACTAGGAAAAGGAACAGAAACACTATACCACACAAATAATTGTTACTATTCCTCTTGCCTTTCTCAGTGGCCTTAGAAATATGTACTGTGTTGAGTGTTATTGGGGCGGGGGTGGGGGGAGTACAAGAGAAAAATACAACTTTTAAACAAAGGAGTTAGTTTGTAGGATTTTCATATTGGCAACAGTGATTTCTTTTTACTCTCCCAGCAGGAGTTAAAATGTGCTGGGGTATGAGCGATCAACATGCTTTTGGATGTATTTCCCAAATAAGTTAAACAGAACATTTCCTTAAATTCTACTAAAAAAGACAACTTTGAAGCATAAATGTTAATAAATAATACCAACACACAACCTTCCATGGATTCCTTATTGTGGATGACGCTTGCAGGTTGTGTGGGGTTAGAGGAATTATCATTCCTTAATACTGAAACAGTATAGAAGCTCGCTGGTTATTTAAGGTTTTTCAACAACTATTAACACCTAACCTAAGGTATTCCCTATAAAGCAGAATCCACAGCTCAAAGTTTGAGATCTAATTAAATATTCTCCTAATACCAAGAAGCTTTTAGGCATTAATTTTTCTGATGACCATTTTAAATTTGATATCCACGGAGTATGAAGCAGCACTAAAATGAATGCTTGAAACTTGTGTCACTGTTCTGTTGATCCCCATAGTCACAGAACAATAGAAAAATGCATCCAGTAAGGAAATGACAGAAAGATTATGCCCCACTCTCAGCTGCTGGGGATCTTCCCCCAGCAAATGTTTAAAATTAAAACTAAATGCATGCTCTATAAATTCCCTTTCAGTATAAGACCAAAGGACTAGCGACGACAGAGGCGTACCTCAGTAATGCAAGTGGACTAATGACAAAACCGTCAGCATGGAGACTGAGGTATCATAGTCACACACCGTCATAACATAGAGGTGATACCCTGTGATGACTAGTCCTTGAGAAAAAAGGGTAAACACACACAAAAAATGGAACTTGGATTCATAAAAGAAATTGGCTTTGCGATCCACTCTTGAACAGAGCGGGCAACACTAAAAGGGAAGGGTCTTTGAATCCATCTCTCTCTTCCCTGGTGAACACTCCGTCCAAAGTTCAGTGAAGATGAACACAGGTACCCGGCAAGTTATTTTCCAGTGAAGAGGGCATTTTCACCCACTCTGTTTTATCCTCAGTACCCAGGACCCCTGAGTTCTCGTCACTGAATTGTCTGTGAAGAAGTACTTTCTCCACAACACATGCCTTGAGCATGAAGCTCTCCCATACAAAGGGAGAAACGAATCCTGCTCTTCTGAAGTAGAAGGCCATTCTTAGTCACTACTCTAAAATCTTGAATATATTGCAAAAAAAAACCAAGTATCTCACAGAGGATAACTATTTTATAACAGCATTATAAGAGGCGGGATTAAGTACCCCAATAAATAATTGCTACCTCACAAGGAAAAATAAACTTACAAACTATTTTTTATCTAAGATACGGAAGATGCACCATAGGTATCACCAAGAAAAAACACAGGCAATTAAACGGACACAATGCTTTCATATCGTGTAGAATGTTTGTATTTATTGAACCGGTTTTTAAGAGTTAAGCAGATTTTTAACACGTCAATCTTGTGCATACCGAAAGAAAGTATGAAAGAACTGGTTAGGTTATAACTATAACTTCATACTCTGAGTCCAACTCTTCTGAATCACTTCTCAAATCACAGCCATCGACGCCCACATTCTCCCACAGAACGGCACCCTTGGTGTCACCAAGAGCACTGGGGACGCGATGTTTCTTCAAAGAGTGCTCCACCCCCGCCTTCTGTTTCACGTCAGCAGAAAGTTTGGAGCAAAACGATGGTTGATGCCTTAAAGATAACCCTGCTCGGCGCATGAACCGATCACACCAGCCTCTCGTCGCTTTGAATCTTGTTTCGTCTACTCCCAGGTTTCTGGCAATCTCTCCTGCCTTCGATCGCATTGCTTGGCGCGTGACAGGCAATCCTTGTGCGTGCATTTCACCGACAAAACACAGTACAGCTTCATCCACTTGTGGGTATCTTCCTTTCTTGGGGCCCGTGAAGCATTTTGTTGTTGCTTTACAAGAAAATATGGAGTGGCGGTCATTCCTCCAGCGGCGGATGTTTGCTTCACTGATCCCGAATGTTCGCCCCGCCGCTCTGTTGCCATGCTTTTCTGCGTACACAATCACGTTTCGTTTCAATGCTGAATCGTAGTGTAATCTTTTTGAAGACATCTTTAAATGCCGATGAAACCTGACACATTTGGTACCAACAATAGCGTGATGATGCTGTGACAATCTGTTGAGTTCACACACGCGCAGGCTGGTATAATTATATCATGACCCTCTCCTGGTTCACAGTAGTCAAGGTAAAATGTGAAAACAAAAACAAAAATACAACACACGTTACAGAATCAATACAACACGGTTTCTCAAGCCCATAATGTTTACCAGACTCACACCAGTGCAATAAAATAAAATAAGCCCGGGAGCCAGAGAGTAAGTATGTAAGTAGAAAGCGAGTGAAGCAAAAATTATCTTTAAGATGAAATCTGTAATGGTCTGATTTGGTTTTAATTCCCTTTATGTTCATATGGCTTACATATAAATCTTTTTCTTTTAATTGGACTTAAAATCCAAGTAAAAATGTTCTTCAATCTTTTACCAAACTGCAAAGCCAGGTCATTAAAGACAGAGGCTCCCCACTGCCTTTCATCCTTCACTGGGACAGGACTAGGGCGAGGGTCAGTGGCTTTCATCCGAGGGTGCTCTCCTCTGCCGAGCAGATCTGAGCCTGTGTGAAGAGGACGAAGTGTCTTCTTCCGTCTCAGAGCCTGACGGCTCATGATCTCCCTCCTGAGATCCTGTGTCTCCCACCAGTTCCCGCAGAAACTTGAATTTCGATAAAAAAAGATGCCATACAAAATACCAACCTAAAAAAAGACAAAAACATTAAGAAAAATTATTACACACAATATTATCAATGGAGGACACACCAGTTAATTGTGTATGTGTCAGAGTATATTATAAAACAGTATGGATAACATCAACATATATGTGATTATAAATATGTTAATCATTTACTATGGACAAGGCCCAAGAATAAACTCTGACATTATACCATAATGGCGAAAAGCTTCTGCCTTCATGGAATTTAGAATCCAAGCGTGGTCTATCTACATTAAAATTATGATGACATTATGATATCTTGGTCGAAGTGTTTATTGTATTAAAATCAAATTTCTGAGAGCACTTTATTGGGGGGAAAAGGAAGTTACTTTGCATTTCCTTGGGACAGTCATGTCTCAATGCTAGTACTTACTAAAAGTCTGTTCTGACTGCAATGTGAAACCATTAAGTGGCAGGGGTCAACTGCACTTCTCTGAGAACTTCTGTCAAAATCAAGCTGTTCTTAGTTTCTAGAAATAGTACATTTTTAAAGGAAATTAATACATTTTCTTTAATTACATGATGTAAGAATAAAGCCAGAGCACCACAGTCTGAAGTTCAAGATTTTTAAAAATACGATATATTTTCATGTCAAAGTCATTAAAAAGTCTGAACAACTCTCCTTAAAAATAAAAATTACTAACCATGCTTTGTTTTTGCAAGGAGTTTGAAGTTCACTACATTTTAGACACCCACAAATAAGGATCAATCAATAAAATGAGTACACAGGATAAAACCTCTGAGCCAACGACTAGTTGCTCTGAAATGTTAAGTGCATGTAAAAACAAACAAAAGCGACCACTGTAACAAAGTTTTCCACGCTAGTGTGTCTTACTGATGCCGTCTACTTTCAACTCCCTAGTTTAATAGAAAAGCAATGGACCATATAGCATGTTCCGATGAGCAGCATTTTACGAAGACAAAATCCAAGCAGCTTTTCTACCACTGCATTCATTACTTGAGGTCAACCTGAACGACCACTTAAGGAAGTTTCTAATTCTACGACCACTTAAGGAAGTTTCTAATTCTACTTGTGTCTTTCTTGCAGTCTCTGAAGAAAAAGTAGAAAAAAGATCAACACAAGCTCCCTGGTAGTAAAAGACTAACTTCAGGGGTTTAACCCTATTTCTCAAGAGTTTGCTTTCCCTGAAGCTTGAGTGCTGAATGCTAACCGAATCACGCCACAAGTGTACTTTGGTCAACCGTGTGAATAATGCACTTAACTTCATAAAGTAGTATTTTCATAATATTCCAAATTAGCATGCTCTCTTCTTCACCCACAGTTCTTTGTAAAAGTGGGCACAGCGAATTAGCAGAAAGAACTCTGGAGGCATCAGAGCCCCAGTTCTGAGAGAAGAGTCACAAAGCTACGGTGGGAACTAAACGAGAGGGGATTGACAGGGCTGAGGTGTCTGGCACTGAGTAAGCTTTGGCAGGCTGTGGGGGTCCCTGGGCAGTGGGATCTGACATGGCTTCCATTTTGTTAATTATCTTTTCTTTTAATCGAGATACAAGTCACATAGCAGAAGATTTGCCTTTAAAGTATACAATTCAGTGTTTTTTAGTATATTCACAAGGCTGTGCAAGCATCGTCACGATCAAAGCCCAGAATATTTTCATCAACCCCAAAAGAAACCCCACATCCATCAGCGGTCACTCCCTGTATTTCCACCTCCCTCACCCCTGGCAACCAGTAATCGACCTTTCTGTCTCTATGGAGGTGTCTATTCCGAGCATTTCCCATCAGTGGAATCACAGTATGCAGGCTTCGGTCTGGCTTTGTGCACTGACTGACCTATACTTTCAAGGTTCATCATCCCTGTTGTTACGTATCACTTCATTCCTTTTTACCACGGCACAAGATCCCATTGCACGGACACATCACATCTCGTTTACCCATTCAGCAATGAAGGGCCATTTGGGTAGCTTCTACTTTGGGGCTGGTATAAAAGAAAACAGTTTCTGCTTTTTGGCTGCAATGACCATTTGTGTACCAGTTAGTGAAGAGACAGATTTTCATTCCTCTTGGGTATATATACCCAGGAGTACAACTGCTGGATCATGCAGTAACTTTGATGCTTAACAACTTGTGAAATTGCTAAACTGTTTGCCAAAGCAGCTGCCCCACCTCACATCCCCACATTTGGAGCTGCACGAGTCTCCAGTTCCTCTACATCCCCAACGAGACTCTTCACTGTCCACCTTTCCGGTGGCAGTCATCTTAGTGGGTGTAGCCCTGTGGCTTTGATTTGCATTCTCCTTGCAGCTAAGGGTGGTGAGCACCTTTTCACATGTTGATTGGCTACTTACATATCTTCTTTGGAGAAACAGCTATTCCATTCCTTTGCCCATTTTTCTAATCAGGTTGTCTTTCTATTATTGAGTTGTAACAGTTCTTTATGTATTCTTGATACTAGACCTTTATTAGATATATGATTTCCAAATATTTCCTTCCACTCTGCGTTGTTTTTTCACTGTCTTGATAATGTTATTTGAAGTACAAATGTTTTTAATTATGATGAAGCCTAATTTATCCTTTTTTTTCTTTAATAAAACCCAACTTATCGATTTTTTCTTTCATTGTTTGTACTTTTGGTGTCATATCGTATCTAGGGAACCACTGACTAAACCCAAGGTCATGAAGATTTACATCTATGTATTCTTCTAACGGTTTTACTTCTAGCTCTTACATTTAGGTTTGATTTTATTTAAATCTTAGTATTAGAGATTCAAATTCATTCTTCACATATGGATATCCAGTTGTTCCAGAACCCTTTGTTGATAAGACTGCTCTTCTCTCCAATAAATTGTCTTGACACCTTTGTCAAAAATCAAATGGATCTGGGCACCTGGGTGGCTCAGTCAGTTAAGCGTCTGCCTTCAGCTCAGGTCACGATCCTGAAGTCACGGGATCGAGTCCCACATAGTCTCCCTGCTCCTTGGGGAGTCTGTTTCTCCCTCTTCCTTCACCCTGCTTTGTGCTCTCAAATAAATAAATACAATCTTTTTAAAAGTTTTAAAATTGAGAGTAAAGTCTACCATCTTTGTTCTTTTCAAGATTGTTTTGGCTGTTCGGAGTCCCTTGCATTTCCATGTAAATTTTAGAGTTACACTGTTGATTTCTGCAAAAAAGGCAGTGAGGATCGATAGGGATTACACTGAATCAGCAGATTAATGTGGGGACCTTACACAGTTTTTTTTAATACTTCCCTGTACTTAAAAGATTTTTCCACAATAGACAAACATGACTTTGATTAAAAAAAAATCAGGAAAAACAAGTCAGAAACTAATAAGTAAATCCTGAGTACTTGATAAACTTACATTGTTTTGAATATGCCAGTGCCACTAACTGGCCTAAATTATTAAAGCCAGTTGATTTCAACAAATATGAATGAAAACCCTTAACTTAGGTTAGTTTTGATTATCAAAGATGACAGTCTTGACCTCATAAAGCACAAAGACTCCAACTGTGGCTACAAGGTGTAAAAGGACCATAAAGAAAAGTGGGGAAGTACTCTTCTGACTAAAGAGAGACTATGGTGAAGGGCTGGCATGACTGGAGTCCCAGCATAAAATACTACGGTGCCCCTGTGATGATGGTTAAGAGAAAGCAAAGTCTCCTAGCACAGAAATCTACACAGTAAGGAACTAAGGACAGCTGTTGCAGTCAGTTTGGGAAAGTACAAAAGCATTCAGCTAGATCACAAACTCTCCCTTTCTCAATTTGAATGAAAAGAACCAAAAAAAAAATTTTTTTTTAATCACTGCCAACAATCTATGCAAAGGATTCGAACTCAATCAAAATTCAGAATGTGGTTGCCAATGAGATGCTTGAGTTCAGAGCAGTAACAGCTACCACTACCTCCACACTGCCTCCCCCCCACCCCACACACAGCTAAACCACTTCATTAACACCTCTCATTTGTACCCCCCAACCTGGGATAAGAAAACTTTAAAAGCATGCTAATTTTCCCCTATTCCATCTGGGTGTTAAGATATGCAAGGGTTGGGAGCGGAAGGGGAGCATGTGGGCAGTCACACTGCTTCCCACAAAACATCGTGAAGCAGAGAATTCCCCTGACTGAGATACGGAGTTCATCTGCTGGGCAGCCAAACAGAACAAATATTCACCGTGCTTGTTTTTTATGGACTTAGTGTAATGACAGGGTGGGAATGCAAAGCTAAAAGATAAATTGTAGTGTTGATAAGAACTGCAGTGGTATTTACTAAACTGGGGGAAGTTCAACAAGTTGTTCTCCAAGTAAAATGACTTAAGTTCCAACAGAGCTATAATTTTTCAGAGACAGATAGCAGAAGGAAGTGGGGGAAGGAAGGGAGTTTCCAGATCACAGTACCTACATTTAGTAAGATCTCATGCTCCTACAAAGAGTATTATTAGTCTGAACAAAGGATGATTCTAAACACTCCACGCAGTTTGATTTAAAAAAAAAATTATACACACGATCATTTATTTTAGAAAAAGAACCACTATTAAAACCCCAATGACTGTATACCAAGGAGAGCATGACGTAGCAGAGAAGAAACTAAGAGAGGTACCACAACAGTGCCAGAGAAAGCTGCTAGTAAGACAGTTACTATGTTAATTACACATTTTTAATTTGGGACAGGTACTGAAAGGAAATAGTTTGCACATATCACTTAATGGCCAAACTGTCACTCAATGTAACTAAACTGTCCATTCATATACTTCGGGTAGCTGTCCCTGCTCTATTCACCTATAGTATTTAAGTCATACTGGTCTTATGGTCAAAACAAAGTACAAGTCACATACATGGTTCATCTCCTCTTACTTTAATAAAGCAGCTTTTAGTGCAAGTAACAGAAACCTTGACTTATCTTCACCAAGAAGAGAGAATTTACTGTTAGCTTACAGGAGAGTTAGCTTACAGAACACATGGAAAGGAGGTTGCTAGAACTAGGAGGAGGCTCTTATGAACTGATGTCATCCTCACAACATTATTTGTTTCTCTCCACACACTTGCTTCTCTTTCTTCTCAGCTTCCCTTCCACAGAGCTGCTTCCTCCCAGTTCTATGAAAGACTTCTCAGTTCATAACCTCAAAAAACAAAACAAAACAAAAAACAAACCCACCCTGGATCTCCATCCCAACTTGCATGTAGTGTCAGGCCCAGGCCCTGCGTCAGTGCGCATTACCTGGGTTAGGTACGGCGAGCGTGGCTGTAGGGCTCACCCCGGAGAGCTAGAGGGTGATCTAGGGGAGGATGCAGGGGAGTGGACAGGGTAGCGTAGAGAAAGAATCCAGCAAAGCTGTCTCCTCTACTTTTTTTTTTAGCAACAGAGTCCTGGAGGATGGTCTCCACTGATGAGTCACTCAGAAACAAAACATCCCTGAGCTAGGCAGGCAATTCTTTTGTTGGATCAAGTCTTCAATCTTCTTGCCTGAATTCCTTCAAAACCACAACACAGTGTAACCTTTAATGAATGTCCACCCTGCAAGAGGTCCTCAACCTCTTGAACTAAGGAACTACTTACAGTGGGGGTGAGGTGAGATTAGATGAGGCTGGGAGTCACATTCTCCCTTTTAGGAAAAGGAACACAAGTAAATGTAAGGCCAGTTCAAAAGCATTTATTATCCAATGGAATGACCCTAAAGACATGTGATTACCATATTACAGCCATTTACAACAAAATCACTCCAACTGGCTACTCATCATGGTCTGCTAGGAAGCTTTGAGGAGTACAACTGACTTCCCATGTAACTAGATCAGCTCAATCTGGACTCTGGGCCCTAGTGACTAACTTCTACCATATATGTGTATGTATCTTTGTGGGGCAGTGGGATGAGAGGAAGAATAATCACTAAAAAACCTACCTTTTACTGAAAAGGTCGTACCCCTGTACCCTGCGTGCCTAGCGGACAAGAACACTCACAGAAGTACAGCTCATACAATTCCTCCACTGAGACCAGACACAGACAACAGAAACTGCTTACCCAACCTTCCTCTATGGGGTGTGTGTCTCGTACCTTGTCCCGGGATGTAGTAAGAGAGAAATGGGAAGGAGGCAGGGAGAGAAGTAGGGGAGGAGAACTGTCCACAATTATATGTACAGAGAATCAGAAATTTACACCAATTGATGAAACAGTACTGCAGTTTTTCATAGTTTAAAAGGCAAGTGTGTGCCTTGCTCCAGTCTCGCACTGGTAAGCACTGTATGTCAGAAAAACTGGCTGGCAACAGAGAGTGTATATTCTGGAATAAGCAAAGGAGCACTCACTTGCGTGTGCCAATAACTAAGCATTAGTTCAAAGGATGAATTTCATGAAACACACTGTACACTGTTTTTCTCTGTAAGATAAAGGTGCTGGCAACAGAAGGGTAGTGATAGCAGATGAACCTGAGAGATGAACCAACACCATCAACACACCACAAACCCAAGGGACAAGTGTAATTGTAGAGCTCTCGGTTTACAAAGTGCTCTTCTATTCAACAGCTCCTGTAATCCTCCCAATTAATGAGACAGGAATCATTACCCCCAATTTCTAATTAAGAAAATAAAGGCTCAAAGTGACTCAACCATTGAAGAAGGCCAGCCAGGCAAGAGAGAAACAAATTTTAAAAGTGTATTAATTTCTCAGATTCTCATGATGAAAGTACGGCTAAAACCCAAAACATACATAGAGAATGAGAATTTGACTTCACTACCCAAGATCTTTTCGGGTCAAAAGCCCAGCTACAGTATAATCACGATGTTTGTCTTTGTGGAATCATTCCAGTGGAGTTACACAAGCCCACCTTCAAGATGGCATCTAAATGGTTAACTAATTAGCTCAATACCAGTCTCAAGTTGTATAAAGCTCTTTTCCATTTTCAATGCTCTTACTGATTTTTATTTTTCTCTGAAGGCAGCTAAGGCTCACTTCTAAGATAATCTTTCCAAGGCCACAGCAAGTCTAAGTAAAAATAGAGCCATGCTCTTCTACCTCTTGCCACAATATTCCCTCTACTGCTCGCCCCTTTCGTGAGGACACACCGGGCAACTTTAGATGATAAGCCCCTGGAGATATCATTACTGAATCAACACAATGTTGAACTATAATTCCTCCACATTCAAAACCCTTTTATCCAACAAATAGGACATTTTTTAAGTTGCCTTTTAAAACCTCCTCTCTTCTCTTTTCTATTTCCTTCTCTTTCTGTTGACCGCAACACACCCATAGATCAAAATATTACCTCTATAACAAATGGTAACCCACATTTTCCCTCCATACCTCCCATCTTTCTTGAGCCCCAGGAAGGAATCTCTGCTTCGTTGGCTTGAAGACACCTTTACAAAGTATGTATTTCCCACAGCTCCTTCTTCTGATTTTCACATTTCTGTAATGGGTATTACATTCTCTCCCCACCTCTCTGGTGAGAAATAGTTCCTTTTTGGCACATTGCCCCTCCTCTACTTTACCTCAGTGCTACAGATTCTACCTCAATAAGCCCTCTCCCATCTGTTCGCTTCTCTACACTCCCCATGCCATTCTCTAGCCTTAGTACCTGTCAACTGGATTATCAGCATAATGGCTGACAGCTCACATGCATGTTGGAGCCACACTGCTTGGCCATGAATCCTAACTCAACAACTTACTTGCAACTTGAGCCAGTTAACCTCTATGTGCCTCAGTTTCCTCTTATATTAAATGGAGATAACAGTATCCACTCTCAAAGGGTGACACTAAAGAGAATACATGGCACATAATAACACATATCAAATGTCACCCACTGTCACTGTCTCCTACATTCCAGTCCCTTCCTCTCATGGGCAAACTACAGATACACGGCTACTACCACTGTTACTAAGAATTTTAAGCGTCATTCATACATGATTTCTATACTTTTCTACTACACTCTCCTCCATATAGTGTTGTCTTGGGTGACTGCTTTAGCACTTCACACTCACTTCAATCCTTCATTGAATTAGTAACTAATTGTTTCCCATTCCCCCAAGACACAAGATTCTGAAGACAAGGAAATGTATGGTTTATCAATGTCTTCCACTTTGTTCCCTATGTCTTCAACAGTACCTGGCACAGAGCAGACACTCAAATCAACCAACCAACCTCCATGCTCTCAGCCCCTCAACACACAGACAAAACTACCCATGAACTTAAGGGTATAATGACTTTCACCAATTAACCCATTTCAGAGCCCTGAAGATGCCTGCTACATAATGTAGCTATAAATGGAAAGAACTGCTTTAAGACACTTAACAACCTTATCAACCAAGCTGACCTGACACACACAATACATTCCGTTTGATAACTATAGAAGAATCATTCTTTCCAAGTGTATATAGAACTTTCACTAAAATATACCATTAACCAGTCTCATTAACTTTAAGGGTAAACCCTCTTATTTCTATTATACAAAATATATTTTCCGACCATAACAAAATTAAACTAGAAACTGATGACAAAATGGTATTGGGGAAAAAATTCAAATATTCAAAGTTTAAACAACATACTCCTAAATAACCCATTCCAAAGGGAAATCACAAGTGAAACTAAAAAATAGCTTGAACTGAATCTTTTTTTTTTAATTTAAATTCAATTTAGTCAAGATACAGTATAGTAGTATTGATTTCAGGAAAAGAATTTAGCGATTCATCACTTAGAAATAACACCTGGTGCTCATCACGACAAGTGTCCTCTTTAATGCCCATTACATACTTAGCCCATCCTCCCATCCATGCCTCCCCTGAATAATTTTTTTTAGATCAAAAGCAATACCCGTGACTTCTGGCATAGCCATGGCAGCTAATACTACCACTAACCCATCGCAGCTGCTGCCTCTAGACCTTATGGACAAAAGTATAGGATCAAGAATTCACTGCGATGTAAAGTCATAAAGAAATTGGTGGCACAATTTTGGGATTTGATGACTTTGTCAGTATGGTACTGGAGGATGTCACTGAGTTTGAAATCACACCAGAAGGAAGAAGGATCACTAAATTAGGTCAAATTTTGCTAAATGGAAATAATATAACAATGTGGTTCCTGGAGAAGGTCCTAAAGTATGAATGGATTTCCTTGATTTACTCTGTTTTGTCCTATAGTAACAAAACAGAAAAAAAAATTCCAACCTTTCAATGTTTGGATACTATAAAGCTAAGTTTCCTGTTAAAAAGAAATATTTTGGAGATGCATCGTAAATGCCCATTTTTGTAAATTAATCATTACTATCTTGGAAAAAGAAGAACAGTTTGTTCTTTGAAGACTAAAGTAAAAACGTTTTTGGTTAAAAAATAAAAAAAAACAAAAGCATTACCCGCAAAGAAATTTATTAACTGGAAAAAGAAGAACAGTTTGTTCTTTGAAGACTAAAGTAAAAACGTTTTTGGTTAAAAAATTAAAAAAAACAAAAGCATTACCCGCAAAGAAATTTATTAACTAATTTTTTTTTTTAAAGATTTTATTTATTTATTTGACACAGAGAGAGAGATTACAAGTAGGCAGAGAGGCAGGCAGAGAGAAAGGAGGAAGCAGGCTCCCTGCTGAGCAGAGAGCCTGATGTGGGCCTCGATCCCAGGACGCTGAGATCATGACCTGAGCCGAAAGCAGAGGCTTTAACCCACTGAGCCACCCAGGCGCCCTATTAACTAATTTTTTTAAAAAGGCCTAAAATCAATAGCCTAAGCTTCCACCACGAGAAACTAGAAAAGTACAAATTAAACTAAAATTTAAGTAGAAGAAAAATAAAGATAAAAGCATAAAATCAAATAATATGGACGAATAATAAAGGGGAGGAAAACCCCACAAGGAAACCAAAGTAGATGTTTCAAAATTATCAGTAAAATGTATAAACCTCCACCCAAACTGATCATGTGGGAAAAAAAAAGAACGAGACACAAATAAGGAATTAAGAGAAGACATCATCATAGATCCTACAGATATTAAAAGGATAATGAGATTATAAACTTTAGTCTTGTAAATTACACAATTCAAATTAGAGTGCTTGAAAAGCACAAACTATGAAAGCTCACAAAAGAATAAATAACTAGAATAGCCCAATATCTAGGAAGGAAATTCAATTTGTAGTTCAAACCTTCCCCAAAAGAAAAGTCCTGGCTCAGATTAATTCTACCGAACATTTAAGAAAGAAATCATACAAACTGTAGCAGATATAGCTTAGTAACCTCAGTGAGTCAAGCCATGTGTAACTCTTGTGTGACCTTTTCCCGTTAGTGCGGAAGAACCTGTGACCTACTTCCAACCAACAGAATACAGCGAGGATGATGGGATAGGTTATATGATAAAGGCAAAAGGATTTTGCAGATAAAATCAAGGTCTCCATCAGTTGATTTTGAGTTACTGAAAAGGGAAATTACCATAGGTAGACCCCAACTCAACTAAGTGTAAATCTTTAAAAGGGAGACTGAGACCTTTCTTGGTATCACAGAGATTCTCCTATTGACTTAAAGAAGCAAGCCACTGTTAAGTCCTACAGTCAGTCACAAGGAACTGAATTCTGCCAGCAGTCTTAAGAGGCAGGCTAACACTCTGAATGCACTTGTGAGATGGAGAACATAGGACCCAGCTAAAGCCATATCCAGACTCTTAACCTGCAGAAACTGTGAGCTAATAATTATGTTGTTGTAAGCTGTTAAGTTTGTGGTAATTTGTTATGCAGCAACAGAAAACTAATCCTAATTCTAAGCAAACTCTTCCAAGAAATAAAAGAGGAACACTTCCCAACTCACTTTTGATTAGGTCTTGCATGATCTTTATGACAAAACCAGATAAAGGTATTTAAGAAAGCTACTAATATTCTTCATGAATGTAAATGGGAAATCCATTTACATAATATTACATTACATAAATATTTAGTATGTAATACACCATACAAACAGACTTAAAGAAAAACACCATGATCATCTCAGTGCAGAAAAAGTATTTGAAAAAAAATGCAACATCCACTGTTGATTTTTTTGTTTAAATTTCAAAGTAAGATGGGAACTTTCCTTTTCTGACCTGATAAAGCTACAAACTATAGCTAACGTTAGACTGAACAGTGAAACGCTAAGTGCTTCTCTCCAATAGATCAAGGAAAAAGATCTGCTCTCACCCCTTTCTTTCAATGCTACACTGGAGGTACAACGAGGCAAAAACTAAGACATAGACATTGGAAGGAAATAGGTAAAACAATCTTCATTTGCAGTAAGTATAAACCTCTGAGTAGAAAGTCCTATGGGATTTACAAAAAAAAAAAAAGGTAATAAATGAATTTTGCAATTTTGTAGAATACACTGCCAATACACAAAAATCATCTGTATTTCTATATATTTGCAGCAAACATTAAATGAGTACCATGCCATAGCATCAAAACTATGAAACCTTTATTTACAGTTAAATTTGACAAAATTAGTGCAAGAACTGTATTATATACTGAAATACATAAAATGTCGCTGAGAGAAATTAAAGTCTTAAAAAATAAATAAATAAAAAGAATAAAGACATACAATATGGTCATGGATTGTAACATTAAGATGTCTATTCTCTCCGGCTTCAACAGATTTTAACAAGCTGATTCTAAAGTTTATAAGGAAATGTAAAGGATCTAAAATAGTAAACATTTTGAAAACAATAACACGGGCACCTGGGTGGCTCAGTGGCTTAAAGCCTCTGCCTTCAGCTCAGGTCACCATCTCAGGGTCCTGGGATCCAGGCCCCCGTCGGGCTCTCCACTGCGCAGAGAGCTGCTTCCTCCTCTCTCTCTGCCTGCCTCTCTGCCTACTTGTGACCTCTCTCTCTGTCGAATAAATAAATAAAATCTTTAAAAAAAAAAAAAGAAAACAATAACACTGCATAACCTACACAACTGGTGTAAAGATACATGTATATCAATGGAAAAGAATAGTCCAGAAATAAACTTATATAGAGATGACTGACTGATTTCCAACAACTGCCTTTTCAATAAATGATGCTAAAACACCCTTATGTAAAAAAAAAAAGAACCCTGATCCTTAACTTAAACCAAACACAAAAAAATTACTTCAAAGTATTTACAAAACATGTATCTGACAGAAGATTGTACCCAAAATACATAAGAATTGTTACAACTTGATAATAAAAAGACAATGCAATTTCTTAAGCAGGCAAAAAATTTAAACAGACAATTGACAACATGCTGTTGGCAATGGAAAATATATGGCAATTTCTTACGAAGTTACCCAAGAAAAAATGAGAACACCAATACTTGTAAATGAATGCTAATAATAGTAGTAATTCTTGTAATAGCCCCAAACTGAAAACCCTAACACACATCAGTAAGCAACTGGATTAACAAACTGTACATACCCATCCAATGGAATATTATCCATCAATTAAAAAAATGAATCACTGATACATACAACAATACAGATGGATTTTAAGAGCATTATGCTAAGTGAAAGAAGTCAAACACAAAAGACTTGCTGCATGATTCCATTTACATAAAATTCTAGAAAAGGCAAAATTATGGTTATGGAAAGCAGCGCAATTGTTGCAAGGGGCTTGAGGACTGACTCCAAAAGGACATGAGGGAATCTTCTGGAGTGATCAAAATGACTGACTCCAAAAGGACATGAGGGAATCTTCTGGAGTGATCAAAATGTTCTGTATCTTGATTGTGGCGGTGGTCACACCACAGTGTACATTTGCTAAAACTCATCAACTTTTATACTTTCTCCTCATGCTTTTCTGTGATCAACACATTTTACCTTATTCTCTTGTTGCTATCTTTGAAATGTATATTATCCATATTAAACTAAGGGCAGTTTCTATTTCTAAGACCAGATTTAATCTTTGAAAAACGATTTTCCACACACCAGTTAATTCCTGTTTCTTCACTTGTACCTGAATGTGAGCTACATAAGCAGAAATATATCAATCTTCAGTGTTCCCAGATTCTATTATTCGCATTTGTCTGCTGGCTGAAATTAAGAGGCTGCACGCACTGCTCGAGTCACACAGCTAGTAAGTGGCAGTGCTGGTAGTCTGTAAAGTTAGATCAGCCAGAGTCCAACTCTGGTCACTAACGCCCTGACCTTGTTTGGCACAGCAGGAACCCAGGACTAGGCACTCGACAAGGCCTGCAAACTTCAGTCTGTCCAAGGTCTGTTAAGCCACACTGAACTAGGGAGCACAGTGAAGCCAAACCCCTGCAGACGGGAGAATCTGCACACCAACGCAACTACTTCTCTCTCGTGTAGGCCCACACTGATACTCTCCCCTATGACCTTACGACTTCAATCTCATCTGCTCTTTAGACACAGGGGCAGGCAGAGCAGACAGAAATGACATACCGCTCTTGGGTCAGGCTACAATCAGACCAGCACCACTCCCAGCCCCTACACACTGCTGCCTCCTTATTTCAAACTCTCATCAACCCTTAACAGCAACCTACCTCGTTTCCTTGCTTCTAGCCTCCCACACCTCACACTGTATCTAGGACAGCCTACAAAATTCTAAGTTCCTGCTAAAAACTCTTAGCTCCCCACTGCCTATCAGAAAGCATAAATTCTGCAGATGTGTGTAAAATGCCACCATGTGGGTGCTTCCTGCCTCCATCTATAACCTCATCTTAGCCAATTCTTCAAGGACTGAAAATTCATTCATTTGAATATTCATGTAGCACCTACTATGTTCCAAATACCATTCTCAATGGAGCATATCTGCCCCCTAAGTTAGAACTCTAGGCAAAAACAAAGCATTTTAAGAGGAAGAGGGCAGATATGTGGGAGGCTTGTGTCTCACGGAGAGGTCAGGGAAGCCTCAATGACAATTGGAATGACAGTGACAAAGTTGCCATTTACTGAAATGGAGAAGGCTCCAAAGATCAAGAATGTGGCTTTAGACATGCTTATTATACTCATTCTTCATGAGCGTTTATAACCCCAACTTCCAGAGCCTCTCCCTCCCTGGAGGTCAGGGGTGGAGCTGAAACTTCCCATTCTTCAATCCTGTTTATAGTCTTTTTAATGACTAGACCCTACCCTCAAACCATCTAGGGGCCCCACCCTGAGCCACTTCCAGAGCATAAATTCATTCAGCCATGGTCCAAAGAGCCTTGCTATGAATAACAGAAGATGCTACTATCACTCAGTAAATTCTAAGGGTTTGGGGAACTTTTTGCCAGAGACCGGGGACAAAGACCCGATATAGTATTATCCCACTGAGATGAACTCTGTACTTGATGACTGATGCTCCTGGAGCCATGGGCAAAGAAAGTTTGTTTCTGTTTAAAAGACCAACATAAAAGCCATATACAAAAAGTTCACAGCGAGTATCATTCTCAATGGGGAAAAACTGAGAGCTTTCCCCTAACGTCAGGAACATGAAAGGGAGGCCCACTCTCACCACTGTTGTTCAACATAGTACTAGAAGTCCTAGCCTCAGCAATTAGACAACAAAAAGAAATAAAAGGCATCCAAATCAGTAAAGAAGTCAAACTCTCACTCTTCGCAGATGACATGATACTCTACCTGGAAAATCCAAAAGACTCCACCCCAAAATTGCTAGAATTCATACAGGAATTCAGCAAAGTGACAGGATACATATTCAATGCACAGAAATCAGTTGTATTTCTATATACCACTGAGACAGAAGAAAAAGAAATTTAAGAGTTGATCCCATTTACAACTGCACCCAAAACCATAAGATACCTATGAATAAACCTAACCAAAGAGGCAAAGGGAAAGGACCTGTACTCAAAAAATTATAGAACACTCATGAAAGAACTTGAAGAAGACAAAGAAATGGAAAAACATTTCATGCTCATGGACTGGAAGAATATTGTTAAAATATCTATGCTACCTAGAGCAATCTACAGATTCAATGCAATCCCTATCAAAATACCATCAACTTTTTTCAAAGAGCTGGAACAAATAATCCTAAAATTTGTATGTAACCAGAAAAGACCCCAAATAGCCAAAGGAATGTTGAAAAAAAAAATCAAAGCCAGTGGAATCACAATTCTAGATTTCAAGCTATATAACAAAGCTGTCCTCATCAAGACAGCAAGGTAAACGGCACAAAAACAGACACACAGATCAATGGAACAGAACAGAGAGCCCAGAAATGGACCCTCAACTCTATGGTCAACTCATCTTCGAAAAAGCAGGAAAGATCCAATGGAAAAAACAATCTCTTCAACAAATGGTGTTGGTAAAATTGGACAGTCACATGCAGAAGAATGAAATTGGACCATTTCCTTACACAACACACAAAATAGACTCAAAATGGATGAGAGACCTCAATGTGAGACAGGAATCCATCAAAATCCTAGAGGAGAGCACAGGCAGCAATCTATGTAACCTCGGACACCAAATTCTTGCTAGACAGTCTCCAAAGCCAAGTTTGGAAACAAAGGCAAAAATGAACTATTAGAACTTCATCAAGATAAAAAGCTTTTGCACCGCAAAGGAAACAGTCAACAAAACCAAAAGACAACCAACGGAATGGGAGAAGATACCTGCAAATGTCTTATCAGATAAAGGGCTAGTATCCAAAATCTATAAAGAATTTATCAAATACCCAAATAACAAATAATCCAATCTAGAAATTGGCAGAAGACATGAACAGACATTTCTCCAAAGACGTCTAAATGGCCAACAGACACATGAAAAAGTGCTCAGTATCACTCAGCATCAGGGAAATACAAATCAAAACCACAATGAGATACCACCTCACACCAGTCAGAATGGCTAAAATTAACAAGGCAGGAACCAAAAGATGTTGGCAAAGATGCAGAGAAAGGGGAACCCTCCTACACTGTTGCTGGGAATGCAAGCTGGTGCAGCCACTCTGGAACACAGTATGGAGGTTCCTCAAAAAGTTGAAAATAGAGCTACCCTACGACCCAGCAACTGCACTACTGGGTATTTACCCCGAAGATACAAATGTAGTGACTTGAAGGGGCACCTGCACCCCAATGTTTACAGCTGCAATGTCCACAATAGCCAAACTATGGAAAGAGTCCAGAGGTCCATCAACAGCTAAATGGGTAAAGAAGATATATATACATATATATCTCCACACACATATACATACACAAATGAAATCTTGCCATTTGCAACAATGTGGATGGAACTAGAGGGTATTATGCTAAGTGAAATACGTCAATCAGAGAAAGACAATTGTCATATGATCTCACTCGTATGTGGAATTTAAGAAACAAAACAGGATCATAAAGGAAAGGAGGGAAAATAAAGTAAGACAAAATCAGAGAGGGAGACAAACCCTAAGAGATTCTTAATCATAGAAAACAAACTGAGGGTTGCTGGAGGGGGGCTGGGGGCTGGGGTAACTGGCTGATGGACATTAAGCAGGGCACCTAACAATGAGCACTGGGTATTATACAAGAGTGATGAATCACTGAACTCTACCTCCAAAACTAATAATACACTGTATGTTAATTAATTTAAATAAAAACTAAATGATGGAAATCCATTAAAAAAAGGTAATTACCAGGGAATGAATACACACACCCAACTTGATGAATTTCACATAAAATACAGTATACCTACATTAGTAGACTTTTCTTAGATTCTTACAAATTTTGTTGTTGGAAGTAACGACTAATTTTTATCCTTGTCCAGGATTTGTGATTTAGTGATAGAACCAGGTTTTCCTTATCTTTGTATCTCAGAACCATGCTAATAAGAGATGCTCAAATACTTGGGGGATGAATGGGAATAGGATATATGGCCCAACAACTGGGAAAGAATAAGGTAAAATAATGCCCAAGACTTCGTGCATTACCTAAAAACAAGGAGTTATTTTAGGGAAAGATTCTGAGCTCTGTGAAACAAGAAAAAGGAGTAGAGTATGTGAAACTGGAGCTCAGAAGCATAGGTTTTACTAAAGTTCCCATATATGTACCTTCCCTATTGGAGTATAAGGTCCTCAAGAGCATGAATTATTATGCTTGTTAATTTTTGGATACCCATGAGCACTGCCACAGCACCTGATCATGAGTGTGTTGAGTGTATTGAGTAATTTAAGAGTTATCCATCTTGAGACAACCTTGGTTTGTACCACACTTAAGACTTACTTGTAATCTGTAACGGCAATTGAATAATTTGTACTGAGGAATCTTTCTTCGTTCTTCCTTCAAATATGAGGGCCTACTCCATGCCAGGCACTACTCTAAAATCCACGGACAGAGCAGTGAAGGAGCCAAACAAGGTCCCTGTCTTCATGGAGCTTATACTCGCATGGGAGGGGGGACACATAGAACAGCTCATTTCGGAAAGGGCTAAAGTGCTCAGAAAACCAAGGGTCGGTGAGATAGAGGGTAACTGGGTGAGTTACCCTAGGTGGACAGGGCAGTTGATGTGAAACCTGACGGAAGAAGAACCAGTCACATGAGCAGCCAGAGGAAGACGAGGGCCAAGGCCCTGGGGAGAGGACAAAGTTGGCCTGTTAGTGGAACGAGGAGAGTAACGGGGAGGCATGGAGAAGTAGGAGGGACTAGATCACTCAGATCCTTGTAGCCACAGTAAGGGATCTAGACTGTATTTCAAGGGAAATGGAAAGCCACTGGAGGATAGGTTTTAAGCAAGGAGTGACATTTTTAAAAGAGTGGTAAATGATCTAGCAGAGCAAAAGAAACAAAATCTGGATGGCAGGAAAAAGGGACAGCAACTGGAGCCAAAATTCAAACGAGAACTACGGACAAGATCAGAACTTGGGGTGGGAAGAAGAATTGAGGAGGGAAAAAAAAAGGATTGGCTGAAAGTCTATTTACAAAACTGTCATGCAGGCAGCCAATATAACACCCAAGCTCATAACACCCGAAAATGAGAGGATTCTCCTCTGAAAAGACCGAATACTACAGAGAAGAGATTTTCAGATAGAGGCCAACTTGCTGCCAGGATTGACACTGAGAATTTATTACCATCTTTTATGTCCTCACCCTTAAATATGAATACAGAACAGAGCACTGGCCATTTGTAAAAATCTTCAATCACAAAGAGTCCAAAGCAAACAAACCATAAGAAAATACATGGAAGAAACAAAGGCAATAGCGCAGGGAGAAAAAAAACACCTTATTAAAAACTACAGTTGATCCTTAAACAACACAGGTTTGAACTGTGTGGGTCCATTTAGAGACAGAAATTTTCTTTTTTTTTTTTTAAAGATTTTATTTATTTATTTGACACACAGAGAGAGAGAAATCACAAGCAGACAGAGAGAGAGAGGAGGAAGCAGGCTCCCCGCTGAGCAGGGAGCCCGATGAGGGCCTCTCGTAGGACCCTGAGATCATGACCCGAGCCAAAGGCAAAGGCTTTAACCCACTGAGCCACCCAGGTGCCCCAAGACATAATTTTTTCAATAAATACAGTACAGAACTAAAAATGGATCTTCTCTTCCTTATGACTTTCTTAATAACATTTTCTTTTCCACTTTATTGCAAGAATACATTATGTAATAGATATACAAAATATGTGTTAATTGACTATGTTCTCAACGCTTCCAGTCAACAGGAAACTATTCGTAGTTAAATTTTTAAGGAGTCAAAAGTTATCCATAGATTTTCAACTGCGCACGGATAGTCATGTTACATTATTTGACCAGCAGGGACTATTTACATAGTTAAAATATAAATCTTGGGGCGCCTGGGTGGTGCAGTCGGTTAAGTGTCCGACTCTTAATTTCTGGATCTCAGGGCTGTGAGACAGGGTCTCAGATGGGGCTCCTCACTGAGCATGGAACCTGCTTAAGATTCTCTTTCCCACTGCCCCCCCCCCGCCAAAAAAGGTAAAATATAAATCTTGACTCTGAAATGAATCAAAGGTTGTTATGACTTATGGCATGCAGGTAGGTAAAGAAGTGGGGACTCCACCATGGTTAATACATAATGTCTAAAATTACAAAATCAAGAACTAGCTATGGATAAATTACAAATACGGATGTAAATAACTAGGGGAAACACTGCAAGCGAGAGCTGAAGGCACTACTTTATGCCTTCAGTTCTATTAACTTTTGAAATTTTCTTTTGTTAAAAACATGTAAGAAAACATGGTCTTAATACAAGAGTCAGACTAGTATGTGAAAAGTGGATTTTAAATGATGTGGTTTTGGAATACAGGTGAGGTTCAGTGGGGTGAGGTTCTGACTTGATAGCCAAGAAAGAATTCTTGAGACGTTTTTGGTACAAAAAGGTGGTTTTATTAAAGCACAGACAGGACCTGAGGGCAGAGAGAGTTGCACCGGGGTTGTGAGGAGCAACTGATTATATACTCTGGGGTTGGGGAGGTAAGGAAAAAGGGAGGTTTTCAAAACAACTTTCATATGCTAAAGACAACCTACAAGATACCAGAGGCCTTGCCACTGCTTGTTTTCCCCTCTAGCAACATATGAACAGTAAGATAGTTGGGAGCTTCCTGGAAGAATGTCAAGCACATCCCACCTGGGGGGGGGGGCGGGTGGCAGGGAGGAAGCTCTTACGCTTTGTAAACTTCAGCTAGCCTTCTGCTCCCTCAACATAAAGAAAAGAGGGGGTCAAAAGACATCAGTTAAGAAACCAATGCAAGGGGCGCCTGGGTGGCTCAGTGGCCTCTGCCTTCGGCTCAGGTCATGATCTCAGGGTCCTGGGATGGAGCCCCGCATCGGGCTCCCTGCTCGGCGGGGGGCCTGGTTCCCCCTCTGTCTCTGCCTGCCTCTCTGCCTACTTGTGATCTCTCTCTCTGGGTCAAATAAATAAATAAAATCTTTAAAAAAAAGAAAAGAAAAGAAAAGAAATCAATGCAAACGGAAAATGAGGATAGTGGTGGTGATCATAGCTGTGGAGCAGAGAACATATTTCAGATTTCTTAAAGACATAAAATCGAAGACATTTCCAGACAGAGCTCGTATTTGTAGGGAAAGGGATGGGACGAAAGGAAAGGGCAAAATCAAAGATGACACCCATATCCTTGGCTGCTGGTAACATCTGGGACAGGAAGAGGGGGCAAGGGAGAAGACAGGTGACAGAAATCAAGAGTTCCCGTTTTAGGTGTATTAAGTTTGAGATGCTTTTTAGATCTCCAAGTGGGGCTATCAAGAAAAAACGGTTGATACATGAGCCTGGGTTGTAGGAGAAAAGTGAGAGCTGGAGACATCAGTCAAATTGAGTCATTAGTTACACTTAATATTTAAATCTCTAGGGCTGGATAAGTTACCATGGGGAGAGAACAGAAGGAAAGGGAATAGACATATATATTTGTATCACAATATGTTACAGAAATATAATAGAAAATAACTATCTCATGGAATAAGGGCAAGTATTGGTCCATAAAACTTTTATTTCAGAGACAGATGGTAGCTAGAGCAATAGATGTATAAATAAACTGACGGATGTATGTAATTTATATACTTAGGAAGGTACTAGGAATAATGTAAAATGTATTTCCTATCAAAGACTGTGACCCAAAAATGTTTAATAAATTCTAGTGGGGGCGCCTGAGTGGCTCAGTTGGTTAAGTGTCCAACCCTTGGTTTTGCCTCAGGTCATGATCTCAGGGTCATGGGATCGAGCCCCATGTTGGGCTCCATGCTCAGTGGAGTTTGCTTCTCTCCCTCTCCATCTGCCCCCTCCCCTGTCACTTTCTCTCTCTCCTTCTCTTTCAAATAAATAAAAAAATTTTTAATATATAAATAAATAAATTCTAAGGAAATGAGAAGCCAGGAAAAGATAAACAATTAGGCACTATGGGACTAAGGTTTTATTAGACAGTAACAAATGACCTTTTCCCAACAATGGCTAGCCTCCTCAAGGTCCTGGAAATCTTACTTCCAAAATTCCTTTTTTTTTTTTTTAAAGATTTTATTTATTAATTTGACAGAGAGGGAGAGAGATCACAAGTAGGCAGAGAGTCAGGCAGAGAGAGAGGGGGAACCAGGCCCCCCACTGAGCAGGGATCCCGATGTGGGCCTCCATCCCAGGACCCTGAGATCATGACCTGAGCTGAAGGCAGAGGCTTTAACCCACTGAGCCACCCAGAGGCCCCTCCAAAATTCCTTAGAGACTTAGGCTATCCCTAACACCCTCCCGACTTGAAAGTATATAATGAACCAGTCCTCATCACCCCAGCGCGGCTCTTTCTGCCCACGGGTCGTATCCCTGTGCTTTAATAAAATAATCTTTTTGCAGCAAAGACATCTCAGGAATTCTTTCTTGGCTGTTGGCTTCAAACCTAACATCCTTCCTACATCAGGAAGGCGCTATGAAAATATAGTGTACAAAAGCCAAGAGAAATACTTCATAGAAGGAATGCTCACCTGTATAGAATGAGAGGTTAAATACAATAAGGACTAAGTGACCATGGACTTGGTAATATGGAGGCCATTTGTTACTGACCTTGACAAGGGCCACTTCGGTGAAGGGTGAGAGTGGAAAACATTTTAGCATGGATGGGGGCAAGAAAGTACACACAACCAACACACACGAGAGAAAGAAAACCTCCTGAGGAAGCTGAAATTTGAAAGTCGGCACTGACCGTGTGAAAGAGCCAGTCAGTTCTACAATAAAGCAGGCAATAAGTTTCTCGGCCGGGCCTGTGTCACAGGTTTCTAATCTCCAACCTGACTGTATTTGGATAGGGCCTTTAGAGAGTTAATTAAGGTGAAAAGAATTCATAAGGGTGAGGCCCTAATCCAATATGACTGGCACTCTTTTTAGAAAAGATTAGGGCATAGGCACACACAGAGGAGAGACCACATGAGGACACAGGCAGAAGACAGCCATCTTCAAGCCAAGGAAAGAGGCCTCAGAAGAAATCAACCCTGCTGACACCTTGATAATGAACTTCTAGCCTCCAGAACTGTGGGGACATACATTTCTGTTGTTTAATGTCTGTGGTATTTTGTTACGGCATCCTTGCAGACTAAAACAATGCCTGAGACTCTCCAGTCTTAAGTCTAGTTGGATCCTTCCCTCCGATCCCCAAACCCCAGGTCCATCCTAGTCAAAACATGAAACTATTCCATCATTAGCTCTCCCAACAAAACAGTGCTTGAATCACTTTCTTCCTAAAGCTATTAGTTCTGAACCATTCCAATCAAAATAAGATATTCTTTTACTCACCACACCCCACCTCTCATTCCACAATATTTTCTGAAACCAAAGGCAAGGCATTTTTAGAAAAATGAGTAAAATCAAAGTTCACTAGCTTTTGGGAGCTGAGAGAACAAGTAAGATGTTAAGGAGCAATGGGGAATTTTGATGCCCCAAAGACAAATTTGGCAAATACTCTATACAAGATTTCGTATGGTCTGCACGCAACACAGATCCCCACCTCCAAGCAGCTCACATCCTCCTTCCTCACAGGCAAATAAATCACACTGATCTGGTTTTCCTTACTTCCAGCATCTTGTATATCTACAATTAGCCTCAAGTCCTGCCGTCAGAAGCAGGAAAGGGAGAAAAGCTTTCAATTGTTTTATCATCAGAAAAGAAAGGCTGTTAACTCTGGTTCCTTCCTATGGCAAGAAAAATTAAAAATATATATACAAGTATGTAAATACAAACACATACAGTAAAATGCAAATGTAAATACAAATAGACATATGCATTGGCGTAAGTGCACACATATCTTCTCCAAACACAGCTGATACTGAGCAGTTAGTACATGAACCATGAAATGGATAAGCCCTATAATATTTACTTTTATTTCTGACAAATTATTGCATCGAAGGCTAAAGTAGCCTTCAATATGTTGGAATTATGAAAAATGAAACTCTCAGACAGCTGGTTCTCAAATTTCCACAATCGCTCAGCCACTTTGCTAAGGGACTTGTTACCAGTTACTGTATATAAAAAAATCAAGATCTAAAATGGTGCTAACATTACCCTGAGAAGAAAGTTTTACATCCTCCCATCCCAAGAAAAGGAAAAACATCACAGCAAACAAAATAGCCCCATTATTACAAAACTGAGAGTTAGGTTACCCGACCGTGGAAGTTTAATACAGCCGGTGTTTTTTAAGTTCTGCCTAGCCTCAACATTTCTGTCTGGAATCCGGTTTAAAGCAAACAATTTCCCCAGGGCTTCACACCCAACTCTGTCCCTACCCCCGATTAAATGAAGGAAAGGAAAGCATCCATTATCACCAGAGTCAGAAGCTCTGAAGAAGGAAAAGGAGTAACCAATCGCTTCACCTTCGAATACAGGCCAAGGTTAAAATCTGGGCAGGCAGTGGTAAGAACGGCAATCCAGAGCGGAGGCTGCCTGTGAAGCAGTATCTGGTTTAACCCCGAGTCGGGATGCCCAGCCCGGGATCCTGCTCCTTCCCTCTCCAGGATGCCGGCGGGCCTCTCTGGGGCCAGGGCACGTCTCCCCCGACTCGGTCCTTAGAGCTGGGTGGACAGCAGATGATTTTGACACTTGTCCATCCACGCCATTAAAACCAAAAAAAGCAAAGACCAGGACGAGCGAGCACCCCGAGTCGCGCACTACCGTGTGGAAGGGCCCCGCGGTGGATGCCCCACTCACCGCACACCATCAGCAGCAGCACGATCACCAGCGTGGTCACGAACACCACCAGGGTCAGGCCGATGTTGTGCCACATCTTGCGGGGCGGAGGGCCGTCGGCGCCTGGCTGCGGAGCGGTGGACGCGGCGGGCCGGGGGCGGGTGCGGGGC
>LNAC01000673.1:475267-493686 GCA_002007465.1 Ailurus styani | reverse complement strand
AAGGGCGGCGGGCGCCCCTCGGCAGCGCCCCCAAGGGGCGGAGCGGGGCGGCGCGGGGGCGGCCCGCCCGGAGGGCCCTCCTTCGCTCCCCGGCCCGCGGAGCGCGCTGCGAGGCGCGACGCAGGGCGCCCCTACCCCCTCATCGCTCCGGGGAGCCGGGGACGCGTAGCCCGGAGACCCCGGCGACAGCCGGATGTGCTTCCATGGCGGACGTCGTGCGCCCGCGGACAGGAGAGAGGACAAGCACAGGAACTCGCGGCGGCCACACGGCCCTCGTCGCCGTCCGCCCGGGGGGATGAGGATAGGAGGCGGGGGAGCCCCTCAACCCGCAGAGACAGCGGATAACGTCTCTGGCGGCGGCGGCGGCCGCAGCAGCTTCTCGACCCCAGTCCCCTCCCCCAGCAGTAGCTCAGCACCGAGCACGCCCACCGCTCTCCTCCTCCGCGGCGCGGGGCCGGCTGGGAGTTGAAGTGCAGAGCCCAGTGAAGACTATCGGAGGCCGCCCCCTCGGGACTACAACTCCCACAATGCACCGCCAGCTTGGACGCTTTGCATCTCCCTCCCTCTGCCTTCGGTGTTTCTGAAGCCGCAACCTCTGTCTACCAACTGCGGGTTGGTGTTCTCGGAACCCGTGTAATTGGCTCACTGCGCTGCGCTGTGCGAAAGCGGCGGAGTGATTGCAACCATTATCCCACACATGAAATCGGTTTGTTCCACGATCGACGAAACACGAAGAGGGAAAAAAGGGGAGGTTGCTGCCTGGAAAACTGGTTGCATGTGAACGTAGCCTATTGCTGGGGGTACGCGTTGGATGCTTGGGCTTTTGAGGAAATACCCACGTCCGTGCCAAACAGGCGAGCCAGAGGCACGGAATCTCCCTTGTCCTCCTGTAACAGATGTTGGTCTGTGTTTTCATGAGTAATATATTCCAGAAATGGTCCGCGAGGGACTAAAGTACATCTGCTTAGCCCTTAATTCACCTGAGTTGTAAATTTAAATCAGGGACTTCCTTGAAACCAAGCGACACATGACCAGAGCTGAAGATTTTGCCTCACTGTCTTGAACAAATCACTGTGAAACAAGACAATTTTAATACTCTCAAGTATTCTATCTCTACCTGCAATCAAAACTCTTCAGTTTCGCCAGATTACATTCCTTCGTTAAAGATCTGCCCCAAGAAGAGAGGATAAATGCGTAGTCCACTTTTAGAAGGTACCGTAATAGCCTTCCTGTTCTATGCCTCCGTTGCTCCCTGCAGTACCTTTCTGTACTTCTACAAATTCCTTTCCGCTGTTCTGTGTCTCCAAAAACAAGCCAACAAAATCTAAGCAGAAATCTCTTGATTTAACAAATATTATCTTGGCCATAACCCAGCTGCCCCACTGTAAATTGTATTCCCTAAGCAGCAGTATTATGAATAAATACTGCGTATGAAAATACATTAAGGGATAATGACTTTGCAGAAGATTTAATACAGGGTTCCTATGAAGAGAATGAATCCAGTGCAGTTAAGATATATTGATCAAAAAAGTCAATTCTATTGCATAAATGAAACACACTTTATTAAAACCCAATTGAATAGTTGAAAATAACACAACAGCTGGAAAATTTTATTTTAAGGCTTTTTATCTTCCCTTCATTCCCATCTATTGAATATGTAATAGATGCCAGACAGTGTTCTAAATGCTACGGATACAGCAGTGAATGAGACAAAGGTGTGTATACTCAAGATGCTTACATTGGAAGATACAATAAGCATAAATAGGGAAATCTCTAACCGCTGATTCTTATAATGAAAACAAGCAGGAAAGCGTGATAAAGGGGTGTTATTTTAGATTAGGGGGGATCAGAAAAGGCCTATTGGAGTAAGTGACATTTAATCTGAGACCTAAAGGATCCAGCCATGGAAATACCTAGAGAAAGAGTGTACCAGGTAACAAGAGCAGCTAGAGCAAAAGGCACAAGGAGCAAAAAAACAGCCATTCCTCTAGGCTTTATGTTTCTCAACATTTCAGATCACCTAGGGAGATTTAAAAATTACAAATGGCCAGAGCAAATGACTCAGAATCTCTAGAAGTCAGTCCCAAGCACAGCTCTTTTTTAAAAAGCTCCCAAGTGGTTCTAATGTGCACCCATGATTAACCACTGTTCTCAGTCATTGAATGATCTCTGGACCAGCAGCATTAGGATCACCTGTTTTCACATCTCCTCTATCAGCTAATCCTGATATGATTCTCCTTCCAGAACATATCCCAAATCTTTCCACTGGACACTATTCCATTGATTACTACCCTAATCCAATATATCTTTTCTTTTTTTTCCCCTGAGATTACCCCAGAATTTTGGATTCAGTAGGTCTGCGGCAGGTCCTGAGAACTTGCTTGTGAAAACAGGTGAGGAAAAGAAATAAAAAATGATTCCCAGGTTTCTAGACTGAGCTTGTAGGGGAATGGCTGTGCCCTATCTTGAAATGGGGAAGACGATACAATCGTCTCCCTAGAACGCTTTATGAACTTCTTCTCTCTTTACAAATGATCCTTAGCTGTCCAGGCGAAGAAATGTGGTGACTGTGGTGAAGTCCCACAACCAAGAACCAAAGTCTTTTAACTCTCAAAACTCCAAGGGCTGGGGCGCCTGGGTGGCTCAGTGGGTTAAGCCTCTGCCTTCGGCTCGGGTCGTGATCTCGGGGTCCTGGGATCCAGCCCCACATCGGGCTCTCTGCTCAGCAGGGAGCCTGCTTCCCCCTCTCCCTCTGCCTGCCTCTCTGCCTACTTGTGATCTCTGTCAAATAAATAAATAAAATCTTAAAAAAAAAAAAGTCCAAGGGCTTTTCCACTAAACCCTGCTTCCAATATATCTCATCATCTGCTCTACGAGCACAGATCATGTTTCTTTTCTTTTTAAGATTTTATTTATTTATTTGACAGAGAGAGAGGTCACAAGTAGAGAGAGAGCAGGAAGCAGGCTCCCCACTGAGCAGGGAGCCCAATGCGGGGCTCTATTCCAGGACCCTGAGACCATGACCTGAGCCGAAGGCAGAGGCTTCAACCCACTGAGCCACCCAGGCGCCCCACAGATCATGATTCTAAGGATAAATTCTGTAAGGATTTTCAAGGATAAGGTCTTGCAGTTACTCTCAAGCAATGGTTATTTCTGGAGTCTACTTATTGTTCTCATCCCTGTATAAAATGCTCTACCTCCCTCCTTTCTGACCTCAAGCCTACTAATCCTTCAATGTCTGTCCAATTTCCTCCTCAGTAAGACCTGCCGGCTTCCTATTCATTTGTCTGTCCAACTCCTCTAAGCCAGTGGTTCCCAGTCTTAACCTGTACATGGAAAGCTTTAAAAGCAGATTCTCAGGTTTCATGCCAGACATGTGAAAGGTGGGCAGGGGATATAGAGAGTTTGTATCTGTTTAATACCCTCCAGATTTTGATGAACAGTCAGCATCGAGAAGTACTAGTGCAAGCTATATTTAGAAATTAATTAGGTACCTATCTTATGATATTCCTTGGATTATTTTATGTTGTTATTTAGTATTTCATGCATACATATATATTATTTAATATTTCATACACACACATTCTGATTCTTTTTTTAAAATATTTTATTTATTTGACACACACACAGAGAGAGAGAGAGAGATCACAAGTAGATAGGCAGAGAGAGAGAGAGGAGGAAGCAGGCTCCCTGCCAAGCAGAGAGCCCAATGCGGGCCTCGATCCTAGGACCCTGAGATCATGACCTGAGCCAAAGGCAGAGGCTTTAACCCACTGAGCCACCCAGGTGCCCCACATTCTGATTCTTAGAAGAGAGGATCTACTCCTTCCCTCTTCTTCCATAAGGGAGGAAACTCAATTGGTAATAATATGTCTAGACTCTGTGATCTTTTATTCCCTGTGTCCTTGGTCTGGGGAGGAGTGACTTATCTAATTAATGCATTTAGGAAAAATAAAGTGGGTTTGCTGAGCTTGTCTCCTCCCACATTCCTCTTGGGTGTGAGCCACCTTAAGCCTCCTGTCTGTGTAGGCTTTCGGGGTGGGGAGGGCCCGACTAGTTCAGCATTGCCTCAACTTAGGGTTTAATTAGCAAGCCTGACTGGCTCTCACATTATTATATGTTCTCTGACCTAGTCTTTATTATTAATAAAGGTGACATTTGGCCTCCATATGTCTTACTCTTTTTTTTTAATTTCTCAATTGGGCAACATTATTCATGGCTCCCTTTTAGCAATCCCAGACTGCTTTTTTTTTTTAAGATTTTTATTTATTTATTTGACACAGAGAGATCACAAGTAGGCAGAGAGACAGGCAGAGGGAGAGGGGGAAGCAGGCTCCCTGCTGAGCAGAGAGCCCGCTATGGGACTCGATCCCAGGACCCTGAGATCATGACCTAAGCTGAAGGCAGAGGCTTAACCCGCTGAGCCACCCAGGCATTCCCCCAGACTGCTTTTAAGATAATTAAGGGAAGGAGCCTTGCAGTCAGCATTTATGTAGTACCACATAGTAGGTGCCTGTCGGATATCAAGTGGTCCAAATATTCAATCTCTAAAGCCTGACAATAGGCCTGAATTTTGGTCATTTGATCTCTAAGTATTGTGGGAAGAGTTATGCTAAATGTGGAATGGGTACAAAGGAACTAAGTTGAGATTCTTGCCCTCAAGGAAAACCTAGTCCTAGGATAAGTGTTTAGCAAATACTACTTTGTACCACGCACTTTGTTTGCCAGTAGCAATGCAAAATAGATCAAATATGCTCCCTTACATAAAAGAACTCAAACTGGCTCAGCCTTTTTCAACACTGACCTGAGCATCATAAAATCAATTGAATAAGTCATGATCAGTACCTTAAAAAATAGAATAAAATAGAACAAAAGATAATCACGGTGTATTATAAGTACTAAGGGCAAGCGCTAATCATGAAACTTGTTTTAGTTATTTGTGTGCGCGTGTGTGTGAATTGAATTACAACGCAATATATATTCTTACTGTAGATTATAGTTTTTAAAAAGTTGAAGACCTAGTGTCTAGCAGAGGAAACCAGAAATGTATATAAGTGACTATGCTGAATATTATTGTAGTGGTAACAGGAATTTTACAGATGAGATCAAACTCAGGAAATCTAAAAATTTGGGAGGAGGTAATGGATAGAACTGACATTCAAACCCAGGTCAGTCTGATTCAAAAGAAAATTTTGTTTCCATTGGACCACAAGACTGAGGGTGACATCAGGCAAGTTCTTAGGAAAAGTGGGAGATATGGGAAGAGACAGTCTTGAAGTCATTATAATGCATTTTGTGAGTATGTACCAGGGTGGGTCAGGGTCCTTAAGATTTCATGGACAATATACAATTCCTTTTAGTTCTAATGAACTTGGAGTGGAAGTATAATATGGTGGTTGAGAACTCCTGTTCTGTAATTAGACTCTGGATATGAAACCTGACTTGGTTGAATTAGTTCATCTCTCTAAAAGTTTAAACAACTACCACATTTGTAAACACTTATAAAATAGGCATAATAACAGTCCCTTCTTTGGAGTGTTGTTTTGAGAATTTAATGAGATGCTATAAAGAGCTTGCTTAGCACAGTGCCCTGTACTTAGGAGGTCTTCAATAAGTGTTAGCTATTAATTTTAATAACCTAATGTATTCTAATATAATGGAAGGAACTGGATTGAAGAATTAGTTTCATTCAGTTCATTTTTACTTACTTTGGAAAACAGTCTGTTAGAGTTTCACTAGAGAACCAAACCACCATGTGCAGTATGGAATAAGGGAATTACTCTAAGAATTAAGGGCAGTTGAGTGAATGGCGGACCATCTATGCAGGCAGTTTCCTTCGTGTCTAGTGTTGATCCTCCAGTTGCTATACCGACAGATGAGAAGGTAAGTTGGATGTGAAAAAGGGCAAAGGGCAAACTAGGACCAACAAGCAAACTGGTACCCAGAAGGACTAAGTAGAATCGTCTGCCTCTCTCTGCCTCCATCCTCAACACCACAAGTGATGGTAGGAGAAGCTGGCGCCCCTCATTATGAACCTGCACATGCTCTCGGTCCAGGAGTTGGAGAGAAGAGGACATTTGCGAGGAGCTGGAGTGTCCTAATGTCCACGGCTGCCATGACAAAGTACCACAAACTGGGGGGCTCAAACCCTAGGAAACGTGTTCTCTCACAGTTCTGGAGGCTGGAAGTCCGAAGCCAAGGTGCTGGCAGGGCCACACTCCCTCCCAAGGTTCTAGGGAAGAATCCTTCCTCACTTCCGGGGGTGGCTGGCCAGCCTGGGCTTTCCCCAGCTTGTAGTGGCCTCACTGGCATCTCTGCCTGTCTTTTAACCAGGCTTTTTTCCTATGTGTCTGTCTCTCCTGTGTCTTCAGGTGGCTGTCTTAGAAGGACACTAGTCATTGAATGCAGGGCCTGATCTAGAAGGCTCCACCTGAATATAACTGATTACATTTGCAAAGACCCTATTTCCAAATAAGGTCGGAGTTCTGAGATTCCAGGTGGACTTGAATTTGAGGAGGGGGAGGGGACAACACCATTCAGCTCAGGGGCTGAGGAACTGGGGTTGGATGTTTCTCTATGACAACAGGTGGGCTAGGGCCAGGTCAGAGCCAGTGTGCCTGGCACCTCCTGCCAGCCATTAAAACATTCTTAAAACATTGACAGCTGCTTCATTTCTAGCTCCCAAATAGCATCCAAAATGTCTCTATTGGCCAACACTGATCCAGAACCATACTGGAAAGGAAATTCTGGGAAATCCCAGCTTAGCTAAATTGACATAGTACTGAGTCACAATAAGTCACTGAGCATCGAGGACTTTTTTTTTTTTTTTTGAAACAGGGAAATAGCGGAAATGTTTTAAAATCATTGATCTGGGACTCCTGAGTGGCTAAGTTGGTTAAGTGTCTGCCTTTGGCTCAGGTCATGATCCCCGGGTCTTGAGATCGAGTCCTAAATCAGGCTCCCTGCTCAGCGGGAAGCCTGCTGCTCCTCATGCTTGTGCCAAATCTCTCTCTCTCTCTGACAAATAAAGAAATAAAATCTTAAAAAAGAAAAGAAAACTGATGTGGGGACACCTGGGTGGTACAGTCGGTTAAGCGTCTGACTCTTGGTTTCGACTCAGGTCATGATCCCTGGTCAACATTCAAAGTGGGTTTGAGGATTCTCTACCTCTTCCCATCCCCCCACTTGCCTTCTTGCTCTTTCTCTCTCTCAAATAAATAAATAAATCTTAAAAAAAAAAACATTGATCTGGCAGCAGAGTGGAGGAGAGATTGGGGGTGAAAGGGATTGAAGATGTTAAGAGATCATGGGCATAATCTAGGAGTCCCTAAACTCTTTTTGATCTTGCTTTTGGTAATGGTAGACGAGATAGATAGGGCCAGCTCTCTGGCAGAATACAACTTAAAAACCTGAATTGAGAAAAACTCTAAATATCAAAAAAACTAATAAGATAATGAAGAATAACCGGTCCGAATTCAGAGAAGAGACAGACTTGGAAATCCAGAACCTAGCGCTGGCATTTAGGGGCTCCTTTTTTATTTTATTTTTTTATTTTTTTATTATTTGCCCCAGGGGTACAGGTCTGTGAATCATCAGGCTTACGCCTTTCACAGCATTCACCATAGCACATACCCTCCCCAATGCCCATCACCCATCCACCCTATCTCTACCCTCCCACCCCCCAGTAACCCTCAGCTTGTTTTGTGAGATTAGGAGTCTCTTATGGTTTGTCTCCTTCCCCATCCCATCTTGTTTCACTATTTTTCCCTCCCTACCCCCACCACCTCCCACCCTGCCCCTCAAGTTCCTCATATCAGAGAGATCATATGATAATCGTCTTTCTCTGATTGACATATTTCGCTCAGCATAATACCCTCTAGTTCCATCCACGTCTTTGCAAACAGCAAGATTTCCTTTCTTTTGATGGCTGCATAGTATTCCATTAAATATATATATACCCCCTCTTCTTTATCCATTCATCTCTTGATGGACATCTAGGTTCTTTCCATAGTTTGGCTATTGTGGACATTGCTGCTATAAACATTCGGGTGCATATGCCCCTGAGGATCACTACCTTTGTATCTTTAGGGTAAATACCCAGTAGTGCAATTGCTGGATTGTAGGGTAGCTCTATTTTCAACATTTTGAGAAACCTCCATACTGTTTTCCAGAGTGGCTGCACCAGCTTGCATTCCCACCAACAGTGTAGGAGGGTTCCCCATTTAGGGGCTCCTTTACCCAAAGGTGCCTCCAGAGGTCCTGAAGAGAATGCTGAGTGGCTTGGGCCACCACTCTAGGCGGATGAAGCTGGAGTCCTCGGCTCAGGGCGCTGGAAGACTATCAGGCCCATGGGGCTGACACACCAGAGAGTCACAACACAGGAGTAAGGGGGGAACCAAAAATAAACAGGCAGCCTGGGTCAGCTTTGCCTGATCTGGCTGACCCAGAAAAGTTCAAATCCTGAAATGGGATTAAGGAAATCCCCAAGGCCTGGCAGAAACAAATTAAGAAACTCACCATTCTTGGACCAAATTATTTTTACAAATAACTTTTCAAACACAACTTCTAGCACATACTCAAGTATTTCCCCCTTTTATGGCTTGCCATTCTTTTTTTTTTTTAAAGATTTATTTATTTATTTATTTGACACAGAGATCAGATCACAAGTAGGCTGAGAGGCAGGCAGAGAGAGAGAGAGGAGGAAGCAGGTTCCCCGCTGAGCAGAGAGCCCGATGCGGGCCTTGATCCCAGGACCCTGAGATCATGACCTGAGCCGAAGGCAGGGGCTTTAACCCACTGAGCCACCCAGGTGCCCTATGGCTTGCCATTCTTAATTAAAAAAAAATTAACTCCCCTTTAATACACGTGTATTTGCTTCCAAAGATGAGAGAGACGAAATAAAATATGTAAGTGTTCAACATTCTATGTCTAATGGTTAGAAAACATTTTAATATATCACTGTTTCCTTTTCTAGGGCTGCCGTAACACAGTACCACAAACTGGGTAGCTTAAAATGACAGAACTGTATTCTCTCACAGTTCTGGAAGTCAGAAGTGCCAAATCAATGCATTGGCTGGACCGTGCCCCCTCAGACGCCTGTAGAGGAGAATCCTTCCTTGCCTCTTCCAGCCTTGGCCATGCCTTAGCTTGAGGCAGCATAAATCTAATCTCTGCCAACTCTCTACAGGGCTGTTTTCGCTCTGTGCCTTGGCCTTCTCTTATAAGAACTCATCATTAATTTAACCAATGTTTATCTTCAACAACCCTATTTCCAAATAAAATTACTGTGAGGTACTGGAGGTGAGGATTTCAAATGATCTCTTTGTGGCGCACAGTCCAACCCATTAACAATCACCAAATAGTCCTCATTGCAACAAAAAATCTTCTGAAAATGGTTAATACTTTGAGATACAGCAGCTCCATGATCTAAGTTCACTTTATCTTATAATCAATTTTCAGTTTGTCATAATCGTAAAAGATCCTTCAAAAAGATCCAGATATCCAAATGAAAGCAGTGCATCTTGGCCTGACTTTCTGAATTGTGGTACACATTTGTCAATCCCATCCACTTAGTATACAAAGATTTTCGTAAATATTCAGTTAGCAAATTTCCATCTTCCCTATGTTCGTTGTTCTTGAACATTCGTTGGAAGATGTTGCATTTTTATCATTTTTACAAATAAGTTAAAAATCCATGGGGACTCTTTGTTTGGAAAATTTTGGACAAGTGAAAAAATTCTGGTTTCAAGTTTGTGTGTGATACAACTGTGTAGTGTTTGAGCATTAAGTCATATATGTTTTCAAAACATCCTCTCTGTAGCATGCATTTCTTTTAACTACTTTCTCCCTTATTAAGATATCCTTTTTATCTTGAGGTAACAGATTAAATGTGGTTATTTTTCCAAACTGTCAGCTACATACTATGCTATAGAGAGCCACTCTATCATTTCACTGCAGAAAAGACCAGCAAACTTGGTATAGTTGGCTTCTGGGATGGACACTGGTCTACCACCCGTATTCACCCACCTCTCAGTGTCCCACACAGCGGCTCCAGCTGTAAGGAGGAGCTGATCTACCATCCACTTCAGAGATGGCCTCTCCCACACCCTTCCTTGGGTGTCCACATGCAGGGACTGTTCCACACAGGAGCACAAATATCCGGCCATCTGAGCACAATTGAAGACAACTCCAGAGCTCCCATGAGTTCAGCCCTAGAGTCACTGGCCTGCAATGCAGCTCGACTTCTCTCCCTGATGGCTTCTGCTTCCTTCTTTTTCTGCCTCCTACTCTGGTTGAAACCAAGGGCATGGCCTTCATAATCATCCTACAGGCTGGGTCTCAGGGTTTCCTTCCCAGGAACTCAACCTGGACACCATTTAAGGGAAAAAAAAAAAAGTGTGTAATACTTCACGAAGGAAAAAAACAAAAAAGTCCTATCTGGTACAAAAGATTTGCTGGCTGTTCTGGTGATGACATATTATTTTAAAGTCTTGCATTTACAAAATTAAGCCCATAGAACACCACTCCTAGCAATGGAATGGCAGTCATAGTGATACGTTGAGAGTGGACCCCCTACTATGCCCTCAGGATACTGGCCGTTACTCTATTTGATGTGTGACCAGACAGTATAAAGGACAAGTGAGGCCCTCCGTGTCAATCCTGTAGTAATATCCTGTAAATCCTGGATTTTCATCCTATAAAATCCTGTAAAACCCTGTAGTCAACCTAGTGTAAATATTCATTGTTTACTATCTTCACCGTAGTAATAGTAATATTACCTCTTAGTGATAGTACATATTACCTCTTTTCTTAAAATATTTATTTGAGAGAGACAGAAAGAGAGACTGAGGGAGGGAGGGGCAATGGGAGAAGGAGAAACTCAAGCAGACTCCATGCTCAGTGTGGAGCCTGATGTGGGGCTCAGCCTTACAACTGTGAGATCATGACCTGAGCCGAAACCAAGAGTCGGGCACCCAACCAACCGCGCCACCCAGGCACTCTGCTTACTCTCTTTTTAAGATAAAAATTTGTACTGTCTTGTATTTTCTTGTTATGTTCTCATTGTGTTATATTTCCCATTCCACTCATCTGGGCAAAAAACCCATAAGAAATGAACGTAGGGTGTAGCAAAGGAAGGGCAGAAGGGGCCGAACGCTAGGGAGACAGGATCCGTGAGTTGTCTATGTTCCTGAGGACACAGAAAGAGCCACTGGTAACTTCCAGATTGTTACCCCAAGTGACTGAATGGAAGTCAGCACCCTGAACAGAAGTCTTTGACTTGAGGAACAAGGTAACATTTGCCACGCTGGCTTTGGAGCATGATGGTGGGTTTATCTTATTTATGGCTGGCTTTATCTCTGGATAAAGACGTTCAGCTGGAAGGTCTCCAGGGGTGTCTGAAGGTCGTTCATGAGAGCAGTCAGGCCTTGTTGGAAATGTGAAAGCTAAAGGAGGCGTGAAAGTCTGAAAAGACAGGATGACAAGATCAAAGTACTGTTTTGAAAAGATCATGCCCAAAAAGGGGGCAGGGGAAGAAATCTTGGGGCAAAAAAAAAAAGAGAGAGATTAGGTCCAGCAGTGGAGTTAAGGATATGTTGGAAAGACCTTAGGTCGAATAGGGCTTCCAAGCATTTTATCCCCAAATAGGCCACTTTGGCATGTTGATATTTTGAATTAAAGGTACATGAAAAACAGCATGTAGAGGGGAGGCACCCGGATCTTCCTTTTTCTTCATGAAAGCAGAAGAGAAAATTCCCATGCGAAAGGGTGCCCTCCTTGCACCAGGAGGAAGGAAGCCATTCCTATCACCGAAGAAGAGAGTTGAGGTCAAGAGAAATCTGAACAAACAAATGTGGTTCAACAAGCCCTTATCTTCTAGACACTTCTCCACCGTCAACTGCCTAGCCCCAAACCCTTTGTCTTGTCATGTTTTCACAACTGACTGCTCTTTGTCCACACTGTTAGCTTGAACCCTAACTGTTCTTGGGGTCTTCCTTTTTCTCCCAAAGGCTCCCATGTACACGTAAAATAACTAAACAAAATTTGTATACTTTCCTCCTGTTAATCTGTCTTATGTCAGTTTAGTCCTTAGGCCTATCTAGAGACCCTAAGAGAGCAGAGGAGAAATTTCACCTCACCCACAAGCCTCAAGGTGATCTCAAGGAAGCCACAGAGGTGCAACTGTAAGCTAATGAAAGTCCAAGGCCAGGGCATGCAGAGGGCACGGGGAGGGAAAGGAGAGGTATCACTAAGAAAGGTGAACTCTGTGAGTAAAAGGAGTGAGGAACTGGGGAGAGGAAAAGAGTTCAAATTTTCCTTCTAGACATTACTTGGAAAAATGTCTTCATTTCAAGTATGTCCCCTACTCTCATCCTGACCTCCTGGAAATCCATGTAAGTATGGCTGAATTTTTAGAAGTGGGTGAGGTTATAGTTAGGCACTGAACACACCCCAGTTTCTCTATGACAACTAACACAGCTAAGTACAGTAATGGTATTTTTTCTAAGCAAATAGCAGCAATTTGCCACAAGAAGAAGTTGCATATGGCTGGTACTCATTTCCTTCTTTGGTCTAATCATGACAAATAGAATATTTGGCTTTATAGATTATCAGATTAAAAGATTATATTGTGGGAGCCTTGGTGGCTCAGTTGGTTAAGTATCTGCGTTTGGCTCAGGTCATGATCCCGGGGTCCTGGAATCAAGTCCTGCATCGGGCTCCCTGCTCAGTGGGGAGTCTGTTTCCCCCTCTCCCTCTGGCCCTCCCCCCCTGCTCATGCGCTCTCTCTCATTCACTCTCTCTCAGATAAATAAGATCTTAAAAAAAAAGATTGAACATTTATAATGGATATTGGTTCCCTCCATTCAGGCTGTGATAGAAAAGTTCCACAGACTGAGTGGCTTAAACAACAACATTTATTTCTCACCATTCTGGAGGCTCAGAAGTCCAAGACCCAGACACCAGCAGGTTCTGTGTCTGGAGAGGGACCACTTCCTGGTTTATAGAAGTCTATCTTTACACTGTGTCCTCATATGGAAAAAAAAAAAAGAAAGAGCTCTCTGGGGTCCTTTTCACAAGGACACTAAACCCATTGGTGAGGGCACCCCCCAACCATGACCTAATCACCTTCAAAAAGCCCTGTCTCCGAATATCATCATTTTGCAGGTCAGGATTTCAACATATGAATTGGTAGGGGGTGGGGGGTAAACATTTAGTCCGTAACATAACATTTCTTTCCTTTGGCAGCTCAGCCTATCTTATTTCTAAAGTATCACAGCCATTTCTGCCTAGCAGAAAAATGGGCATCGACAGAGAGAGGCAATAATAAAAAAGAAACAAATTCAGGGCGCCTGGGTGGCTCAGTGGGTTAAAGCCTCTGCCTTTGGCTCAGGTCATGATCTCAGGGTCCTGGGACTGAGCCCTGCATCAGACTCCCTGCTCCGCAGGGAGCCTGCTTCCTCCTCTCTGCCTGCCTCTTGGCCTACTTGTGATCTCTCTCTCTGTCAAATAAATAAATAAAATCTTTTAAAAAATTAAAAAAAAAAAGAAACAAATTCCTAAGTCATGTCATGTTTTCCTTGGTAATACACAGGATGGAGTTTGCACCCTTCAATTTGAACAATAAAGCCCTGATTCTTGTGTTTACAGAGAAATGTGACATTTTACTGATCTCGCTTTTCTACTACACAAATTTTCATTTCTAATAGAATCTTTTTTCCCCCAGGATAGATTTTAGGATGTTAATCGGTTGAATAGCTAAGTAATTGCAGGTGTATTTGAATCAGGACTGGGGAGAATTGCCTTAGGTGATTACTGAAGACACATTTATTGGACTTATTATGGCTCAAGTCACTATTTTCAAGACACTATTTAAAAAGGACTTGTCAAGGAGCACCTAGGTGGCTCAGTAGGTTAAGTGTCTGCCTTTGGCTCAGGTCATGATCTCAGAGTCCTGGGATTGAGCCCTGTGTTGGGCTCCCTGCCTAGTGGGGAGTCTGGTTGAGATTCTCCCTTTCCCTCTGCCCCTCCCTCCCCCGCCCACCCCCCACCCCAGGCTCTTGTATGCATGTGCATGCCCTCCCTCTCTCTCTCTCTTTCAATAAATAAATAAAATCTTAAAAAAAAAAGCACTTGTCATCATAGTACTTTTCTACCTTATTATGAAAATGTAAAAAATTAGGTTCAACCTTTTTACATGGTATCTTAACTGAAGTCTGAGTAACAGTAGCTGATAACATTCCTGTTGTACTTGTCTACAATGTTAACTCATTTAATCTTCACGCATATTCTGTTAGGTAGAAATTATTATTATTCCCATTGTATAGATGAGGAAGCGGAGGCAGGAGAGGTTAAGTGCCTAGAGCAAAGTTACCTAGCTGATCAGTGAGAGAGTCAAGATGCAGACCAGACAGTCAGTTCCAAGTCTACACTCCTAATCACTCTACTATTCTGCCTGTGTAAGTGACAGGTGTGTGATTACAGGGGAAAAAACACTCTGGCTTGGCTCCATAGAGTTCTAAGAATCAAACATGTAATTATGTCATAAATTGGGAGGAAAATCAAACTGGCACCCCTAATATAAATTGCTCCTGAAAAACATCACAGGTCTTGTCTGCCATCCAGCCTACCCTGGAATCCCACCTCCCAATATTCCATCACACACAATAAGAAAGAAAAACATGGGTTAGGAACCTAAAGGCAACGTGGTCTTAGGACCTTTTGTTGGTGAAGAACCATCAAAAACAAAAAGACATGAAGAAAGCTGAGAGCATCCTCCAGTTCAAACTTCAAGTCACCACCCATTCATGAGTTGTGAGAAGCATTTTTTGAATGTTTTGCAATAGAATAAATAGTATGTTTCATAGAATAAAGTTATTATTTATGAAACATTTATTTTTGTTAGAGAATAGCAACTTAGATATTTCTTGCTGTGGGTTGCAAACAAAAAACTTTGATATCTACTGACATCTATACTCCCTTTCCTAAGGCTAGGAGTGAACCTTCACTTAGCAATGGCCATCTGATATTAAGAGCCGTCTTAAAAATTCAGGCCTAGCACTTACCATTTACTTTGGCTGTTTCTATTGCCTTAAGAATAACTCTAGATTTCTATTTAAGACTGTTGTTTTAACATTTGAATCCCATGGCTTGCAATGTTTTGTTTTGTTTTGTTTTTTACCTAAAACTATATAGATTAAGCTATAAGTGATTTATAGGTGGATACTTCCAAATAGTAGAGTTTTTACAACAAAATAATTGCCAAGGAACTGGAAAAGACTACCAGAAATCATCCAGTTTCTTGCTGTTCAAAGCGTGGTCCACAGACCACCAGAACTAGCATCAGGCATCTCAGGTCCAATTGCAGACCTACTTAATCAGAATCTGCATTATCCCCAGCTGATACGTATGTGCTGGTCTCGTCCTCAGCATCCCTACAAATCAGGACTTCTAGGTATTAGCAGGAAAAATAGTCATCAATTTAGATTTAATAGAGCTTTTCCCCAAATCAGAAAATAGGAAGAGTGAATAGTAGGCACGAGTTGTACCTTGCCACGTATTTATGATTTTACAAGATACATCTTGCCAAAAAATATATGCCATATAAAATCATATATAAATGATTTTAGCTTTATAGGTAGGCATGGTTACTTATGTCCTCATTCTCTGGGCACCCCCCTGACTACTTACTCACCACCTCACATGCTTTCTCACATGCCCTAATTCACCTCCCTATTCATTCCCACCTCCTCTCCCTTTCTCTACTTTCTACCCCTCTCAGCCCAAGCAAAACATTAATTTTGCCCTTTCTGATTTTAGGATTGTGTGTCTAAATGTATTTATGTGTATAGGTATATCCCTATTGGTGTGTATCTATAGTAGATTTAATAAAATTTGTTAAGGTGTCTAATGAAATGGATAATGAAGTTTCACTTTAAAATGCATTTATCAAGTTTAGCCCAATGATCCAATAAATATGGGGAAGAAATACAAAGATGAGGAGGATATCATTCCTATCATATTTTTTACAGTCTCATGGAGAGAGAAATATGAAATGTGTTGTGTATGAAATGCAGATCCTATGTTACAGAAGTAGAAGGAGAATTCATTCTGAGAAACTCAGAGAAAAGTTCCCCCAAAGAGGTGGTTTTGCTTTGGCCTTTTAAGAATGATTGGCATTTCGGGGTACCTGGCTGGCTCAGTCAGTAGAGCAGGTGGCTCTTGAGTTAGAGTCCCAAGCTGGGTGTAGAGATTACGTGAATAATCAAATTTTTAAAAATTATTGGCACTTCTATAGTTGGAGAAAGGGGAGGGGAAAAGGAGAATGTGCATTTCAAATGAGCATGGTGGGTGTTCTCAGGGAACAATAAGCAATCATAGAACCCATGAAAAGGTGACATTGGAAAAATAGTGCCTAGTATGAGGAACTCTAATGTCATGCTCAGACACCAGGTTCAATTCTAGAATCTAAGGGAAGTGACTCTTATCATATCCAACGTTATTACCCAACAGGAATAATTTTGTTTTGAGACACAGAGCTATGGTGTCCTGCTGGTAGCATCTACCCTACCCACCGCCAACCCCCATTCATTAGTCCTTTGCATTCTTAAGTCCAAGAGCAAAACTCCCACCCATGACCCATAAGCCCTTGGTCTGACCCTGCCTCCCATTCCTCCCTTCTCCCCCTTGATCTCTTTACTGGAACCTTATTGTCTTTCCCTCCTGCGACCAGCCAGGCTCCCTCTGAACATGGAGTGTGACACCTGTTGCTTGCCATTCCTGGAATGCTCTTCCGCCTCCTGCCCACCCCGCTCTTCCGCTGCTTGGGACCTGCCCATTGACTTCTGTTCATCTCAGCTCAATCGCGGCTCTGTGATTGAGTGCAGGTAAGTTGGCTCTCCCCGCTGCATATTCACAGGGAATTGTATCCTTTGAAATCACATGTCACAGTCCATAATTAAACACCTACCGATCTCTTCATTTGGTGGAAAGTCAGCTCTGCAATAAGTTTGTAAACTCTCAGAGGACAGATTTAACATCTGTTTCACCGAAGATGGAACGCCTGCCCCTAGCGCTGTGCCTGTCACTTAGTCTGTTGAATGTGACTAATTGGAAATGACATAATTTGTAGGGGGATTTGGCAAATAACTCAGAAGACATTATGGAGAGATTGGAAGCCCTTAAGCCCTATGTGAGCATGGGAGGCAAGGGTATTGCCAGGGAGAGAGGTATTTTTCACCAGGTGTATTTTTACCTTGTGAATGTGTAAATTACATTACCATTAATGACTGCATATGCTTTTGCATTTCTTTGCTCCACAATCTGCAGAAGACACATACCATTGGTAGGTTGATAGTTTGTCAGAAAGGCATTTGTTTAAAAGAGAAACTTCTTTTAGTAGAGTATAAATAATATATTCTCCAGAGCTTATATTTGAAAAGCACAAGTCAGAAAGATCACAGAAGCAAGCATCACCCATACCGATCAGAGGCATACAGAATTTCTTCAGCAGAGGGTGCTAAAATGTAACTTTGGTGCAGGAAAGCTTGCTTAGCAAAAGTTTATTTAGTTGAGTAATAGATTTGCCTGTTCTGTCACCTATAGCAAATATTTCTGAAAAGCGCTGGTCTTGGAGAAGATGGGCATAAGAGGTCTTAAGAACCAAGGTTTAAAAGTTTTCTCAATATCAAATACAAGGTTAATTTCCTCCGTGTTGTCTTGTCGCTTAGTAACATTTTTAATGTTCTGGGGGAAAAACTTGTTATAGGGTGCCATATTATATATGTTATATAACATATAATACAATATATATTATATGTGTATTATACCTTATGCAAGTTACCAGAAGATTGGAAAAGGAGCCTTTTTGGAAAGCTTGGCAAAATTCTCAACAGTCCCCCAAATTTGTAGAGGGTGTTTTATCACAGTCATCAACCCAAAAATGTTTTGAAGGTTATCCTATAGGTTATCTGGAAGTTCATTTGTTTAATCCTCGGAAGCCTTTAAGAACCTCTATGTATCAGTTAAGCAAGGCTGGGTAACACTGGCCTAACAACCCCGGGGTCAGGGGTTTGGAGAGCACAGGTTTATTGCTAGCTCGTGTTTGTATCCATCATGTTGCTGTCCTGGGGCTCTGCCCAGTGCTGTCGTTATAAGGGGAATCGGGTCGACAAGAGTAGCCACCACCTTGAAAATCACCAGTCACCGTGGCAGAGGGAAAGAAAACTATGGGCGGTCATGCATTGGCTCTCAAAGCTTATCTGGAGGTGGCATCCGTTACCTTTGCTCCCGTTTTCTTTTTTGAAAGATTTTATTTATTTATGTGACAGAGGGAGAGCACGTGCACAAGCAGGGGAGTGAGTGGCAAGCAGAAGGAGAGGGAGAAGCAGGCTCCCCGCTGAGCAGGGATCCCCCCCCCCCCC
>LNAC01000673.1:427146-475209 GCA_002007465.1 Ailurus styani | reverse complement strand
CCCCCCCCCCCGCCAGGGTGTTCCATCTCAGGACCCTGGGATCATGACCTGAGCCAAAGGCAGATGCTCAACCTACTGAGCCACCCAGGTACCCCATTTGCTCACATTTTCTTGACTAAAGCAAATCCCATGGCCATATCATCTAATGTAGAGTTTGAGAAGTAGGATATGTGCATGGGGTGGGGGGGAACCAGAAATATTGGATAGATAGCTTTAGTCACTACCACATGCTACAGATGTTACAATAATAAAAGCCACTGGAAATAATTTGGCAACAGTGACTTTGAAGTTCTTTGATCTTCCAAGTAAGGGAGGGTAGGCAGTGTTGTTAATTTTCCTCCTTAGCTGTAGGAACTGCTAGCAGGGACAATTAAACTACTTTGCTTTTGGCTTTTAAATTCATTGCCCCTTATGCTTTGGAGGGGAGGAGTGGATCATAGATTTACTTCTCTACTTAGGATTTGCTTTGATTAATATTAAAACCTGTTTGTCTTTTCTGAGAACAGAATTGGCACTGTAGGTGGGAGGAGATGGGAAAGGGAAACAACCAGGCTTGGGAACAAGGGTCCCCCAGCTGGAGGCTAACCTTTTGCAGCAGGTGGGTCACAAAATAGAAAGGCAAACTTGATGCTCAGCTATCCCTTCTCACTTAATCTTCTAAAGCCAGAGAAACGGGCTTCTCTAATAAAGATGTAAAATGAAGTAGTCCTTCCAAGTGCTAGCAAAGGAGGTCTGTTTCTAATGTAAACAGACCTAAAGGAATCTCAGCCAGATCTGCCACGAAGCAGAGGGTTTGACTGCCTCCCGCAGTGACAGCCGTCCGGCTCGCTCACCAGGAACAATCCGGAGTTGTAATCAGGTTGTAATCAGAGAGGCACAAAGCTAGTTATCCAGGGAGCCCAGGCTCTCCTGCCAAGGTGGAGCTGGCAAGTTGCCTGACCTCAGCAAAAGCCGAAGGATGCTTTAGGTTAGAAGCAGGCTGACGGGAAAAACGGCAGCCCAGGCCAAGAGGACAGAGGATCACGGCCACTTGTAATCCTACCACAATCCTGGGCTTTTAAAACGGACCAGCAGGGGTGCCTGGGTGGCTCAGTTGGTTAAGAGGTTGTCTTCCGCTCAGGTCATGATCCTGGGGTTTGGGGATGGAGCCCTGACATTAGGCTCCCTGCTCAGTGGGGAGTCAGCCTCTCTCTCTCCCTCTGCCCCTCCCCCTGCTCCTGCGCTCACGCTTGCTTTCTCTCCTACATGGGCTCTCTCTCTCTCAAATAAACAAATAAAATCTTAAAAAAAAAAAAAAAGAAAAAAAAAAGGACCAGCAAAGAGTTGGTTAGCAGTTGACATGGATGATGGAAAGGGGGTGACTAGGCCCCACTGACCTAAGGCACTGAGCATTTTCCTGCCGGGAAAGCTGCGAGGAATGTTTTATGCATTTCCCCCAAATCAACAAGGGGAAACAGGGGCCCCAAAGAAAGCGTCATTAGAATGCAGTATTACACTTTAATATTCATCATCTTCACTCTCCAGCCGCCTAACTTTTGTAGCTAATATTCTACTACTCATCCAGGGGCACCGAAGCTCCCATGTTCTCCAAAAGCTTTTTCAAATCTCCCAAATTAGACTTCTGGTTTCTCTCTCTGTTCTGCATCACTTCTCACCGGTAGCTCCAGATAGCATGCACCGCACCCCACTTTTCCTCGCATCTGCTTGTGTCTCCCTCCGCCCCAGCCTCCGGATTGTGAGCATTGGCCAGGCAGTGATCAAATAGGGTTTACCAGCTGCTGATTCTGCCCAGCTTCTACCCAGTTCCGTGAACACAGAAGGTACTCAGTACATACCTGATGATTTAGATAGACCACATGGACATTTTACCACGGCATTCCGTTTCTGTTGTTAACCTAAGAAATATTTTGAACATCCATGAAAGTGCCAGGATCAGAATCAGAATGATGTGATATTGGGCCTCAGCTCTTTCTTATTAACTCTGGGTCCCCAGGAAAATTATTTCATTGCTTGATCCCTCAGTGTTCTGTTTACAACATGGGGCTGATAGTACCTAACTTGCTGGCTTAGTGTAAGGATTAAATGAGATAATACATGCAAATCACTTGCCACGTGCCTGGTTCATAACGAGGCCTCAAAAGGCAGCAATTGGATCATATGCAGTACCACAAGCCCTCGTGACTCCAAGCACGGGAATCATGAAAGTCAAAAAGTATACTGTTGATGGGAATGCAAGCTGGTGCAGCCACTCTGGAAAACAGTGTGGAGATTCCTCAAAAAGTTGAAAATGGAGCTACCCTATGACCCAGCAATCGCACTACTAGGTATTTACCCTAAAGATACAAAGGTAGTGATCTTCAGGGGCACGTGCACCCCAATATTTATAGCAGCAATGTCCACAATAGCCAAACTACGGAAAGAGCCCAGATGTCCATCAACAGATGAATGGATAAAGATGATGTGGTATATATAATATATATATATATATATGTCCATATATATATATATCCATATATATATATATATCCATTCATCTGTTCATATATATATATATATATATATACACACACACACAATGGAATACCATGCAGCCATCAAAAAGAAATGAAATCTTGCCATTTGCAACAAGGTGGAGGGAACTAGAAGGTATTATGCTAAGTGAAATAAGTCAATCAGAGAAAGACAATTACATATGATCTCACTTATATGAGGAAATTTAAGAAATAAGACAGAGGATCATAGGGGAAAAGAGGAAAAAATGAAGCAAGATGAAACCAGAGAGGGAGACAAACCATAAGAGACTCTTAATCTTGGGAAACAAACTGAGCATTGCTGGAGTGGAGGGGGTAAGAGGGATGGGGTGGCTGGGTGATGGACATTGGGGAGGGTATGTGCTAGAGTGAGTGCTGTGAATTGTGTAAGACTGATGAATCACAGATCTGTACCCCTGAAACAATACATTATATGTTAATTTAAAAAAAATTTTAAAGTATACTATTTAAAAACTGATGAGAATCACTATATTTTTCACTCAAAACTAATAGAACACTGTATGTTAACTACACTGGAATTAAAAAAAAACTTAAAAAATTAAAAATATCATTGATTAAAACTAAATCAATAAAAAATAAAAACTGATGAGAGAGAACCTATAGACCAAAAGGGAATTAAAAGATATAGCAATCAGTTGCAATGCAGGGGATCTATTATATAGAACTTAATTGAAATTAACTAAATACTGACTTTGTTGGTATTAGGGAATAGTTCATTTTTAAGATGTGATAATGATATTCCACTTATGGTCTTTAAAAGGAAGAATCCCTACCTTTTAGAGATCCATCCTGATACATTCACAGGTTAAAATTTATGGTCTTGAGGATTGGCTTCAAAATAAACTAGTATTAGGGGGAGGCGCTTGGGTGGTTCAGTTGGTTAAGATGCTAACTCTTGATTTTGTCTCAGGTCGTGATCTCAGGGTCATGAGATAGGGCCCCCAGTCAGGCTCCACCCTGGGTGTGGAGTCTGCTTCATATTCTCTCTCCCTCCCCTCTGACCCTCCCCCTGGCTTCTCTCTCTCTCTCTTTAAAAAAAAAAAAAGGCTAGGGGAAGTCAGTGAGGGTTCAGACAAAATTTAATTGGCTATTGGTTGATAATTGTTGAAACTGGGTAATGGGTACTTGCTGCCCATTCACTTGAAATTTTGGAGTTTTCCACAAATATTCAGTTACTCCTTCCCATGGGTCAGTTTTCCCCTGGCAAGCAGTCTCTGGGGAGAAAATTCTCTGAGTCTCTGAAGTTGTGAAGGAAGGAGCACCAGACAGGGGGAGAAGGATTCACTTGATCAAGGATAAATATTGGTCAGTAACAACAAACAAAAAACCCTCTTTATTCCATTTGAAGTACAATGCCTGCATCTTTCATGTCCTTAACAAAGATGGCTTCATAGCATGTGTTTTATTTTTGTATACCTTTCTGGAAGTCATTGCTCTCTTCATCTCTCTGTCTACCAGTTATAGCCGGACGAAGACATTTCTGTCATTCCACAGAACAAATGCAAGTAAGAGAGGCACGTACGCTTGCATTCTTCTTCAGGTTGATGAGCAGCTTTCTCCTGAAATCTTCCTAGAGAGGGAGTCAGAGGAAGTCAATAAAAGCACTGAAAACTCCTAGATAGTCACATTAATTAACCCATTTTTGCAACCAGTTTTGTTTTCTACTAAGGCTGAATGGCAGGCTTCTGATTTCATCTCACAAGGGAATCTCCTCTCGCCAAAGCCCAGACACAATGCCCTGGTCTTCTGTGTGCATAATTAGCTAAAGGCCAGAGAGCAGGAACTCTCTTTCTTTCCCTTTCCTTTTCTTTTCCTTTTTTAAATATTTTATTTATTTATTTGAGAGAGAGAAAGCACATGAGAGAGAGAGAGAGAGAGCACAAGCAGGGCAGGGGCATAGAGGGAGAGGGAGAAGCAGACTTCCTGTAGAGCAGGCAGCCTGATGCAGGACTCGATCCCAGGATCCTGAGATCATGACCTGAGCCGAAGGCAGGTACTTAACTGACTGAGGCACCCAGGCGCCCCTAGATTCATATTCTGAAATGCTTCCACAAATTTAAAAGAATTTAAAAAAAACCCACATGAAGTATATTTTCTAGCCGCAGCAGAACTAAACTATAAATCTATAACAGAGATATCTGGAAAGTCCCCAAATCTTTGGAAAAGAAAGATTACTAAATAATATATGGATAAAAGAGGAAATCAGAGGGGAAGCAGAAAATATTTTGAATTGGGTAAAAATGAAGTCACAACATATCAAAATATATGAGGGATATAGCTAAAGCCATGCTTAGAGGAAGTTATACTATATATGCTAATATCAGAAAAGAAGAAAAGTGTAAGTCAATAATCTAAGTTTCTACCTTGAGAAAATGGGAAAGAAAAGTAAATCAACTCAAAGCAAGAGGAGGAGGGAAATAATAAGGGAAGAGCAGAAATCAATGAAATGGAAAACAGAAAAAGCATTAGACAAAATAGTGAAGCCAAAAGCTGATTCTTTGCCTGGTAGCTGTGTTTTTTTCTTTTTTCATTTATTTTTTTTTTCATATTATTTTTTAGTTAAATTCAGTTAATTAACATATAGCATGTTATTAGTTTCGGAGGTAGAGTTCAGGGATGCGTTAGCTGCATACAACACCCAGTGCTCAGTACATTGCGTGCTGTCCCTAATGCCCGTCACCCGGTTACCCCTGCCCCTCCAGCAACCCTCAGTTTGTATCCCATGATTAAGAGTCTCTTATGGTTTGTCTCCCTCTCTGATTTCATCGTTTTATTTTTCCCTCTCTTCCCCTATGATCTTCTGCCTTGTTTCTTAAATTCCACATACAAGTGAGATCATATGATAATTGTCTTTCTCTGATTGACGTATTTCACCTAGCATAATATGCTCTAGCTCCCTCCACGTTGTTGCAAATGGCAAGATTTCATTTTTTTTAATGGCTGAGTCATATTCCATTGTGTATATACATCGCATCTTCTTTATCCATTCATCTGTCGATGGACGTGTGGGCTCTTTCCATAGTTTGACTATTGGGGACATTGATGCTATAAACATTGGGGTGCAGGTGCCCCTTCGGATCACTACATTTGTATCTTTAGGGTAAATACCCAGTAGAGCAATTGTTGGGCTGTAGGGTAGCTCTATTTTTAACTTTTTGAGGAACCTGCATACTGTTTTCCAGAATAGCTACACCAGCTTGTATCCCCACCAACAGCATAAGAGGGCTCCCCTTTCTCCACATTCTTGCCAACATTTGGTGTTTCCTGACTTGTTAGTTTTCAAAAGATGGTTCTTTGAAGAGATCGATAAAGCTGATAAACCTCTAGACAGAATGATCATGAATATAAGACAGAACTCAAATTACCAGTCTTAGGAACAAAAGGAAGAACATTACTGTTTGTTGATCCTGTGAACATCTCAGGGACAAGAAGGGAATATGATCATGTACAACATTATGCTTATCGACTTGACAATTTAGATAAAATGGACAAATTCTTTGAGAGACGCAAATTACCAATGCTCACTCAAGAAGAAACAAATGCCTGAATGGTCCTATGTCTTAAAGAAATTGATTCATATTTGAAATTTCCTTTTTTGGGGCACCTGGGTGGCTCAGTCATTAAGCATCTGCCTTTGGCTCAGGTTATGATCCTGGGTCCTGCGATTGAGCCCTGCATCGGGCTCCCTGTTCCACAAGAAGCCTGCTTTTCCCTCTTCCACTCCCCCTGCTTGTGTCCCACTCTCACTGCCTCTCTCTGTCGAATAAATAAATAAAATCTTAAAAAAATTTTTTTCTTTTTTTTTAATATTTTTTAAAAATTCATTCATTAAAGAGAGAGAGAGAGAGCACACAAGCAGGGGGAGAGGCAGCGGGAGAGGGAGAAGCAGACTCCCTGTTGAGCTGGAAGCCTGACATGGGACTCAATCCCACGACCTAGAGATCATGACCTGAGCTGAAGGCAGACACTTAACCATCTGAGCCACCCAGGTGCCCCTGAAATTTTTCTAAAGGAAGAAAACTGTGGGCTCAGATGGGTTCACTGCTATATGCTACAAAATATTTTAAAGAAGAAATAGTACCAGCTCTACACAAAACTCCTCTAGGAAATAGAAAAGGAGGGAGGAACTCTAACTTATTTAATCAAGCCATCTTCATTGTTATTTTATTTTATTTTATTTTATTTTATTTTATTTTATTTTATTTTATTTGTTTGTCAGAGAGAGAGAGAGCACAAGCAGGAGGAGCAGGAGAAGGAGAAGCAGGTTCCCCACTGAGCAGGGAGCCGGATGGGGGTCCCAATCCCAGGACCCTGGGATCACGACCTGAGCCAAAGGCAGATGCTTAACCGACTGAGTCACCCGGGTGCCCCAAGCCACCTTCGTTCTGATACCAAAACCAGATAAAGACATTAGAAGAAAACAACAGAATAATAACTCTCAAGAATATAGATGCAAAAAAAAAATCTTCAATAAAATATTAGAAAATGGAATACAGCAATATATAAGACCAACTGAGGGGTGCCTGGGTGGCTCAGGTCATGATCCCAGAGTCCTGGGATCAGCCCCACATGGGGCTCCCTGCTCAGAGGGAAGCCTGCTTTTCCCTCTCCCACTCCCCCTGCTTGTGTTCTCTCCCCCGCTGTCTCTCTCTCTCTCTCGCTCTCTCTCTGACAAATAAAAAATAAAATAAAATAAAATAAAAAAAAGACCATGGGGCACCTGGGTTGCTTGGATGGTTGAGTGTCTGCCTTCGGGCCTGGGGTCCCCGGATGGAGCCCCGTGTCAGGTTCCCCGCTCAGCGGGGAGTCTGCTTCTCCCTCTCTGTCTGCCTTTCTCCCTGTTCAGGCTCTGTCTCTGTATCTCTCTCTATCAAATGAACAAATTAAATAAAAATCTTTCTAAAAGAAAAAAGACCAACTGAGCATTATCCAGGAAATGAAAGGTTAATTCAACATTCAAAAATTCGTCAATAAAATTTACCATATCAACAGATTTAAAGAAGAAAAAAATGTATGATTATCTCCATAAACATGGGAAACATTTTTTTACCAAATTCAACATCCGTTCGTAATAATATTATAAACGTAATATTACAAATTGTGATATTATTACAAATGGATGTTGAATTTGGTAAAATTTGCCTCAACCTGATAAAGAGCATCTACAAAAAACCCCCCGAACCATTATTATAATTAATACTGAAAGCCTGAAGGCTTTATCCCTTATATCAGGAACAAGTAACAGATGCCCGCTGTCATACTCCTATCCAACGTTGTATTAGAGGTCCTAGTCTGCATAATGAACCGAGAAAAGGAAATAAAAGGAATATAGATGGGAAAGGAAGAAATACAACTGCCTCTATTCACAGATGACATGATCACACATGTTGAAAATCTCAAAGAATCTACAAAAGAGCTTCTAGAACTAGTAAGTTAAGCAAGGTTACAAGATACAATGTCAATGTACAAAAATCAGTAGTAATTCTCTGTAGTAGCAACAAACAATCATAAATTGAAATTTTAAGAAATCATTTACAATAGCGCCAGTAAACATTAAATATTTAGGTATAAATCTAATGAAATATATGCAAGATATGCTTAAAACTACAAGATAGTGAAGACAGAAGTCAAAGGAGATCTAAACAAATGAAAACAATACTAATTCATGACTGAAAAACTTATTATTAAGGTGTCAATTCTCTCCAAATTGATCTACAAATTCAACACAATCCCAACTGAACTTTCTGCAAGAATTTTAGTGTAAAATTAATAAGCTGATTCTAAAATTTTATATGGGAAAGCAAAGGAGCTGGAATAGCCAAAAAAAAATTTGAGAAAGAGAGTGGAAAACTTTCAAAACTTGATTTCAACACTTACCCTAAAGAAATGGTAACCTAGTGTGCCTGGGTGGTTCAGTTGGTTAAGCTCAGGTCATGATCCTGGGGTCCTGGGATCGAGCCCCACATCAGGCTCCCTGTTCAGCAGGGAGACCACTTCTCCTGTTCCCTCTGCTTGTGCTCGCCCTCTCTCTCTCTCTCTGTGAAATAAAAAAAATAAAATATTAAAAAAAAAAAAAGAAAGGGGGTAGGGAGGGAGGAAAGAAGGAAGGAATTAAGAAAGAAATGAACTTTGACTTATCTCTTGCACCAAATATAAAAACTTATTGAAAATAAACCACATAAACCTAAATGTAAAACATAACACTAGAAAATTCCTAGGAGAAAATAAGGGGGAAGATGTTTGTGACCCTGGGAAGGCAAATATTTCTTATATACAACACCAAAAGCACAATTCATAAAAGAATAAAAACTTGGACTTCATCAAAATTAAGAATTTCTTCTCTTTGAAAGGCTTTGTTGAAAAAAGAAAAAAGAAGCCATAGGCTAGAAAAAGATATTGTACCATACATATACGATAAAGGATTTATATCCAGACTATATGAAGAACTCTCAAAACTCATTAATAACAACAACAAAAAAACAGCGCAATAAAAAAAATGGGCAAGAGATTTGAAGAGCCTCTTTACCAAAGAAGGCATGAGGGTAGCAAATACACAGACAAAAAGTACTCAGAAAAACCTATTGAATGGGTGGATGAAGGAATGAGTGAATGAGGCCTGGCTTTCCTGAATGCATTTGCTGCTTAATTAATTCTTTTACTTTTTTTAAAGATTTTATTTCCTTTATTTATTTTAAAGAATGAGAGTGGGCTGGGGGAGGGGCAGAGGGAGAGGAAGAGAGAAAGATTCCTCAGCAGACTCTGTACACAGTGAGGAACCAGGAAATGGGGCTCGATCCCACGACCCTAACTAAGATCATGACCTGAGCCAAAACCAAAGGTCAGTTGCCCAACTGACTGAGCCAACAGGGGCCTCTTGATTAACTGTTTAGAATTCATTTTGATGATTATTCTAGTAAGCAGAACAAGTGAAGATTATTCTAGTACAAACACATATACTGAAGCCAGATAAAAATAAGTTGTAAGTATCTTTATGTCTGGACCCTTCTAGTAGGAAAAATAACTTTAAAAGTTAGCTACATTAAGGTAATTTGGTCCATGTCCTCAGCTTTCCAAAGATCTGGCTTAATTTAAGCGTGGATGTAGACAATTCAAATAAGACTACAAAAATTTCCACTAGAAAATTCCTCTCTCGGTTAAGCTTTTGATAGATACTCCGTATCAGTGAGTCAAGAAGACACTACTAAACAGAATGTAGATAAGTCCCAGGAGACCACCCCACCACCGCAGCTTGGCTGTAGTAGGAATTTCTGCTTTGTTTCAAAGCTAATAGTTTATTTCCTCAGCTCTCCTCATTTGCAGGAAGTAGACAAGAATTAAAAGTTGTTATTACCTTCTCTCCATGAAGACTTTATTAGATGTCCTTCAGAGGTCTCTGAGATGATGCACTTCTCCCTCAGTCTCTAGTATTTCACATTTTACATTTTGACTTTCAATCTATCTTCTGGCAGAATAAAGGATCTTAACTTAGTCCAATTAAAACATGGTTGTTGTTGTTTTTTCTATTTGTCTTTTTTTTTTTCTTTTTCCTCAGGTAAAGGCTATTGACCGTTAACTCAGCCAGTTCCAAAGGATATCAGTTTGTTTTATACTATTTGTTTAAGGAATTTAAACTATTTGTTTAAGGAATTCGAAAGGTGGTCAGTCCTTTCTGTTTATTCCTATGCTCTGAGTAGTCCTATGAGAGAGCACGCTAACGTCCCAGGAGATAGTCTGGCTACTCAATACAGCCTAGTCTGGATGATAAAATTATGTATAGTTAGTGGCAAAAGGCCATTTAACAAGGTCCAAAGCTATTCAGGACTTGCTAGAGAGTTTGGAGGTGAGGGCGAGGGTTAGGGGAGCAGGACGAGTCCTCTACTCGGTGAAAGAGGCATCTTCCCCATACAGGGTCCTTAATGACTACTCTGTATCAAAGTTAGGAATATAGGGACTTTGGTTCCCTAGAAATAATAGAAAGTGCTGCACGAGGAATTCTAGCTATTGGCATATTGTCTTTTAAAGCTGTAGAGCTGGGCGCCTGGGTGGCTCAGTGGGTTAAAGCCTCTGCCTTCAGCTCAGGTATGATCTCAGGGTCCTGGGATCAAGGCCCGCATCAGGCTTTCTGCTCAGCAGGGAGCCTGCTTCCTCCTCTCCCTCTCTGCCTGCCTCTCTGCCTACTTGTAATCTCTCTCTCTGTGTCAAATAAATAAATAAAATCTTTTAAAAAAATAAATAAAGCTGTAGAGCTTAATGTAAAAGGGCAGATGAGGCCAAATTCAATTGGATCCATCGCCATGCTTCATCCACTTTCCCTCTGGGAGGATGACCAGCACAGGTACACATGAACTGAAGTATGTATCTTTTCAAGACACAGGGCCAATAATAGAGAGAAATGCAAAAAAGGTAAATTTTACCTATTTCATTGGTAAAATTTCTGGGCCACACGCTTGCTAGCTAGCCTTATCTCAGGCTCTAATGTATGTAAGTTTCCTGGAGGTGAATTTCTAGTTCACTGAACTGCAGCTATTATGAGAACTCAAAAGGCCCATGGGCACTAGTTAAGGTAGGATTTCTTCACGGCTTGTATGATGTTCAGGTCCCCCATCAGATATAGGGAGATAATGCTAGAACCTATGAAATCCCAATTCCTAATGGCAGCTGTCATACTTAATGTGTGATAGCTAGAACTACGTCTCATTTTTTTTTTAAGATTTTATTTGAGAGAGAGAGAGAGCATGGTCAGGGGGAAGGACAGAGGGACAGGCAGACTCCCCGCCAAGCAGGGACCCCAACGTGGGGCTCCATCTCAGGATCCCAGGATCATAACCTGAGCTGAAGGCAGACACTTAACTGACTGAGCCACCCTGGTGCCCCTCCCCTGCCTCTATTTTTGTAAACACTTCAGTGTTGGCATGGTGTAGGCCTTGACAAAGTAAAAACCATGTTTCTTTCAGGGTATTCCTAATATCAATGATATCATTTGCTCAGGAGCTGCATTTCCATTAGCCAATAATAATAATGTATTTTTCAAAGGCCTTTGGATCCAATGAGATTCTCATGAGAATGTCACAGAAATTGTAGGTGGCGTGAGGTAACAAAAAAGGGGGGAGGGGTAGGTCTGTATTAAATATTACTTGAATGTTTACTATGTGACTGAAGCTAAAAAGACAGTTGAAATGAACATTTTCAGGCAAATTCTGATCTAAGCTGAAGTATTTGTAGAACTAAGGTAATTACAAATTACCTTTAACAGAACGAGTTATAATGCTGACCAATTATAATCAAGATTATGTCAAGGGGTGCCTGGGTGGCTCAGTCTGTTAAGCATCAGATTCTTCATTTCGGTTCAGGTCATGATTTCAGCATTGTGAGATTAACCCTCACATCAGGCTCCACACTGGGTGTGGAACCTGCTTAAGATTCTCTCTCTCCCTCTAACCCTCCCCCCTCTAAAAAAAGGTTATTGTCATATGTACTTTTCTATCCAACTAGTTTAATGATAGAACCAAATAAGCTTCCAAAAAAGTCTTCATAACTCATTCTCCTGAGTTCTGACTGCTTCCCTTGGAAAGGATCAATCACATTAAAGCCTTCTGTTAATTTTTTTCCTTTTCAGAGCTTAGATAAATAAAGAAATCTACGAAAGTCACTCTAGTTAAGATAGATTTTTAAAAAGCAAGTTGGGCAACAACAGTTAAGGTGTCTTTGTTGACACTGGCAACTAGCCTGAGTATTTCCAAATGCGATTTATTTTTTAACTTATCTTCACATTTAAATCTTGAACTGTCTGAGTTTTTACATCATTAAGGAACTAGCTCTTCATTTTAAAGTTCTAATTTGTCTTTCCCATATGAACAGCACCATAAGTAGCCAAAGAACACATACAGGCGAATTTTTGGAATTATTTTAACAAGTAAATGAAGAAAGAATGACAGAGCCAGAATGTCACAATTTTGCAACCCCTAATGAATCACTGGATCTAGGTACTGAGCATCACCTGATGCCTAACCATGACAAAAAGAGTGTCAATTGGAGGGCATGTGATGGAAACACACAATCACCTCTGAAGTATTCTTACCCAGAATTTCTAACCTGAGTCTGATCAAGCCTCTAGAGCTAGTTACAGTTATCAGTTCACAAAAGCACAGAGGTCAGAAGTACATGTGAAACTGTACCCTAGGGATATAGTCAACAAAAGCCAGACTGTGGGAAATGTTACGGTACACATTGCAAGAAAATGAAAAGAGATGAGCGGAAGGGTAGAGATTAAAGAGATACAAGAGATGTAGCAATCAATTGCTATGTTAAAAAAGACAACTTTTAGAAATTTATATACTTGATGTCCATAATTAATGCCATTAATAAGTTATGGTTAACGTTTAAGGTATTACAATGGTTTTGTCATTTTGTGTGTTTTCTTGTTTGTTTGTTTAAGTAGGCTCCATGACCAACTACTGACCCTGAGACCAAGACCTGAGCTGAGATCAAGAGTAAGACACTCAATGGACAGACCCACTGCAGGGACACTTATGTGTATTTTTTAAAAGATTTCTTCTTTAGTGATACATGCTGACATATTTATAGACAAACTATTATATCTGGGATTTGCTTCAAAGTAATAGAATGGAAGAAAAACCCAAAATAATAGAATGGGGAAAAGTTGGTATGGGGATAGATGAAACAAGGTTAGTAGTCATGGGTAGATAATTTCTAAAGAAGGTGACGGGTGCATTGGAGTTCATTAATCTGTCTACTTTTTTAGATGTTTGGAATTTTCCATAATTAAAAAAATTCAAATTGCTGTGAAGTTCATACTTCATCTGTTCTTCCAAACCACAGAAAGTGAGTTTCTCTGTCAAGTTTATAAGGATTCTTAAAGATAGGATTATTCAAAACAGCATGGTGTCATAGAAAGAATCCAACAGATTTCAGATGGCATTTGGGCTTCCCCATTTTCCAGCTGCCAGACAATGTGACCCTGGGTACACCATTTCCCTTCTTTGGGTCCCAGGTTCCTCATCTGTACAATGGAGCTAGTCACAAATGAGCAAGTGTTGCAAGTCATGCAGTATGGTTTATGTTAGATACCCAGTAGCTACCTGCAAATACCACATTTGAGCTAAAAGAATGATGAGCTTATAAACTGAGGCTGCTTTCTATAACTTCTGGATTAATCTTATGATTCCTTTGGTCGGTTTCCCAGATGATGAAGTTGCTCAGGTTGCATGGTTGAAGTCTGGGTCAAGCAAGAAGCTCTTCAAGCATCTGAACTTCATTTAGGTTCTTCTTCTCTATTCCTTCAAGAAGGCCCATTCATTATACACGGGTGAAATAAAATGTTAACTATTTCAGGGTACAGGTCTTTCACCTCCTTCATTAAGTTTATTCCTAGGTATTTTTTTTAAGATTTTTAAAATTTATTTGAGAGAGTGTGAGAGAGAGCATGAGAGGGGAGAAGGTCAGAGGGAGAAGCAGACTCCTCATGGAGCTGGGAGCCCCATGTGGGACTTGATCCCAGGACTCCGGGATCATGACCTGAGTGAGCTGAAGGCAGTCACTTAACCAGCTGAGCCAACCAGGCGCCCCCTAGGTATTTTATTCTTATTGGTACAATTGTAAATGGGATTGTGTTGAATGAACAAAGTCAATGAATGAATGGAACTGGCATCAAATTGTATATTTGGTTTTAGCATTATAGACACGTTTTAAAAAAAATATGCCAGCATTAGGTAGAATATCATTTTCTGATTTCCACAGGCATTAGATCAAAAACAATATCAGGGATTTTTCTAGGGCTTTCTTCATATTAATTTAATCCTCATAGCCATATATATGTCATTTTTATCCCCATTTTATAGACCAAGAAACTGAAGGGCAGAGAATTAGGTAACTAAGCCAGTATCACATAGCCAGTATGTGGCAGGGCTGAGCCCACTGATGGTGAGATTTTAAGACACTTAGTTAACAAATTCCTATCTGTTCATGGTCTAAAGCTACCCAATCCTTATAAGGAAATATGTAACTGACTTTCAACACTCCAAGGACAGGAAACTCTAAATACTAGGTGATTATATGACAAGAGTTAGCCCTGACATCTATGGTTAGTCACTCTGTACTTCACAAAACCGCAACACATCCTCAGTCCTCCAGGTGTGGAGTGCTAAGTGTATGTTGCAGGGACCTCCGTGTACATCCAGATGTGGTGTTCTGACTCTCGACAAACAACGCGTACCTTTGCCTGCATTTCAGTTTACCACATCGGCCAGATAAAAAAGCAAGCATTCTTAACGCGCAAGAAAGGGGAAAGGTCATGAAGCACGCGCGAGTCTACCTTTTCCCAACATCTTTCACCGGGGTGACAGAAACTTTAAAAAATTACAAGTCCAGGATCTAAGATCCCATACTTTCTGCACACGCTTAAGTGTTCAACTAACCATTGGTGGTATTAACCAAGAAGTCCCTGGAATAAGAACCCCAGCAGGCAGCATCTTGTGAGACAAGGGGTCGATCGCCTGCTTAGACTGATCCGCTCCCGACTTGAAGCCAAAAAGAACCCGCCTGACCCCAGGATCTAAGACACCCACATCGCGCAAACCTGCAGGAGCACCAGCCATTCCCCCCTTGAACGTGTTGCTTGAAAACCGCGGAGCCCAACTAAGAGGAGGAGCAGGGCCCTGGCCCTCTAGAGCCCCCTGGTCCCCGCGGCGCCTATAGCCGCCGCAGCCTCCGTGGGCAGCGGGCAGAGGCCGGCGGGGCGGTCCNGGTCTGGTGTGTCCTTTCCGACAGCCACTCTTCCCCCGTTTCCCCGGCCAGTGCTCGATTCGGAATTCACACCGCTTTTGGCTGGCCACGGGGCTCCGTCCTGGCGAGAGAGGGGTGCGCGTGTGACCGTGTGTGTCCCCGCGCGCCCGTGTCCCATGAACTGCCCGAGAGTTTTGGCAGAAGAACCTGGTTCTGCGACTACAAAAAGAGAAAGTGATGGGGTTTCCATCTGTTTCCTTCTCCACTCTTGTTACAGTATGCTAATCTCCTTTTCCCCACTCCAGCTGACCCTGATCAGGCCCGGATTTTGCTCTCTCTCCACCCTCTAAGGCACACACCATCTACCTGATTATCCGCGAAGCCTTCTCTGGCCACCCTATCTAACATTTCAGCCTTTCCTTCCCCACCCACCACAGTTCCAATCATCCTTCTTGCTTCATTTTTTTTCTTTATAGCATTTATTTTTTAACATAGGCTTTTGTTTATCTTGTTTACTGAATGTGTTCCCCACTAGAATGTAAATATCAGAGCAGAGATTTTTTTTTCATTTTGTTCCCTGCTATATTTCTAGTACCTATATTTCTATACATAATATGTGCCTGATAAAGAGAAAATTAACCCCAAACCCCAACATACTAATGCTAATGTACAAATGGGAAGCAGCAGTGCAATTGCAAGGATTATCTATCCACTTGACAGTTCATAAGGATGAAAAATCTCAAGGGAAGTGTGAGAGGAGGGATGCTCTTGGAAACGAGGGACTCAGTGTGGTGACTCTCTTTTTTTAAAAATTTTTTTAAAGACTTTTCTTTATTTGACAGAGATTACAAGTAGGCAGAGAGGCAGGCAGAGAGAGGAGGAAGCAGGCACCCCGCTGAGATCATGCCTGGAGCTGAAGGCAGAGGCTTTNGCGCGGGGGACGGCGTTTCCCTGGCGCCGTCCCGACCCTGCCTCCGGAAATTCTGGGGGGTTTGTCTCTAACGGTTGAATCCATGCGTCCTCTCCTCCGTGCGCCGCGCCTGCAGCCCCGGGGGTGTGTCTGCGTGCTGGCCGCGGCCTCCCTGGCTTTGCATCGTGGGGTCGGGCAGGTTCCCATCTGTTTACGGGGATGGGCGGGGGGCGGTCTGGTGTGTCCTTTCCGACAGCCACTCTTCCCCCGTTTCCCCGGCCAGTGCTCGATTCGGAATTCACACCGCTTTTGGCTGGCCACGGGGCTCCGTCCTGGCGAGAGAGGGGTGCGCGTGTGACCGTGTGTGTCCCCGCGCGCCCGTGTCCCATGAACTGCCCGAGAGTTTTGGCAGAAGAACCTGGTTCTGCGACTACAAAAAGAGAAAGTGATGGGGTTTCCATCTGTTTCCTTCTCCACTCTTGTTACAGTATGCTAATCTCCTTTTCCCCACTCCAGCTGACCCTGATCAGGCCCGGATTTTGCTCTCTCTCCACCCTCTAAGGCACACACCATCTACCTGATTATCCGCGAAGCCTTCTCTGGCCACCCTATCTAACATTTCAGCCTTTCCTTCCCCACCCACCACAGTTCCAATCATCCTTCTTGCTTCATTTTTTTTCTTTATAGCATTTATTTTTTAACATAGGCTTTTGTTTATCTTGTTTACTGAATGTGTTCCCCACTAGAATGTAAATATCAGAGCAGAGATTTTTTTTTCATTTTGTTCCCTGCTATATTTCTAGTACCTATATTTCTATACATAATATGTGCCTGATAAAGAGAAAATTAACCCCAAACCCCAACATACTAATGCTAATGTACAAATGGGAAGCAGCAGTGCAATTGCAAGGATTATCTATCCACTTGACAGTTCATAAGGATGAAAAATCTCAAGGGAAGTGTGAGAGGAGGGATGCTCTTGGAAACGAGGGACTCAGTGTGGTGACTCTCTTTTTTTAAAAATTTTTTTAAAGACTTTTCTTTATTTGACAGAGATTACAAGTAGGCAGAGAGGCAGGCAGAGAGAGGAGGAAGCAGGCACCCCGCTGAGATCATGCCTGGAGCTGAAGGCAGAGGCTTTAACCCACTGAGCCACCCAGGCACCCCAAGTGTGGCGACTCTCAATGAGAAGAGTAGAGCTGCCCTCTCTTAATGCCGGGGTCAATCACTTCATGCCCTTGACACCTTTGCACTTGGATGGATAAAGCAGTTTTAGAGTTAACTGGCTCTCTCCTCGGGGGCCTGAACCTTTGTTACAGATTATTATGAATTGTAATGAGTAAGAAAAGTCCAAGGATATCACCTTAATTGCAATGGAAGAGTCGTGGGAATTAATCTAAAAGAGCCAAAATAAAGGGCTTGCTCTTACTAACTCTACCTTGTACTATTGGGATACTACCTTTTAAAAAAATGTTTTTCAGAAACATTGGGTTTTCCAAGGAGATACTTTTATGCCCATGTCCACCTACAAGTCCTCTCACTTTAAAAAATGATGCTGGCAGTGGGAAGGTTTCTCAGGGTTAAATTCCAAAACAAGCTAGTGGGTCCATTCAGAGAGATACTGCTTTGGATCCAAGCCCAATGTGAATATAGTTTCTCTCGATGTCTGCTAAGTCGTCTTATTCCAAAGCTTATATATTTTCCTTCAAAATCCCTTTTGTTTTCCCCTTTCTATAGTGTAAATGTTTAGCAATCCTTTGTTTTAAGCCTGGTGACATGTGTTTTTATAATCTGAGCCAAACTGCGTAGTAAAAATTACGTGGGCAAGTTCCTGAAAATGATGTAATTTAGCCGTTACTCTTCAAGTTTAGCAGTTCTATTATAACTGCTGTTCTGCCCAGATAGATAGTAAAGATGAATGGTGGAAAGGAAAGAATGCTACATTTGTCTTTAAAATGAAATCCAACCACCAAACATAAAAACACCTCATTCTTTTGGTCCCAATTTATATTTGTAGGAGGTTTTATATTATTCCAGTCAAAATATCAAGCTTTTTTTTTTTTATCTGTTCCTCAAAGCATAGTATTTTTCAAGGGCTATAAATCCCCCTTTTAAAGTTAAGCTTAATTCTTGTTCTTTCAACAAAAAGTTGCAATTTCATTCCAGCTCCCTTGAAAACTTTTTTTTTTAATTGAAGTGTAAATGATCCCTTCAAAACATTTTAATCACAGTTTGGGAGGTTCAGGTGCTTTCATAGTCTGAAAGCGGGTGTTTAAAATTTAAGTAGCTCCATATCGTAAAATTGTTATATTCAGGAAACAGGGTCCTTCTATTGAGGGCTGTGCCCAGGATCATCTCCCTTGGACCGTCTACCATCCAACCTGAAAGTTTTGGATATTTAGGAGTGGAAGTTGATAAGAGACAAGAGGTTACACCAGTAAGCTCTTATTTAAGCTCAACATGGTGAAAATAATGCCAACATGAGTAGCTCAGCAAAATTCTGAAGTTACAAATTTACACATTTGTATCTTAATCGAATTAGGACATCCCTGGTATGTCCTGGTTCTGACAATGAACCATTCTAATAAATTGTTAGTTTAACTATAACCACTTATTTTTTTTTAAGATTTTATTTATTTCACAGAGAGAGAGAGAGAGAGAGATGGAGATCACAAGTAGGCAGAGAGGCAGGCAGAGTGAGAGGAGGAAGCAGGCTTCCTGCTGAGCAGAGAGCCTGATACGGGACCCTGAGATCATGACCTGAGCTGAAGGCAGAGGCTTTAACCCACTGAGCCACCCAAGCACCCTAAATATAACCACTTAAAACCTAACAATTGAAGAGTTGCAAAGTATAAATTGTTCTGGAATTGATGTGGCAGTTTAGACCTTGAGATCTAGAATGAGTCATGGATTTGAACCCCAACACCACGATTTAACTGTGTGACCTTGGGCTGGTTAACTTCTTTAGGACTTAGTTTTTTTTTTTTCTATAAAAGAAGACAATGATATCATTTCATAAGGCTGTTGGGAGGAACAAAGAAGATAATGCACTAACTGGCCAGTATAGTTCTTTGAGCATTCAGTGAATATTATCTTTTATAATGATGTGTGTTCTCTCTCCCATATCTGGCTGTTTTCAGTTGAAAAATACCAGAATAATGTCTGTGATTTACTCAAGGGTCTCATCCCCTTATGTGATCCTGAAATATACCTTGTATTGCTCTATATCAACACCGTCCAGTAGGAATATGCAAACTTTATATGTAATTTAAAATTTTCTAATAGTGGCATTAAGAAGTAAAAAGACAGGTGAAATTAATTTTAATAGATTTTAGTTAACCCAGTTGATGCAAATATTATTTCAACATGTAATCAATGTAAAAAAAATTAAGATATCATACATTTTTTCCCCCTGTATGAGATCTTCAGCATCTTGTTATGTGTTTTATATTGACAGCACATTCGGTTCAGGTGAGCCACAATTTCAGGAGCTCAGTAGCCACCTGTGGGACAAAACAGCCCCAGATGACACACATCTTCCAAATTTACCTCCTATGTGCTGGGCCCTTCCCTCTCGTGAGAACCTCGCTGCCGCCTTAAACCTAGTGTTTGTTACCAAAAGTGAGCTACTCAGCTTTCAAACTGTCCTCTCTGTTCCCTTAGGCTGCTAGTAATTCCACCAGCTCTCAGGTCTACTGTGTCTGAAATCGGATTCTTACTCACCTTTTTCTCTTATATTGTTCATTGTATAATATTCTCACATTTTGAGACTCTCTTTACATCTTCTCTCTTCTCCAGCCCTTCCCTCCACGATCGTCTTTCTTACAGATTTCCTTCTCTGTGGTTTCTTAGTTTTTAACATTTTTACTTGAAGCTCATTATTTTTTCAAGGCCAGAGTCCTCATTTTCCTATAGTAGCTTAAAGCTAGGGGCGCTCTGGTCCTGGTATGTTTCCAAGGCCTCCCTCTTGCCTCCTCCCTGTGTTGCACTTCCCTTCCTTTTGGGCCCCTTCCCCCTCACCCCCCTTCCTGCCTCTGAAGAAAGGTCATTCTCTACTCCTGGTCACTAGGCTCCACATTCTCGCCATTCTCTCATAGCTCTTTTGTATGTTAAGTTATAAATGCTTTCTATTTTATACTTTATTCTTGTGCTTCACACCTTTATTGAATATCTAAAGAAATAGAATTCCTTTAACTGAAAATCTGATATTGGAATGATCCACCCAAGGAAAGAAGTGCAGATAAAGGAAGGGGAAAAATAAACCATGGGCAGGGAAAATGAAATTATTCTTTGAGCTTTAACTGCCTTTCAAGAAGTATCAATGGATCTGATTAATAATAATAGCAACAACAGCTTCTCTGCCTACTTGTGATCTCTGTCAAATAAGTAAATAAAATCTTAAAAAAAAATAATAGCAATAACAACCACAACTATGGTGACACGTTACTCAGGGCTTTATAGGAAACAGAACAACTGTCCTGTAGCCTGGTGAACGGTGGCACGAAACAACAGACAGGTGTTGGCCCAAGAGTCAAGAAACCTAGTTTCTTTTTAGTCCTAGCTTGTTTGTTTGTTTTTTTTTAATTGACTAGTTCTATTGCCTTAATTCTATCACTCCGAGACACTATTTACTCACCTGCAAAATGGGGTATTCTCCTTTCACAAGATTGTTCTGGCAGAATCAATGGAGCCTTTACACTGGTTCATCTCTCTGGCTGCCTGGCTGGATCTTTCTGCCGAGAGCTGTTTGGCTGTCTTCTTAATACCTTTTTTTCCTTCTTTCATAAACGTTAAGAGAAAACGGTCTTAGGATCAAAAAAGTCTTGGGAAGCGATAGACCAGGCAGGTTTCTCTCTCTCTCTCTCTTTCTTTCTTTTTTAGGCACAGTTGATACACAGTGTTACGTTAGTTTCAGGAGTACAACACAGTGATTCAACAAAATCTTTACCTTATGCTGTGCTCACTACAAGTGTAGCTACCGTCTGTCCCCATACAGTGCTATTACAATACGATGCAAAACGGACTATTTCCCACGCTGTACCTTTCATCCCTATGGCTTCTTCATTCCCGAACTGGAAGCCCGCATCTCCTACTCCTCTTCATTCATTTTGTTTGTCCTCCTATCCCCCCTCCCCTCTGCCAATCACCAGCCTTCTGTATTCATGGGTCTGTTTCTGCTTTTCTTTGTTCATTTGGTTTTTTTTTTCTAGGTTCCACATATGCATGAAATCATATAGTATTTGTCTTTCTCTGTTAGACTTATTTCACTTAATATCATACCCCTCTAGGTCCTGCCAAGTTGTCACAAATGACAAGATCTCATTTTTTTTTCACTAATATTCTGTTGTGAGGTATATATACAAATATATCACACATCTCTTTTATCCATCTGTCAGTGGACACCTGAGTTACTTCCATATCTTGGCTATTGTAAATAGTGCTGCAATAAACATAGAGGTGCATATAACTTTTCGAATTAGTGTTTTCATTTCCTTTGGGTAAATACCCAGTAGTGGAGTTGGTGGATCATATGGTAGCTCTATTGTTAATTTTTGGAGCCCCCCCCCATACCGTTTTCCACAGTGGCTGCACCAATTTACATTCCTACCAACCGTGCACAAGATTCCCTTTTCTCCACATCCTCGCTGACACCTATTATTTTTTTTTCTTTTTGATACTAGCCATTCTGGCAGGTGTAAGGTGGTATCTCAGTGTGGTTTTGATTTGTATTTCCCTGATGATTAGTGATGTTGAGCATATTTTCACGTGTCTGTTGGCCATCTGGATGTCTTAGTTGGAAACATTTCTGTTCAGGTCCTCTGCCTGTTCTTTAATTGGATGATCTGGGGTTTTTTGGTGTTGAATTGTGTAAGTTATATATGTATTTCAGAAATTAACCCTTTATCAGATACATCATTTGCAGATATCTTCTTCCATTCAGCAGATTGCCTTTTTGTTTTCTAGTTTCTTTCATTGTGCAGAAACTTTTTATTTTGATGCAGTCCCTGTGGTGTATTTTTGTCTTTGTTTCCCTTGCCTGACGAGACAGATCTAGAAAACTATTACTAAGACTAATGTCCAAGAAATTACTGCCTGTGTTTTCTTCTAGGACTTTTATGGTTTCGGGTCTCACATTTAGGCCTTTAATCCATCTTGAGTTTCTTTTTGTGTGTGGTGTGAGAAAGTTGGCCACTTTCACTCTTTTGCATGTGGCTGCCCAGTTTTCCCAGCACCATTAATTGAAAAGACTATCTTATCCTCATTGTATATTCTTGTCTCCTTTGTCATAGATCGAATAATCTCCAGAAGCATCCGTTCATTTCTGGGCTCTCTCTCCTGTTCCGTCAATCTGTGTGTCTGTTTTTGTGCCAGTGCCATACTGTTTTGATTTCTCTAGCTTTGTCATATATTTTGAAATCAGATTGTGATGCCTCCAGCTTTGTTGTTCTTTCTCAAGATTGCTTTGGCTATGCAGGGTCTTCTGCGGTTCCATACCAACGTTAGGATTGTTTATTCTGAGATGTGTGAAAAATGCTGTTGTATGTTGATCGTGATTGCGTTGAATCTGTATATTGCTTTGGGTAGTATGGACATTTAAATGATATTATTCTTCCAGTCTGTGAGCATGATGTATCTTTTCATTTGTTTCTGGTGTCTTCAATTTCTTTTATCGGTGTTTTATAGTTTTCAGAGTATAGGTCTTTCACTTCCTTCGTAAAGTTTATTCCTAAGTATTTTATTCTTTTTGGTGTAGTTACAAGAGGAGTTGTTTTCTTAATTTCTCTTTCTGCTTTGTTATTAGTATATAGGAATGCCCCAGGTTTCTGTATATTAATTTTATATCTTGCAACCGTACTGAATGCATTTCTTTTTTTTTTTAAAGATTTTATTTATTTATTTGGCAGAGTGAGAGATTACAAGTAGGCAGAGAGGCAGGCAGAGAGAGAGGAGGAAGCAGGCTTCCTGCTAAGCAGGGAGCCCGATGGTGGGGCTGGAACCCAGGACCCTGGGATCATGACCTGAGCTGAAGGCAGAGGCTTTAACCCACTGAGCCACCCAGGTGCCCATGAATGCATCTATTCTAACAGTGTTTTGGTGAAGTCTTTAGGGTTATCTATATAAAGTATCCTGTCATCTACAAATAGTTTTCTTTTTTCCCTACCTATTTGGATACCGTTTATTTCTTTCATTGTGTGATTGCTACGGCTATGACTTAGAGTACCACGTTAAATCAAAGTGGTAAGAGTGGACATTCTTGTCTTGTTCCCGATCTTAGAGGAAAAGCTTTCAGTTTTTCCCCATAATGTTAGCTCGTGTGTGGCCCTTATTATGTTGAGGTATGTTACCTCTAAGCACACTTGTTGAGCATTTTTTTTTATCACAAATGGATGTTAAATTTTGTCAGACGCTTTTTGATGTGATATGATTATTATCCTTTGTTTTGTTAATGTGGTATATCACATTGATTTGTAGATAGTGACCATCCTTGGTCCCCAGAATAAATCCCACTTGATCATGGTGATCCTTTTAATGTTTTGTTGGAATTGGTTTGCTAATATTTTATTGAGGATTTTTGCATCTATGTTCATCAGGTACATTGGCCTATAGTTTTCTTTTTTCATAGGGTGTGGTTTTGGTATCAAGGTAATGTTGACCTCTTAGAATGTATTTGGAAATTTCCTTCCTCTTCTGTTTTTTGGAATAGTTTTGAGAATTGGTGTTAACTCTTTAAATGTGTAGTAGAATTCACCTGTGAATCCATCTGGTCCTGGGCTTTTGTTTGGTGAGAGTTTTTTGATTATCGATTGAATTTTGTTATTAGTTTTGTCAGATCTTCTATTCTTGACTGACTTTTGGAAGATTGTCTGTTTCTAAGAATTTATCCATTTCTTCTAGGTTGTCCAGTTTGTTGGCATATAATTTTTCTTAGTAATCTTTTATATTCTTTTGTATTTCTATTGTGTTTGTTGTGACTTCTCTTTCATTTCTGATGTTATTTATTCAGATCTTCTCTTAATAAGTTTGGCTGAAGGTTTATCAATTTTGTTATCTTTTTGAAGAACGAGTTCTTGGTTTCATTGATTNTTTTTTTTTTTTTTTTTTTTAAATTTTTTTTTTTTTTTTTTTTTTTTTTTTTTTTTTTTTTAGTTTCTATTTATTTACTTGACAGAGGGAGATTACAAGTAGGCAGAGAGAGGAGGAAGCAGGCTCCCTGCTGAGCAGAGCCCAATGCGGGCCTCGATCCCAGGACCCTGAGATCATGACCTGAGCCGAAGGCAGAGGCTTTAACCCACTGAGCCACCCAGGCGCCCTTAAATCTCTATTTCATATATTTCTGCTCCAATACTTATTATTTCCTTCTTTCTGTTAATTTTTCTGCTTGGATGATCTACCCATTGTTGTAAGTGGGTGTTAAAGTCCCCTGCTATTATTATATTACTGTCAATTTCTCCCTTTATATTTTTCAATATTTGTGTATTCAAGTGCTCCATTGTTGAGTGTGTAGATATTCATAATTATTATATCCCCTTGTTATATTGATCACTTTATCATTATGTAATGTCATTTTTTGTTACAGTCTTTGTTTTANAAGTGCTCCATTGTTGAGTGTGTAGATATTCATAATTATTATATCCCCTTGTTATATTGATCACTTTATCATTATGTAATGTCATTTTTTGTTACAGTCTTTGTTTTATTTTTTTTATTTTTATTTTTTTAAAGATTTTATTGATCTGAGAGAGCACACACATGCACACAAAGAGGAGAGTGAGAGGGAGAAGTAGACTCCCCACTGAGCAGGGAGCCCCAGTGCAGGGCTCAATCACAGGACCCTGAGATCATGACCTGAGCCGAAGGCAGAGGCTTTAACCAACTGAGACACCCAGGCCCCCCAGTCTTTGTTTTAAAGTCTGTTTTGTCTAAGTATTGCTCATTTGGCTTTTATTTTATTTTGTTTTGTTTTTGCCTCCCTTTGCATGAAATATTTTTTTCCATCCCTTCACTTTGAATCTGTGTCTTTAGATCTGAGGTGGATCTCTTGTAGGCAGCGTATATGCATATGTGACTCTTTTATTTTTAATTCAGTCAGCCTATATCTTTTGAGCATTTATTTTTATTTTATTAACATACAATGTATTATTTGTTTCGGGGGTACAGGTCTGTGATTCATCAGTCTTACACAATTCACAGCACTCACCATAGCCCATACCCTCCCCAGTGTGATTGAGCATTTAAACCATTTACGTGTAAAGTAATTATTGATAGGTATGTACTCATTGCCGGTTTGTTAATTGTTTTCTAGATTTTTTTTTTCCTTTGTAGTTCTTCCCTGTTCCTTTTTTTCCCCCTTGCTCTCTTTCCTTGCGGTTGATTACTTTCTTTTAGTGTTATGTTTGGTTTTCTTTCTCTTTATTTTTTAATGTACTTATTATAGGTTTTTTGTTTGTGATTTCCATGAGGTTCATATATAACATCTTAAATATATAGCATTCTATATATTAAGTTGATGGCATTTAAGTTCCCACACATTCTAAAAACAAAAAACTATTTTTCCTCCTCCATCACATTTTGTATATTTGTTGTCATATTTTACATGTTTTTATTCTGTGAGTTCCCTTTAACTAATCTTTATATAATTGATTTTGCTACTTTTGTTCTGTAACATGTGTAGTAGCCCTGTGATTGCTCTGCTGTCTTTACTGTATGTTTGCTTTTACATGAAATTTCGTCCTCTCAATTTTCTAGTTTTGAAAGTTTCATACTTTTCCTTCCAATTATGACTTTCGCTTTTCACTTAATGATGTCCCTTTAACATTTCCTATAGGACCGGTTCAGCAGTGATGAACCCCTTTAACTTTTGTTTGTCCGGGGAACTGTCTCTCCTTCTATTCTGAATGGTAATCTTGGTGCTGGGTAGATACGATCTTGTTTTTGCTGTGGTTGTTGTTGTTGTTTTTCTCGTTTTTCTCTTTCAGGACTTTGAGTGTGTCATGCCACTCTCTTCTGGCCTGCAGAGCTTCTGCTGACGAACTAATGGACAGCCTCCTGGGATTTTCCTTCTTCTTTTGTAATTAGTCGCTTCTCTCTTGCTGCTTTTAAAATTCTCTGCTTATCTGTAATCTTTAACATTTTAGTTATTATGTGTCATGATGTGGACTTTCTTGGTTCATCTTGTTTGGAGCTCTCTGTGCTTCTTAACCTAGAAGTCTGTTTCTTTCTCTTGGTTAGGGAAGTGTTCAGCTATTATTTCTTCAAATATAATTTCTGCCCCCTACTCTCTTCTCCCTCTGGGACCCATATAATACAATGTTCCTTCCTTTGATGTTGTCCGAAAGGTCCCTCAACCTATCCTCCTTTCTCTTATTCTTTTTGCTTTCTGCTGTTCAGCTTGGGGTGCTTTCTGTTATGCTCTCTTCCAGATTGCTGATCTGTTCTTCTGCATCCTCTAATCTATTGTTGATTCCCTCTAACATATTTTTCATTTCAGTTATTGCTTTGAATCTTCTTAATTAGATCTACCTTAACAACTCTATTTAAAATTGAGACCTGCCCTGCCATATTCACATATGTCTGATTCCCTTACACTGCTATATTTTTCCATAGCACTTAGATTTACTCATGTATATAACGGTTGGTACCTTTTAGTTATTATGTGATTTTTGTTTGTCCCTTCATGACATGTCCTTTCATGTCCCCTTTTGTTTGCAAGCTTCATGAGGACAGATTTTTGTTTGCCTTGCTCAGTAAAGTATCTCAAGCATCTAGGCTAATGCCTAACCTATAGTAAATTCTAAAGAGTTGTTTGCTGATAAAGTGAAGGCCAGTTTTGCTGGTTCCCTGTGCAGCGTTCTTTTCTCATCAATCCCATGTACCATCCATAAAGGATTAATTTGGAAATGCACATCTGCTTTGCAAACATATCCACAGTACAGTTCTTTTCAAGACCGGTATCTCTTAAGGCATTTATAATTATTTATCACAGTTGAGTTCAGGCAGGTTTCAGTAATGTAGCTGTTTCATCCATGCACGTGTGCTCATGTAACCTTTGAGTAAATGATGATGTATATGTATTCCTACAACTATATTTATATTTCACAATCATATTTGTGGAAGGGGTCAGGTTATGTCATTTCTAAGTAGTGAAACCTATAATTTTGTTATGTTATTGAAATTAAAATGAATGTGTACCTATTTCTATAATTATATTTGCTTTTCATAATATAATTTGTAGATGGGGCCAGATTATGTTCTTATTTTTACATAGTGAAATCTATAAGTAATAATATTAAATTCTCACTGAGATTAAAAATGAATATCTTAATAGTAATATAAACAAAGCTATGATTTGTGAATTGACTGAGTAATTATTTTGATTCTTACATATACATTGGCTTTTTTTGGCTTTTAGTTATCACTTAAATACACACAAGTGTAGTAACGTTATTTTATATTGATTAATTAATGTGTGTAAAAATGCATTGAAAAACATTTTTCTTTTTTGAAGCCTTACAAAAAAATTAAGAGAGGCAAGTCCTGTACCAATATACCTACTGTACAGGTGAGAAAATTGAGTTTTAAAGAATAAATGATTTATCTAAGGTCACATACTAGAGGTAGCAAAACCAGGTATAAACCTTCTGATCCAGAAACATTACCTGTTTTATTCCATGTAGGTTTATCCATGAATCAGTGTAAATGCACGCTTCTCATAGAAATGTGAAAGCCATAGTACTCTTCTCCATTATCGCAGATGAAAATGGACGATCAAAATGACTCCCCCTCTACCCCCCCCAAAAAAAGAATGACTTCCCCATGTAGTTTCTTCCCTGTGAATTATAATAGATGGATGGATAGGTAAATATGTACTTGTATTCATATACATAATATCTGTATTTACATATTATCTAGATCATATTTATGTATTTACATATATAAACCAATACAAAAAACCTAAAGGTCCATTTCAAATATATGGAGATTGGAGCAAACCAGAAAAGATGTGGGTTTTTTGTGTGTTTCTTTTCTTTTCTTTTTTTTTTTTCCTTAGGGAGAGAGAATCTAAAGCAGGCCCCACACACATCTAGTAGACAATTAAATAATAAGTATGCAATTACATAAAGCAGTCACTGTTTTTCATTTGAATGACTGTAGTATTAAGACATTGACCAGAGGGGTACCTTTGTTAAACATCTGATTCTTGGTTTGGGCTCAGGTCATGACCTCAGGGTTGTGAGATTGAGCCTTGCATGGGGCTCTGTGCTTAGTGAGGAGTCTGAGATTCTCCCTCTTGCCTTCTGCCCCTCCCCCCTCAAATAAATGAATGAATGAATAAATCATTTTTTAAAAAATACATTGAGAGAGACCAGTGGTAGCTTTGCACGTAAACTTCTGTCTCATAATGACAGTTTATCATTTGAATTTACTTGCAATACTTAAAGATTTAAGTTACTGATTTTTTCATATTGCTAAACAGAATTTGGTTAATAGAATCTTTGAGTTTAACAGATATTATGACTAGTTGGGGACCCTCAGTGTTTTGGCAGGGTCAAAAGTTTATCAACTGTTACACTGATGTTAGATTAGTTAGAGTTAATTAGTTAGAGTCAGATTAAAAATTAACTCAAGCCTTTAAAGAAGAAAACAGAAGGTGTCCATAATGCAAAAATAAAATTAGGACATTTTCAATTTTTCAGAAAAATTAGTTCTGATCACCTTAATTTCTTTGCCTCTGAGAGGTCTGTGCAGTGTTCTCTGACACTGGAGGAAGAAAGAAGGAGCCTATACTTTACATTTTCTGCTCTCATTGCAGAGGCTTTCCTTAAATTGTTACAGGGAAGATTCATTCTCTTGGGCCAGCAGCTTCCTTGATTTTTGGATATGCATATTTTGGGAGTGTTTTAATGTCAGTGGTGCAGTTATGCTTAAGGAGGGTGCTTTGGGTTATCAGAACAGCACTCAGTTGCATTTTCTTCCAGGACACCCTAATCCAGATTGCCCTTAAGGGCTATTTCACATTCCCTCTCTCCATAGGTTAGGGAACTGTTAGTCCTTTGTATTCTTCAAGGTAAGCATTAGCCTCCTTTCCCTTGGTCTTCTCTGTACTCAGACTCCTAAAAAGAAATGGCACGTATCCCAACTTACTTTGGGATTTAACTGCCTGAAGTCTGTTTCAGACTCACTAATGCAAAGCAACTTTACCAGTTAAAAAAAAAAAAAAAAAAAAAGTGCAAACCTACAGCATAGGTTTGGTTCTTTATTGAACCAATAAAGTAAACCAAGTAAAACCGAGTAGGTTTTACTTCTTTATTGAGCCAAAAATGTGGTCAGGACCAGGAGGTGGTTGGTAATTGAGGAGCCAAAATCATCAGGATTGATAAGACTGAGATCAGTGTTGTGTCTGTGACACCGGAGTGCTTGGCAGACGAGTCAATTCAGTGAGAGGAAAAAAATCAAACCAGTTGTCTGAGAGGTAGCGCGGTAGAAGGAGTAAGAACTTGGGAACTGCACAGACGTATTTAAATGCACATTCCCAGACCAGATGAAGCTGGGCCCGCTGAATCAGAATCTCTGCATGAGGGGCTTTGGAATTTGTGTGCCAGGAATCAGGTCCACAGAAATCTGAAATCCAGTATTCTAGGGGTCAAGAGGAATGAAACAAAAATATTTAATGTATGCTTCATAAAGGAGTTGGGATTGACACTAGATCTTCACTAGGTTGGATTTTGATATATAGGAAAAAGGAGGAATGTGAATCAAACAGAAGATTCCATTTAGGGAGAAGAACTGGGTAAGGAAGGACCCAGAAAACAGTAACATGTATTTGAGAAACACCATACTGTGAGCAACTCGTGGGCAAAGCCATCTATCCTTACAGAGCCTAGCTTACATTTAGGTGCTCAGTAATTGTTTTTTGAGTTGTGAAGGTTGTGGACCAACAGGAGTGTGGAATGGGTCAAGGCAGATTTTTGAAGAGTCTTGAATCTGAGGCCAAGAAGTTCCTTCTTGATTTTTATAAACCAGGTATTTGAAATGGAGAGTCAAATGATGACAGTGTCATTTAGGAAGTTTAACCTGGTTTCCGGAATACCTGGGCTGAGAGAACCTGGGTACGGGGGTGATTAAGGGGTCAAAATAAGGGGCAGTACTCCCTTATCTTCCTATTGTCAGCATTTGAAAAAGTGATTTCTTGAACTACACACTCCTGGGTTCAATTCTCTGTTCCATTTATCTCCTCTTTAGGATGTGCATAGTAATACATGGTGAAGGTTGGGTCACATAAGATAACCTCATATAAGTTCATCATAATATACAATTTAGCTAATAGTGAATACTCAAAACCGGTGGCTCTTACCCACAGAAACTTAATCGTATTCGTCTTTACAAACCTAACTTTTTTTTTTCTCTATGAGATTTTTTTTTGTTTAACTTGATTAATGTAGATTTAGTTACATTTTTTAAATCTCCATGTTCCCTTGACTATGATTTTTAGTTTAACGTTCGGGATTTTTTCTGAGAGACTGAAAAAGTATTAAAGATTTCATTCTCTGATATTTAGTTCCCTTTTTTCAGGTTGCACGAGTTCTGTTAATTAGCAAAAAATGAAAAGCCAAGCTACGTGCTAGTTTCAAAACCATTTTTCCTGCTGAATAGTTCTCACCTATAGATGCACGCATGTTAGGAAGCTGAATGTATTTTGAAAATTGTTTCAAGGATTTGAATCACAATTTTAGAAAATCCTGAGAGCTCCCCATAATCAGATTAAACCTTGGCTGTTTGCCCAACTGCCTACATCAAATTGCCTGTGTCTTGAGCTTCTTAGGAGTGCTTAATCTAATGCCTTAACCCTTAAAAATTTACCCTACAGGGGCGCCTGGGTGGCTCTGTGGGTTAAAGCCTCTGCCTTCGACTCAGGTCATGATCTCAGGGTCCTGGGATCAAGCCCTGCATCGGGCTCCCTGCTGGGCGGAGAGTCTGTTTTCCCCTCTCTACCTGCCTCTCTGCCTACTTGTGATCTCTCTCTCTCTGTCAAATAAATAAATAAAATCTTTAAAAAAAATTTACCCTACAAGAAAACATATCTTCCACTCTCTAACTTTCCCATTGGATCGTCAGTATTTCATAATTAAAACCCTAAATAGAGCAGATTATTGGATTTGCATATTGTATTTGAAATAATGAGGAATGAGAACGTATGTATATGCATAGTTTGTTTTCCTATTTTTTTCCTATCAGTTTGGAAGTAGTGAAACTTGATTACAAACGTAAGTGTATGGATAAAAACGAAATAAGTGGACAATATAGGACTTACTTTGCATGACCTAGGAAGAGACAATGTTAGAAAAGACTAAGATTAGGTGGGAAAAGTGGATGACCCGTGAGATGTGTGGAGGGCAGTGAAGAGACCAGCCTGGCTGGTGTGAAGCTGTTGCATCGAGGACTGGTCTCAGCAGGGCTGGAGGATTGTGCCTGCAGGTAATAGACACTCAAAGAATACTTGCTGGATCCACTGGACAGCTGTGTAGTGTAGTTCTCCCTTGTTTGAGGAAACTGAGACTCAGATTGTTTTATCTGAAGTCCTACAGCTAGTAAGTGGTGGATTGGGGATTCAAACCCTTTTTATACCTGTGTCTCTTGTCTTCTACCCCGTTGCTTACTTTATCATACCAGTTGACTTTTCCGATTCTCGTGGTATTTTCAGCATGACTTGTAAAAACATAAACCAAAAAAAGTGACAGGTTTGACCATATCAGAATTTAAAATTGAGATGATAAAAGACATGTCAGAGATTTTAAAAAAACAAGCAATAACGGGCACTTGGGTGGCTCAGTCGGTTAAGTGTCTGACTCTTGATTTCAGCTCAGGCCATGATCTCAGGGACGTGAGATCAAGCTGTGTGTGGGGCTCTGTGCTCAGCACAAAGTCTGCTTGAGATTCTCTCTCCCTCTGCCCTTCCCCCCACTCATGCTAGCTCTAAATAAATAAATAAATAAAATCTTTAAAAAAAACAAAGTAGCAGACTAGGAGAAGGTATTTGTAGTCTATATTGATAATATAGATTGTTGCATATACAAATGAATTTTATAAATCAATAAACAGAAGACAAGCAATTCTTGGGAGCATACATAAGAGTTATTAAATGGCCCCACATCAGGCTCCCTGCTCAGTGGGGTGCCTGCTCCTCCCTCTCTGTCTGCCTGCCACTCTGCCTACTTGTGTACCCTTTCTCTCTGTCAAATAAATAAAATCTTTAAAATAAAAAAATAAATGGCAGCTCACTGGAGAGGAAACCTGCACAACCAGGAAACTTCTAAAGACATACCCCATTGCAGTAGTAATAAGAAAATGCAAATTAAAACCATGCCACAACCCTGAACTTGGCAAAAACTTAAAAGACGGACAGTAGCAAGTCCCATAAGTTCATAAGAACAGTGGTAGTTTTTACTGAAACCTGTATTCCCCAAACAACATAGCAATTCCACGACTACACCTATTTTCAGAGAAAGTCTTGGTTATGAAAATAATGCATTAGAAGAACTGGAAACAACCTATGATTCCATCATAAGGAAATGGATAAATAACAATAGAGAATATTCACATGATAGAATATTACACAGCAGTTATAATGAATGAACTCGATCTACATGTGTCCTCATGAATAGATTTAAGTTGCAAAAAGATAAGTATGACATAACATATATATCTTTAAAATGTGTAAAGCGGCACTGTTTTGTGAATATCTGTATATAGATATACAGAAATACAGACGGACTGAAATCAAATTACAATAGTTACATCTGAGGAAGGAGCGAGAAACAAAAGATTAGGGAGATTTGCAAAGGGAATGATGACTTCATCAGTCATACTTTATTCCTTAGTTCCCAGTACCTAGTAGGTACATTTGATAAATATTGAATTAATTTGGAAAGATGTGAAACAAATATGATTCAATTTCAGCATATGTGATATATTTATTTTGTTATTCTCTACATTTTTTGCCTTTACATTTTTTCCCAAAAGTCGGTTTGGATTTGGCATCTGCATCATATTCTCAGGTCAGCGATCTGTTAAGTATAGCACATGTTGGACAGACGAGCCACAAGTCTGGAGGGCCGCCTTTTGTTTTCTTAAACCCTAGTCCTTTCCTCTTGGCCGGCTGAATCAACCTCAGGCCTGTCAAGGTCAGACTCTAGCAGCCATGCAGTTTTAGAGAACGAAAGGACTTCCCATACAAGGGCACGTGTGTCCTTGTCAGCGTCAATTAGAGGAATAAGGATGTTTTCCCACGTGCAAAAAGAGAGTGAAGAGCCATATACCGACAACAATAGCAACTAAGTTGAATTCTTACTGTGTCCCAGGTTCTAAAAACCTTTCCTGTCGTCCCGCATCCCCACAGCAGCCCTGTGAGTTGGCAGTGGCAGTAATTCTTTTCTCCATAAACCAATTAATAAGTAGAAAAGAAAGGAAAAGAAAAAACCTGACCCTTATTACTGTTGGAGGACATTTACTCTTCTGAGGGAGATACTTTGGACTGAAGTTATCCACTCACCGATCAGCCCATTTGCCTACACCTGCCTCTAGCTGACGATAAAATCTCTTTACAGAAAGTGGCCAGACTGAAGAGTCAATAAATAGTTCAATCAGTAGCTTGTCAGAGCAGCCATGACAGGACCTATTTTAGTCTATCATGGAGTTAAAATACTACATCCAATCTAAAGCAAAACCAAATCCTTAAAGAGGGAAAAGACCTCCTATAACTAAAGCAATTTATGCTTTGTTAAAAAGAAACTTTATGGTTGTCATTTGGTGGATGAAGAGAAAAGAAATCCATGTGTCTGTAGATTCTCCCCACCCCTCCAAAGAAGTCCAAATTAGGTCCATATGGAGGAATGGCATCAGAGGGAAAGTTTTTTTCTAGGCACAAGCAAAAGGAAATGGTTACGTGGATAGAGATATGGCTTTCAGAGTGCGAGAGGTAATAGTTCTGCCACATTCTGCAAGTGTTCACTTCTGAAGTCTCACTTGAAAAAAAGATGCTGACAAACTAGAATAAATCCAAAGGAGAATGCCAAAGAGTGTGAGGGTCTAGAGCTCACATCCTGTACGTGGACACATGCCTAATAGCTAATATATATTTAACTAATGCTTGTGGAAGGAGGAAGGAAGGAAAGATCAGACGACACAGCAGAGAAGAGGGAGGGAAGGAGGAGTGGGTGGGAGAAGTTGGGCCCACTGAGGCTGGTTAGTTACGAAAGGTGAGGCATGGTGTGAAATGCCTCTTGTCAATGTCTGAAGGGCTCTCAGGTAAAAGAGAAAACACCAGCTCTGTATGATTTCAGAGGGAAAAAGTGGGATTGATGGATAATAGAGAAAGAATTTTAGCTCAAAATAAGTGTTTTCCAAAAACCGAAAACATTTATTTATTTAAAGATTTTATTTATTTATTTGACACAGAGAGATCACAAGTAGGCAGAGAGGTAGGCAGAGAGAGAGGAGGAAGCAGGCTCCCTGCTGAGCAGGGAGCCCGATGCAGGGCTCCATCCCAGGACCCTGAGATCACGACCTGAGCCGAAGGCAGAGGCTTTAACCCACTGAGCCACCCAGGCGCCCCAACCTAAAACATTTAAAAAACGGAATGTGCTACCTTGCAAAGTAGTGAGAATCCTTTCTCTGGAGTATTTTGCAGTAAGATGGATGAATTTCTATCAAAATTATTGCAGAAAGACAGTTACTCTTTAGAAGGATAGTTACTCTGTTGGATATAGTATTAATATTCCATATAGCTTTGTTAAAATTCATGTGAAGCAACCAGGCTATAGTTTATAAACCGGCAGTAAATCCTCATATTCAATTTTTGTATGTTGGATACCTACAGAGCTAGAGGGTCTTTTGTAGGAGTTAAAGAGTGTGACCAAAGGTCATATTTGATTTTGTGAACCTACTGGCTATGTTGGAATTACACGTGGATAACAGGACAAAGGTATACTTTTATATTTTACCAATTCTAAAATGTGGTAGGACACCTTGAGACATATGAGTGTTCCATGAATACTTGTCATCAAATCTCTGTTTCTAGGTAAATGGCACTCAACAGCAGCTAATTCAGTCATCAGAAGAAGGGAGGGTGGGTTTTTTTCTGTATTATGTAAATGAGTTTCCAGATGACAGAACTTATTGGTGCCAGGTCAAGACAAAAACCTCGGTTTCTTAATTCATATTCCAGTGCTTTCTGCCCTATTATAATAATTACTGACCATATAGTGAAGCAGTGATGTTTACTAAGTGGCTAAATGTGTGGGCAATTCCCTTTAAGGGATCCTCTGGAATTGGAAAAGCTCATTTTTGTTAGGTAGGATTTTTAATTAATATATAAAACATTGATTTTTATCCTGCATTCTGGACATTCTGCTAAGTGCCTGCAAGCTCTCCTTACAGGTTTGGCAGGAATATGTTTTATTCTAAACGATTTAAACTAAAGTAACCATTGCTGTCATGGCGTTAAATAGCTTTTTCTGTGAATACATTCAAGTGACTCCTATGTGAGAGAATTCTAGGGACTGGAGGAGCAGTCAGGTAGAATGAACAGTTAGGTGAAAATCAGGCTACTCCCTTCAGTCCTTCAGGGGGAAGAGCTAGAGGAAGTGGCAAGTCACTGTTGTAAGGTTTTCCTTGAAGTTGGAAGGAAACACTAAAGTGTTTTGTTTTTTTCCTTCCCCTTCTGATTGTTTGCCGGCTGCCACCTTTGTGAGACAATGGACTTGAAAATACTGATAAAAACAGCTTCCATTTCCCCACAGTTCCTAGTTTGGTGAAACAAAGGAGGCTTTCTGTGTAAGAATCAGTTTCTTGGTGGCCGTCCCAGATATCTGCAGTATAACTCTTCACCCCCAAGTCCAGAATTAATATATGAGTTGTCTGTTCCTCTTGTTCCAGCCAAGAAGGATCACAAAGGATTTCGTAGCACATGCCGCCCGACTATGTTGGTAGTCCAGCACAGCATTGTCTGACCTTATGCCTAGCTGGCCACTGGCTGCTGGAGTCACTCACATTTCCCCCCCTAGGGTTGTTTTAAAGCTATGCAAAGGCGTTGGTTAGACTTTCTCCTTTTAAATAACAAACACATACTTCCTAGCCTAACATCTTTAGCTTTTCTAATATGGCTAAATGCAACGTATTTATTTTCACACAGTCAGGCTAGAAAACTTTCCTGAAGTCTTTACTTCCTGGGTGACTAATTCTGGCTGTTACTTGAGAGAGCACTGGAGGCGGTCATCAGTGAGATCACTAGGGGAAGTGGAAGCCAGGCTCTCCTAACTGCTGGTCAGTTGCTACTTCCACTGTATCTTCCTGAAAGCGTGTCTGCATCCAGTGTCTTCTCGAAGGCAACTCAGGACTGTTTCTCACCCACCTGCCCAGAGTCACTGTCCAGTAGTGTTCCTGACTTTGTCCTTTTCTTTTAAGGGTTGGGAGGGAAGACATTATTGCTGTGGTAGTTAACATCTCTATACTGATACAATTCTAAAAAGCTACATTTAACAAGAAAATAAGCTTTGAGTGCTGAAAAGCTAAAACTAGGTGAAGACTTCAGCCAAGAAAATATTTTTAAAATCTAAGGTCATGAAGTTAACAGTGTATTTTGTGTGTGTTTATTTTATGGAAGTGAAAGGAATAGATTGACACACTCACTTTTTAATAGTAATAGTCTCTCGAATTATTTACGTGACTTAAGGTTGTGCTTCACTAACTCTATTCCTAATTTTTATGATGCATCTATAATCATTTCAAATAGGCATTTATTCACCGTACAGTGTGTCTTCTATCCTTTTAAAAGTTACACTGAAGATAGACATTCGAAAGAACACCTTGCTTGCTTGCATGCAGTTGAACTAAAAAGTTGTGTAATGAATGAACTGACTGAAGTAACCCAACTTACCAAGCAGAAATTACCTGTTAATTCAGAAGGCTGAATTCAGTCTTACCTGATTTCAGTTTTAGCTGCGCAGTTTACTTCCAAACTATGCATCAGTTCTACATACTTCAGACATATATGAAGCTACAATACTTTTTCTTTTATTTCATTATGCATTTTATATTTCCAATAGGGGCTTCTTCAGAATTTTTATATGGGCCCAGAATGGGACGGCCATCTGGTTGAATGGAGGATAGGGACTGGGGTGGGGGGGAAGCTCGAAGCTTCAATTTTGCAGTTTAAAGAAGATGAGAAAGCATTACAAAATGCTTTCTATTCTCCATTGAATAGAAATGATTTATCAGTAAGAAAAGGACAGTAGTGTTTTATAAAAGTGCTCATTTAGCAGGGTTCAAACAATAGCTCAAGAAGAACCCAGAGAGAAGATTGTGTGATGCAACACTAATAGAAAATACCAGGAGTCAGACACTTATATTTCCATAAGTTTATTTTGACACAGCACCTTGGCAAAGGCAATGGGCTGAGCCACATGTGGCATATAATTGTGATCATTTTGTGTTATGCCCCTTATCTGTAAAATAGATGATACTGTCACCTCTTGATCCACCCTCTCCCACCGCCCCATAGAATTATCTGACCTCATCCATTAGCTCAGTGTTTTGGGAGACCGCGTTGGGTTGATGATTGAATGTCAATGAATTACTTAAGGTGAATTAAGGCAATGTCCCAGAAGATGCTCAAAATAACATGAGATTCACATATATAAAATGAGTTTGTAAAACACTCTAACCATCAATGAAGGTTAAGTGACTATCAACAATGGCCTTCCCCCCCCCGCCCCCCCACAGCTCAGGCTGCATTTTGCCTTTCAGGAATTTATTTTCTTCTTAGAGCCTGCCAACGATGCTCAATTTGATTTTCCATTATCTGGATTAAAATGCTAAGGGAAGGGTGTGCTTTTCCTTCACCTCTTAGAAAAGACTTAATGAAGTGTGGCTCAACATCACTTTATGATAATATACTGCCAAACAGCGAAGTGTGATAAAGGATTTCATTCATCAGGGAAAGAATCTAGATTGCTGCATAAGTCCCCTTACTGGATGGTTTTATATACCTTGAAAGAAGAAAGATACAGAGCAGTCCATATGACTCACGAATTGTCTCCTGCTCAGTATTAGCAATAAAGGGACACATCTTTTGACTTTACCATAAATGTACTGTAAACTATAGTTATTTTGAGGATATATAGAAATAAATAGAATACACAGGAATAGATAGGTATAATTATTGCTTAAAAATTAGAAATAAAACCTGGCTCATTTTTTCCCCCAAGAAATCATTAAAAGCTTTCCTTTGTTTTCATTCAAAAGGAAACCACTTACATATGCAGAATAACCAACCTGCTTCCCCTCTGGTCAGTACTTGATAACCAGGGCACATACAAACAGAATCTCCTTTCATTGCTGTGGTTAATTGTGAAAGAGCTTTATTCTTCCCCATGTCCCCAAATTCAGAAACTGGTACAGTTCCAAGGTGTCCTGAACACAACTATCTGGCTTTGGATTAAATCTCCAAGGAGTTCTGTATTCACTCACTACTTCCTGTGGAAGTAGAAGTTGTAATAATCATGATGAGGATNCACTGTGTTTTTTTTTTTTTTTTTTTTTTTTTTTTTTGTTCCGTACGTATTCAGGATTGGGTCTCTGAATGACTTTATTTTGTAGTTGTGAAATTGACACTCTTTGTTTTCCTGTACAGCAGATTTCCTTTTATTCCCGCTACACTGGCAGTTTTTTAATATCTTTTAATGGGCCCAGAATGTTATGAAAGAAATATGGTTTTGGATTTTATTTCCATACTCTTGAGAGGCCATGATTTGCAAAGTATTGGAAATAAACTAATATTATTATTATACCACTATTAAGAATATATGTTTGTTTAGTAAAATTTCAGTTTCCTTAAACTTGGTAAATATATATTGGACTGCTGAATTAATTCACAAATCACTTAAGAATTGTGAATATAGTTTTTAAGGTGTTTAAAAATCTATTTTTGAGAGTTAACAAATCAGATATGTTTATCTGCTATCTTTGTTAACCAGGGACTGTTCTATGCTCCAGAGACACACATCTGAGCACTAGCTCACAGTAATTTGTATACTTCTTCGGTCTCATCAGTTTTTTCACCAGCACCTCACAAATTTCCTGTAGTATCTTGTGCCTTTGACACACTCCCATACCCAGTTTTTTCAAGAGTTCGGTATAATTCATGTCCATGAATAATTCTAGTCCATTATTTCAGGACACGTGTGGGGATACCTCTCTTGTCTTGCTCAGATCCCCTTTTTGGGGGGTAAGGCCAGTGCCACCATACCCACTGGCCATCTGCCACTACCATTGAGACAATGCTGACGGCCAGCGGTGCTGGCAGAGGTCAATGGTGCTTATGTCAGGTCTCCCAGACTCCGCTGGGTCCCACCACCGAGGCAAAGGAGCCCTGCAGGTGCCAGATTCCGTGCAGTATTCTGCGGAAAGGTTGAGAATGCTGGTCTCTTGTTTTCTGTTCTGTGCGGGAGAAGTGGCAAAGCACTCCTCTCCTGCAACTCCAATATCTTATGTATCTTTAAAAAAATTTAAAAAATAAAAACTCTTCAGATTTTATGCCGAAAAGGATGAAATTCTTCTGCAATGTTCAGTTGAATGCCAAGAAATTGAGGTTAAAATGCATAGTATACGTGTCTCGACTGCCTTAGTGTGGTCTGCTAATAAGGAGGACTTTACTTCCTCTGCGCTTTGTACTGTATTTGTACTGTATTAAAATACTGATAATAACGGTAAACACTTGCAATGATAAAAATAGGTTGTCACTAGACTAGGCTCGCTTTGGGGCTTTGCTTTTTATATCATTTTCTCTACTAAGGACAAAAAAATCCTATTTTACTGTTAACAAAATTATAATTGGACCAGTACTCTGAGGACGGACTGCTGCAAACCCATTGAGGGAAGTCCTATGTGAGCTTATTTGTTTTGACTGAGGAAAATCCTTCTATTAGTAGGGAGTAGGTCATTCTTCAGCCAGACCCTTTTTTCTCTGGTGTGTTTGTGGACAAAGCAGAATGGAGTAACTTAAGAGTTGAAGGGTCCTCTTGTACCCTTCTCCAGGCATCGCTAAAGCCCTATAGAGAAATATTAGAGTCGACAGCTCCTGGTGTTACTGATCTTTTGAAGATAGTTGAATTTGGTAGATTGGCGTATTTTATCTAAGATTCAAGATTTAACCAAACACGGTCAATTACTGTAGAGAGTTGGGCTGATGATTTTTTTCCAGCTTTGAGGTGTAATTGACATATGACATTATGTAAATTTAAGGTGTACGATGTGATAATTTGATGATCTTCTATCTTGCAAAATGATTACCACCATAGCATTAGCTAATGCCTTTATCCTGTCTCATAATCTTTACTATGATGAAAACATTTAAGATCTACTGTCAACAACTTCCAAGTATTTGATACAATCTTATTAACTATATTCACAGTGCTGTGTGTTAGAAGCCCAGCCTTTGTTAGTTTGTACCCTTTGATCAGTATGTGCCCATTTTCTGTACCCACCCCCAGCCCCTGGTGACTACTACTCTGCTATTTCTATGATTTAGCTTTTTTAAGATTCCACATAGATTCCAGGTCCTTCTCTGATTTACTTCCCTTAGCATAATGCCCTCGAGGTTCATCTGAGTTATAAGGGCAGGATTTTTGTCTTCCTCGTAGTTGAAAATTATTCCATTGGTTATATATACTGCATTATCTTCATCCATTCATCTGCTGACACTTAGATTGTTTCCATATATTGACTATTACGAATACTGCTGCAGTGAACATCGGGGCACAGATATTTCCAATATCTTGTTTTCATTTCATTGGATATATATCCAGAAGTGAGACTGCTGGATCCTGGTAGTTCTTTTAATTTTTTGAGGGACCTCTGTACTGGTTTTCATAATGGCTGCATCAATTTCCATTTCCACCAGCAGCACACAAGGGTTTCCTTTCTCCACATCCTTGCTAACATTTGGTAGCTCTTTTTGAGGATAGCCATTCTAACAGGTGTGTGGTTATGTCTCAGTAGAGTTTTGCAGTTCTCTGATGACTAGTCCTGTTGAAGACATTTTCATGTGCATTTTGGCCATCTGTAGGTCTTCTGTGAAACAATATTCAGTTCCTCTGTCCATTTTTCTAATCAGGTGGTTTTTGTGCTGAGTTATTTGAGATATTTATATATCTTGGGGTATTAACCCTTTACCAGAGCTATGATTTGCAAATGTTTTCTCCCTTTCTGTGCTTTGCCTTTTCTTTTTTTTTTTTTAAGATTTTATTTATTTATTTGACAGAGAGATTACAAGTAGGCATAGAGGCAGGCAGAGAGAGAGAGGAGGAAGCAGGCTCCCCACTGAGGGCCTCTATCCCAGGACCCTGAGATAATGACCTGAGCTGAAGGCAGAGGCTTTAACCCACTGAGCCACCCAGGCGCCCATGTGCTTTGCCTTTTCATTTTGTTACTGTTTCCTCTGTTTTGCGGAAGTTTTTCAGTTCGATATAGTCCCACTTATTTTTGCTTTTGTTGCTTGTGCTTTTGGTGTCATCCAAAAAATGTTACCAAGAGGGCGCCTGGGTGGCTCAGTGGGTTAAAGCCTCTGCCTTCGGCTCAGGTCATGATCTCAGGGTCCTGGGATCGAGGCCCGCATGGGGCTCTCTACTTGGCGGGGAGCCTGCTTCCTCCTCCCTCTCTGCCTGCTTCTCTGCCTGCTTGTAATCTCTCTCTGTCAAATAAATAAATAAAATCTTAAAAAAAAAAATGTTACCAAGAACAATGTCAGGAAGCTTTTTGCTTGTGTTTTCTTTTAGGAGTTTTATGGTTTCGGGCCTTAGGTTTAAATCTGTAGCCCATTTTGAGTTAATTTTTGTGAGTATTATAAGAGAGAGGTCCAAATTCATTCCTCTTCATGTAGTTTCTCAGTTGTTTTTTTTTTAAAGATTTTATTTATTCATTTGACACAGAGAGAGAGATTACAAGTAGGCAGAGAGGCAGGCAGAGAGAGAGGAGGAAACAGGCTCCCTGCCGAGCAGAGAGCCCGATGCGGGCCTCGATCCCAGGACCCTGGGATCATGACCTGAGCCGAAGGCAGAGGCTTTAACCCACTGAGCCACCCAGGCGCCCTAGTTTCTCAGTTTTTACACCATTTATTGAAGAGACCATCCTTTCTCTTTTGAGTATTCTTGTTCTCTTGTCAAATGTTCATTGACTATATGTGAGGGTTTATTTTTAAGCTCTTGTTTCTGTTCCATTGGACTATGTGTCTGTTTCTATTCTGGTATCATACTATTTTGATTACTATGGCCGTGTAGTATAGTTCAAGGTGTTTGATGCCTCCAGCTTTGGTTGTCTTTCTCAAGATTGATTTGGCTATTTGGGATCTTTGTGGTTCCATAAAAATTTTAGGATTTTCTTTTTATTTCTGTGAAAAGTACCATAGAAATTTTGATAGGGATTGCTTTGAATCTATAGATGACTTTGCAGAATATGGACATTTTAACAATGTTAATTCTCCTGATCCATGAACATGGGCTATCTATTTGCATCTTCTTCAGTTTCTTTCGTCAAAATCTTGTAGTTTTCAGTGTGCAGATATTTCCATTTCTTGGTTAAAATTTTTCCTAAGTAGTATTTTTGGTGCCATTGTGAATGGGATTGTTTTATTTCCTTTTCAGATATTTTGTTGTTAGTGTGTAGAAATGCAACTCTGTTGATTTTTGTATTGTGCAACTTCACTGAATTTATTGCTTATCTCTAACAGGTTTTTTACGGTATCTTTAGGATTTTCTATATATAAAATTATATCCTCTGCAGACAACAATTTCTTCCTTTCCTCTTTGGATGCCTTTTCTTTTTCTTGCCTGGTTGCTCTGGCTGGGATCCAGTACTATGGGCAATAAGAGTGGTGAGAGTGGGCACCCTTGTCTTATTTCTGATTTTAGAGGAAAACCTTTCAGCCTTTCACCATTGAATGTTGAATGTTGGCAGTGGATTTGTCATAAGTGGCCTTTATTGTGTTGAGATGTGTTTCTTCTGTATCCAGTTTGTTGAGCACTTTTATCATAAATGGATGTTGTATTTTTGTCAAAGGCTTTCCCTGCATCTATTGAGATATGGCTTTTAGCTTTTATTCTGTTGATGTATCATGTTTACTGATTTTTGTGTATTGAACCATCCTTGCAACCTGGGGATAAATCCCACTTGATCACGTATGATTCTTGTAATGTGCTGTTGAATTCAGTTTGCTAATATTTTTTTGAGAAATTTGCATCTATATGATCAGGGATATTGGTCTGTAATCTTTTCTTGTAGTTCTTTATCTGGCTTTGGTGTCAGTATAATGCTGGTCTTGTAAAATGAATTTGGGAGTGCCCTGTCTTCATTTTTTGGGAAAGTTTGAGAAATTAGAACTAATTATTCTTTAAATTTCTGGTAGAATTCATCAGTGATACCATCTGGTCCTAGGTTTTTCTGTGTCTGAGGGGTTTTGATCACTGATTCAGTCTCCTTACTTCTATTAGTTTGTTCAGATATCTATTTCTTCATGGCTTAATCTTGGTAGGTTGTGTTTCTAGGAATTCATCCCTTCTTCTAGGTTATCCAGTTTGTTGGTGTAGAATTGTTCATAGTTGTCTCTCATGATCGTTTGTGTGTCTGCGATATCAATTGTGATGTCTCCTCTTTCAGCTATGGTTTTAATCATGATTAATCATGATTTTATTTTTTTTAAAGATTTTATTTATTTATTTGACACAGATCACAAGTAGGCAGAGCAGTAGACAGAGAGGAGGAAGCAGGCTCCCTGCTGAGCAGGGAGCCCGATGCGGGCCTCCATCCCACCACCCTTAGATCATGACCTGAGCTGAAGGCAGAGGCTTTAACCCACTGAGCCACCCAGGCGCCCCTTAATCATGATTTTAATTAGTAATTTGAATAAAGGTGCCAAAACTTTAAGACACACTAAACCTAGAAAGAAAAAAAAAATATATATATATATATGTATTTAGGAATTTGGAAAACTGTTTTTTGATATTCCAGTATAATTAATGTAAAGTGTTATATTATTTTCCAAGTGTACAATATAATGATTCAACAGTTCCAAACTTCACCAAGTGCTCATCATGATTAAGTGTACTCTTTAATTCCATCAACTGTTCCACCCAACCCCTCATTCACCCCCCCCACCTCCCCCACGCCCTCTACCGTTTGTTCAATTGGTTCTCTATAGTTAAGAGCCTTTTTGGTTTCTCTTTTTTTCTTTGATTGATTGTTTTCTTTCTTAAATTCCACATGTGAGTGAAATGTGGTATTTGTCTTTCTCCGACTGCCTTATTTCACTGAGCATTATACCCTCTGGATCCATCCATGTTCTTGCACATTGCAAGATTTCATTCCTTTTTATGGCTGAATAATACTCTATTGTATATATAGACTACATCTTCTTTATCCATTCATCTCTTTATGGACATTTGGGCTGCTTCCATAAATTGTCTATTATCAGTAATACTGCAGTAAACATAGGGGTGCATATATGTTTTTGAGGTAATGTTTTGTTTTCTTTGGAAAATACCCAGTACCAGAATTACAAGATCATATGATAATGCTATTTTTAATTTTTTGAGGAACCTCCATGCTGTTCTCCACAGCAGCTGCACCAGTTTGCATTCTCACCAACAGTGCCCAACAGTTCCTTTTTCTCCACATCCTCACTCATGCTTGTTGTTTCTAGTGCTTTTGATTTTAGCCATTCTGACAGGTGTGAGGTGATATCTCATTGTGGTTTTAATTTGTATTTTCCTAGTGATGACTGATTTTGAGTATTTTTTTCATGTGTCTGTTAGTAATCTGTATGTCCTCTTTGGAAAGTGTTCATGTCTTCTGCCCATTTTTCAATTGGATTTTTTTTGGGGGGGGTGGAGTTGTGTAAGTTCTTCATGTATTTTGGATACTAACCCCTGGTCAAATAAATCATTTGCAAATACCTTCTGCCATGCAATAGATTGTCTTTTTGGTTTTTTTTTTATTGTCCTTTACTATGCAGAAGCTTTTTATTTTTGTGTATTCCCAGCTTATTTTTGCCTTTGTTTCCCTTGCCTTAGGAGACCTATCTAGAAAAATACAGCTATGGCTTATGTCAGAGAAATTACTGCCAGTGTTCTCTTCTATGACTTCTATGTTTTCAGGTCTCATATTTAGGTTTTTAATCCATTTTGAGTTCATTGTTGTCTATGGTACAAGGAAGTGGTCTACTTTCATTCTAGCTGTCCAGTTTTATATTAAAACCATATAATCATGGGTTTATTTCTGGACTCTCTATTCTGTTCCGTTGATCTATATGCCTCTTTCTGTGTTAGGACCATACTTTTTCAAGATTGCTTTGGCTGTTTGGGGTCTTCTGTAGTTCCATGCAAAATTTAAGGTTATTTGTTCTAGTTCCGTGAAAAATACTATTGGTATTTTGATAGAGATTCTTTTTATCTGTAGATTACTCTGGATAGTATGGATATTTTAACAGTATTTGTTCTTCTAGTCCATGCACATGGAATAGCTTTCCATTTATTTGTATCATCTTCATTTTCTCTTATTCTCTAGTTTTCAGAGTACTGGTCTTTCATCTCCTTGGTTAAGTTCATTTCTAGGTGTTTTATTGTTTTTAGTGAAATTGTAAATGAGATTATTTTCTTAATTTCTCTATCTGATAATTTATTATTATTGTATGGAAATGCAACAGATCTCTTCCATATATTGATTTTGTATCCTGCAACTTTACTGAATTCATTTATCAGTTCTAATAGTTGTTTGGTGGGGTCTTTAGGGATTTGTATATCGAGTATATAACATCTGCAAATAGTGAACATTATTTTTTTTTCGTTCATTTTTTTTTAAATTTTATTTTTATTCTTTGCCCAAGGGGTACAGGTCTGTGAATCATCAGGCTTACATCTTTCACAGCATTCACCAAAGCACAAACCCTCCCCAATGTCCATAACCCATCCACCCTATCCCTACCCTCCCACCCCCCAGTAACCCTCAGTTTGTTTTATGAGATTAGGAGTCTCTTATGGTTTGTCTCCTTCCCCATCCCATCTTGTTTCATTATTTTTCCCTCCCTACCCCCCACAACCCCCCACCCTGCCCCTCAAGTTCCTCATATCAGAGAGATCATATGATAATTGTCTTTCTCTGATTGACTTATTTCGCTCAGCATAATACCCTCCAGTTCCATCCATGTCGTTGCAAACGGCAAGATTTCGTTTCTTTTGATAGCTGCATAGTATTCCATTGTATATATATACCACATCTTCTTTATCCATTCATCTGTTGATGGACATCTAGGTTCTTTCCATAGTTTGGCTATTGTGGACATTGCTGCTATAAACATTCGGGTGCACGTGCCCCTGAGGATCACTACCTTTGTGTCTTTAGGATAAATACCCAGTAGTGCGATTGCTGGGTCGTAGGGTAGCTCCATTTTCAACTTTTTGAGGAATCTCCATACTGTTTTCCAGAGTGGCTGCACCAGTTTGCATTCCCACCAACAGTGTAGGAGGGTTCCCCTTTCTCCGCAACCTCGCCAACATCTGTCATTTCCTGACTTGTTGATTTTAGCCATTCTGACTGGTGTAAGGTGGTATCTCGCTGTGGTTTTAATTTGTATTTCTCTGATGCCGAGTGATGTTGAGCACTTTCTCATGTGTCTGTTGGCCATTTGGATGTCTTCTTTGGAGAAATGTCTGTTCATGTCTTCTGCCCATTTCTTGACTGGGTTATTTGTTTTATGGGTGTTGAGTTTGAGAAGCTCTTTATAGATTTTGGATACTAGCCCTTTATCTGATATGTCATTTGCAAATATCTTCTCCCATTCTGTCAGTTGTCTTTTGGTTTTGTTGACTGTTTCCTTTGCTGTGCAAAAGCTTTTAATCTTGATGAAGTCCCAATAGTTCATTTTTGCCCTTGCTTCCCTTGCCTTTGGTGAGGTTCCTAGGAAGAAGTTGCTGCGGTTGAGGTCGAAGAGGTTGCTGCCTGTGTTCTCCTCGAGGATTTTGATGGATTCCTTTCTCACATTGAGGTCTTTTATCCATTTTGAGTCTATTTTTGTGTGTGGTGTCAGGAAATGATCCAGTTTCATTTTTCTGCATGTGGCTGACCAGTTTTCCCAACACCATTTGTTGAAGAGACTGTCTTTTTCCCACTGGACATTCTTTCCTGCTTTGTCGAAGATTAGTTGACCATAGAGTTGAGGGTCCATTTTTGGGTTCTCTATTCTGTTCCACTGGTCTATGTGTCTGTTTTTGTGCCAGTACCATACTGTCTTGATGATGACAGCTTTGTAATAGAGCTTGAAATCTGGAATTGTGATGCCGCCAACTTTGCTTTTTTTCAACATTCCTTTGGCTATTCGGGGTCTTTTCTGGTTCCATATAAATTTTAGGATTATTTGTTCCATTTCTTTGAAATAAATTCCTGGTATTTTGATGGGGATTGCATTAAATGTGTAGATTGCTCTTGGTAGCATAGACATTTTCTATGAATATTTATTCTAGAATAAATTCATAGAATATTCATAGCNATATTTATTCTACCCATCCATGAGCATGGAATGTTTTTCCACTTTGTGTCTTCCTCAATTTCTTTCATGAGTACTTTATAGTTTTCTGAATACAGAGTCTTTGGCTCTTTGGTTAGGTCTATTCCTAGGTATCTTATGGTTTTGGGTGCAATTGTAAATGGGATTGACTCTTTAATTTCTCTTTCTTCTGTTTTGTTGTTGGTATATAGAAATGCAACTGATTTCTGTGCATTGATTTTATATCCTGACACTTGACTGAATTCCTGTATGAG
>LNAC01000673.1:358249-422881 GCA_002007465.1 Ailurus styani | reverse complement strand
CTTAGCCGTCTTGAACTTGACTTTGACTGGATGGTTTGTTTGTTTGTTTCTCTTGGTCTTCTGGGGGAGGGGCCTGTTGCTATGATTCTCAAGTGTCTCTGCCCGAGGCGGATTCCCACCGCCCTCGCCAGGGGCCAGGCTAAGTAATCAGCTCGGGTTCGCTCTCAGGAGCTTTTGTTCCCTGAACGCTTTCCGTACCTCGTTGGAGGACGGGACTGAAAATGGCGGCTCCCAGTCTCCGACCCGGAGGAGCCGAGAGCCTGGGGCCTCAGTCCTCAGCTCGCCTCAGAGAAAAGCAGTCCCTCCCGTCTCCTGGTCTCCGGCCGCGCTCCGAGCTCACCCGGCCTGTGACTGAGTGTCTCTATCTCTGGCGCGGCCCCGCTTAGAATCTCCAAACCCGGCAGATCCTGCAGCCGCTCCCGCACCGCTGCTCCCGGAGGAGGAAGGTGAGTCTCTCCGGGTCTGCCGCCCGTGGGGTCCCCGCTCACAGATCAGTGGCCCGGCTGAGCTTCAGATCACAGCCCAAGGTAACCCCGAGCTGAGAGACACCTCAGCTCAGCTCCGTCTCTCCCGCCGGCTTCTCTCTGAGACCTGGGAGCTCGGTCGCGCTCAGACACCCCTGGTCTTTTTGTGTCCCCGTGGGTCCTGAGACCACACTGTCCCTGCAGGGGCTTCACCCCCCGCTTGGTCTCTGGGGCGACGTCCCTCAGTGGAGCCGACTTCTAACAGTTCCGAGTCTGTGCTCCGCTGCTCGCTCCCTTGCCGGCAGCCGGCCCCTCCCCCCGGGTCTATCTTCCCGTCGCCTCAGATTCACTTCTCCGCACGTCCTACCTTCCAGAAGGCGGTCAATTTTCTGTTCCTAGAATTGCTGCTCCTCTTCTCTTCGGTCTCCGGTGGAATTTGTAGGTGTTCAGAATAGTTTGATAGCTCTCTGGATGAATTCCTGGGACCGGATGATAATCGGTCTCCTACTCCTCCGCCATCTTGCCTCTCCTCCGTGAACATTATTTCTTTACCAATTTGGATACCTTTTATTTCTTCTCTGATTGCTGTGGCTAGAATTTCTAGTACTATGTTGAATAAAAGTGGTGAGAGTAGACACCCTTGCCTTGCTCTTGATCTAGGAGAAAAGTTTTCAGTTTTTCCCCAGTGAGTATGATGCTAGATGTGGGTTTTTCATATATGGCCTTTATTATATTGAGGCATGTTCCCTCTAAACCTATTTTGTTAATGGTATTTATCCTTTCTTTTGTTGATGACATATATCCTATTTGATTTATGAATATCAAACCACCCTTGCAACCCAGGATCAAATCCCACTTGATTGTGGCAAATGTGTTTTTTTTTTAATGTGTTATTGGAATGGGTTTGCTAATATTTTGTTGACGATTTTTGCGTCTATGTTCATCAGAGATATTGGCCTGTAATTCTCTTTTTTTGTAGTGTCTTTATCTGGTGTTGGTATAAGGGTAATGCTGGCCTCATAGAATGAAGTTGGAGGCTTTCCTTCCTCTTCTGTTTTTGGAATAGTTTGGGAAGAATAGATACTAACTATTCTTTAAATGTCTGGCAGAATTCACCTATGAAGTCATCTGGTCCTGGACTCTTTGTAGGGATTTTTTTTTTTTAATACCAGCAATGAAATTGAAGTAGCAATTTGTTCAAATTTTCTATTTCTTCCTGATTCAGTTTTGAGAGATGATATGTTTCTAGGGATTTATCTATTTCTTCTAGTTTGTCCAATTTGTTGGCATATACATTTTCAAAATATTCTCTAAAAATCCTTGTATTTCTGTGGTTTCAGTTATAATTTCTCCTTATTCATTTCTGATTTTATTTGAGCCCTCTATCCCAACCCCCTCCCCTTTTTTTCCTGCTGAGTCTGGCTAACAGCTTATCAATTTTGTTGTTCTCTTCAGAGAACCAGCTTCTGGTTTCATTGATGTGTTCTGTTGCTTTTTTGTTGTTGTTTGTTTGTTTCTGTTTTTTTTTTCCACTGTAATCTTTATTATTTCCTTCCTTTTCTAGTTTGGAGTTTTGTTCTTTTTATAGCTTTTTTAGGTGTAAAGTTACGTTGCTTATTTGACATTCTTCTTGCCTCTTAAGGTGAGCCTGCATTGTTCTAAATATCCTCTTAGAACAGCTTTTGCTTCATCCCCCAAATTTTGGACTATTGTAGTTTCCCTTGTATGTAACTCATTTTTCTTGCTGCTTCTGAAGTTCTCTCCTGGGGCACGTGGGTGGCTCAGTTGGTTAAGCATCTGCCTTTGGCTCAGGACATGATCTCAGGGTCTGGGGTTGAGTCCTGCATTAGGCTCCCTGCTCAGTGGGGAATATGCTTCTCCGTCTCCCTCTGTTCCTCCCCCCTGCTCATGCATGCACACGCTCTTTCTCTCTCTCTGAAATAAATGAATCTTTAAAAAAATTTAAAATTCTCTATCACCATCTTACACTATTGATGGAAATGGAAACTGCTGCAGCCACCATAGAAGACAGAATGGTGGTGCCTCAGAAAGTTAAAATGGAACTACCCTATGGGGGGCACCTAAGTGGCTCAGTTGGTTAAGCATCTAACTCTTGATTTTGACTCAGGTCATGATCTCAGGGTTGTGAGATCAAGCCCAATGTCAGACTCTGAGCATGGAGCCTGCTTAGGATTCTCTATCTCCCTTTTCCTCTGCCTGCCTCTCCCCATGCAAGACATGTAAACCAACACATGTTTACTCTCTCTAGGGGATAAAAAAGAATTAAAAGGACTACCCTGTGATCCAGCAATTGCACTACTGTGTATCTGCCTAAAGAATACAAACACACTAGTTCAAAGGGATACGTACATCCCTGAGTGTATAGCAGTTTTATTTACAACAGCCACATTATAGAAACATCCCAAGTGTCCATCGACAGGCGAATGAATAAAGTAGTTGTGATACACACACACACACACACACACACACACACACACACACACAATGGAATACGATTCAGCCATAAAAAGATGAATTCTCGCCATTTGCAACAATATGGTTGGAGTCGGGATGTATAATGCTAAGGAAAATAAGTCAGAGAAAGACAAATACCTTATGATTTCACTCACATGTGAAATTTAAGAAGCAAACAAGCAAAAGGGAAAAAAGAGAGACAAACCAAGAAATGGACTCTTCACTATAGACAACAAACTAATGGTCACCAGAGAGGAGGTGGGCAGGGAGTTGGGTGAAATAGGTGATAGGGTTTAAGGAGTGTACTTGTGATAAGCACCAGGTGCTTAAAACAAAACAAAAAAACTCTTAAAAACAAAACAGAAAAACCTTAAAATAAAAATATAGATCTTTTAAAGTGTTCTTTGGCCCCAAATATAAAGCTATATCATTTTACCCTTTCAAAAAATTTAACTTCCCATTAAAAAATGATAATAAGTAAAAATTCTCTGTCTCTACTTTCTGCCACTTTAATTACTGGTGTGTCTTGGTGTGGACCTCCTTGGGTTGATTTTGTTGGGGGAGGGGAGGTCTCTGTGCCTTCTGGACCTGAATGTTTGTTTCCTTCCCCAGATTTGGGAAGTTTTCAGTTATTACTTCTTCAAATAGATTTTCTGCCCCTACTTCTCTCTCTTCTCCTTCTGGGGCCCCTATCATCTGAACGTCTTTACGCTTGATGGTGTTGCTGAGTTCCTTTCATGTATTCTCGTTTGTTTTCTTTTTGTTCTCTTGTTCAGCTTGATTGCTCTCCATCATTCTCTCCTTCCGGTCGCTGATCCATTGTTTTGCTTCCTCTACTCTATTTATTCCATCCAGCGTATTTTTAATTTAATTTATTGAGTTCTTTATCTCTGGTTCTTTTTTATGTTTTTTATGGTTTCCTCTCTTTGTTGAGGGCCTCACTGAGATCCTCCACTCTTTTCTCAAGCCTGGAGAGTATCTTTATGACCAATACTTCAGACGCTTTATTAGGCATTTTACTTAATCTCTGTCTTGTTTATTAGCTCCTTTGCTGTGATTTTGTCCTGTTTTTTTTTTTTTCCATATGGGACATATTCCTCCGTCTCCTCATTTTACCGAATTCCGGTGTCTATTTCTACGTGTTGGGAAAGTCACCTGTGTCTCCTGCGCTGGGAAGCAGTGACTTTGTGAAGAAGGGGTCCTCGAGTGCCCCGCGGTGCAGTGTCCCGCTGATCAGAACCGGGCCTTCAGGGATGTCTCCCGCTGTGGCCGAGCCTCACTGGCCTTCAGTCCAGTCATCTGCAATGGCTCGCTTCGCCGCCATGGGCAGGCTTCAGTCCCTGTGTTGCTCGTGGGCCAGTCTGGGGCCACCCCGGGCTTGGGCTGAGTCAGGCCAGGCACAGACCTAGGACGCAGTAGCATCAAAGTGCACGGTGCTCTCCCTGTGTCGTCCCCTGAGGAGCTTCTGTGTGTGGCCAGGGCCTGCAGTCAGGTGTCTGCTCCCAGCCCCTGGCTCGGGCTGCAGGAGGGTGGGCGGGTGTGGTTACCTTTCCCTCACCCCATGCAGGAGTCGTTTTGGAGTGCTGCTGGCCCCTGGTGGGTTTGTGGTACCACTTCGGATGGGTTCTGGCCCAGGGCATATTGGAGGGGGCAGGTCCGCAGGAGAATGAATGGGTGGGGGAGGGAAATGGCACCTGTCAGCTCTTTTGTTCTTGGAGAAGTCTCCTCAAGATCCCTGCCTGTCCGGCACATGCTCGGACATGAGTATACACATCACCCTCCCATACATCCCAGGGGGCTTTCAAGCTGCTGCTTCTACACTGTATTTCTGCAGGCTGTTTGTTGTGCTTTTTTTTTTTTTAAGATTTTATTTATTTGACAGAGAGAGAGATCACAAGTAGGCAGAGAGGCAGGCAGAGAGAGAGGAGGGACCAGGCTCCCTGCTGAGCAGGAGCCCGACGCGGGGCTCAATCCCAGGACCCTGAGATCATGACCTGAACCGAAGGCAGAGGCTTTAACCCACTGAGCCACCCAGGCGCCCCGGTTTGTTGTGCTTTTTAAGGTTAAAATCTCAGATTCCTCTCACCCTCTGGTTCTCCCAGAGCCAGCCTGCTGGCTAAGAAGTTCTGGGTGTTAGGCCCCAGTGATTGTGAGAACTCATGAAGTTAAGTCTCTCTGGTTTTCAGAGCCAAACGTTACGGAGCTTTGTCTGCCCAGCGTGGGTCCCCTGTGTCTGGGGTGCCTGGTGTGGGATCTCCTCTCCCCCACACCTGCAGTGTCCCTCCCTCCCAAGGACAGTCTCATGGGTCAGTTTTGCTCCCAACTGCGTTGCTGCCCTTCCTACCCTTTTTAATGTGACCTCTTCTCTACATTTAGCTGTGGAGAGTCTGTTCTGCCAGTCGCTGGGTCATTTTCTGGGTTATTTACGTGGATGTGGGTGTTTATTTACTTGTATCCATGGGGCGAGGTGAGCTTTGGGTCCTTATACTCCACCATTTCCCCCGGAAGTGCAGAATTTGGATAATCTTAACAGAGCACAAAGTTGGGGCTGAAATGAAGATAAATTCAAAAAGAAGAAAAACTTAAAATCCCATTTAAATTAAAAAAAATGAGTTGTGTAAGTATAGGATGGATAAGGTTTGAATTTGACAGCAGTTAACATGAAAAGCACTTGGCAATGTTTGTTGACAAGGACTGACTGATGTAGTGTGAATGCACTATCAGGATACAGGATACCTTAATAGAAACATAATCTTATCAGAAGAGGCCACCAGTCCTTCTGTGTGCTCTTCCCTGAGTAGGCACTTTCAGAATACCATATTCTGATACAGCAATATAAGGAAAAATACAACTGAACCAGTGATTTCATTTCTGTTTGGAATAATCTGGATACTCTGAGTTTGTAGAGTTAATTACTAAATACCTGTGAAGTGAGTGGTGATGGAATTAGTATGTGGTAAGTTTGAATTTCATACAGTAGTATATGTAATAACATAGATTTGCAGAAAATAAGCAAGAACTTGGTATTTTTATAATAAAAGTACATAAATAGTTAATATCTTGATTATATTCCACACATGGTCTAAATCCTTGCTAAATCAAAGTGTGATCTATGGGCCAGTAGCATCAACCTCACCCGGGAGTTTGGTAGAAATGCAGACTTTTGGGCCCTGCCCCACGCCAAGTTAATGACAATTTGTATTTTAGCAAGATCCTCAGGTAATATGTATGATAATTAAAGTTCAAGAGCATGAAAATTCTGAATCTTCAGCTGTGTTCAATGAGAGCTTTAAAAAACTATAAAGATGTCTCTAAATTTCTTTTATATTATCTTAAAGCATGATGCCGTTCCTTGGATAGAGTAATAAGAAAAATGAAGGACAGTGCAGTAGTGATGACTTGTGATTATTTCATTGTCCTTCTAGGCAGTTCCATCAGGCTTACATTTTTGCAGTTTTTCTTTTTGCACAAATTTAAATGAATAATAATGAGATAATTTCTGGGATGAATAAATAACAAGATGTTTTAAAATACAGAAAACAAAATCATTAAGATCCCACAAAGTATCTTATATTTATAAAGGAGTCCACTGGACTCATGTTAAATACAAAATAGAATGAGTTTTATTATATTTTAAAAATATACAATTTTTTTCTTTGTTTTTTGGAAGAAAGAATCATCTGAAAAAGAAACTCAAAATAAAAAATTGCATCAGGGTGTATTCTGATGACATATCAGGTGTTAAGAGGGGTAAGGATCTTTCACAATGTACTGGAAACCAGATCGCACATATGAAAATCTAGGTAGGAATGCAAAGTAACATGAAATAGAAGTATTGAGTGAATCCTGTAAAGGTTTAGAACAATGAGAGTTTCATTAATTCATTCACTAAGTATTAGGCAGTCACATCGTTCTTAGAATTGGGGATAAAGTAGCCTGTTGGAGACCTCTTGGAGGAGCCAGACAATAAACTAGCCAGTGAAAGTTTGTGTAGTAAGTGCTATCCAGGAAAAACAGCAAGTGAGGAGAAAGGTTCTGCCTCACAGCTCAGGACACCACAGAGCAGACGCTGCCCTCCTTTCTTTGCAATCAGGCCTGAGAGAGATGGATCCCGGAAGCGCCTGAGGGGTTGCCATTTGACCAGATGCTGAGTGAAATGAGATAAAGAGTCACGTGTGGGGAAACAGAACATAGCCAACAAAACTGCAGGCAGGGATCTGTTCTTTTCTTTCTTTTTTTTTTTTTTTTAATTTTATTTCTTCAGTGATCCAAGATTCATAGTTGATGCACCACACCCAGTGCTCCATGCAGTCTGTGCCCTCCTTAATACCCACCACCAGGCTCACCCATACCCCCATCCCGCCTCCTCTCCAAAACCTTCAGTTTGTTTCTCAGAGTCCACAGTATCTCATGCTTCGTCTCCCCCACCGATTTACCCCCATTCACTTTTCCTTTCCTTCTCCTAATGTCTTCCGTGCTATTCCTTATGTTTTACAAATAAGTGAAACCATATGACAATTGACTTTCTCTGCTTGACTTATTTCACTCTGCATAATCTCCAGTCTCAACCATGTTGATACAAAAGTTGGGTATTCATCCTTTCTGATGACTGAGAAATATTTCATTGTATGTTTATGGACCACATCTTCTTTATCCATAATTTGTCTGTTGAAGGGCATCTCGGCTCTTTCCACAGTTCGGCTATTGTGGCCATTGCTGCTATGAACATTTGGGTGCATATGTCCCCTCCTTTCACTACATCTGTATCTTTGGGATAAATACCAAGTAGTGCCATTGCAGGGTCATAGGGTAGCTCTGTTCTGTTCTAAATAAACCTTTCATCTCCTTAATTGAGGGAAACTGTCCTACAGCCTCAGTGGTCCCCAGCATGCAGAGAAAATCAACCCCTCTTTTTTTGGTCAGCTTCAATGTCAGCGGGAGCTCTGTGAAGAGCCCTTCCTCTGCCACCCCAGCTCTGAAACCTTCCCCTTGGAAGGTGTAGAAGACACTGATTGTTACTGAACTTGGTTCGCATGCCACACAGCAGTGCCAGTCTTGAGCTCACGGTCTCAATTTCCACATCTGTAACCTGGGAAAAGCACCCAACTTGCAGGACTGTTGTGAAAATCCTAGATATGCCCCATGACCCACACACGAGTGTTTGGTAAACAGACACTGTTGTTTGTTTTATTAACATATAATGTACTATTTGCCCCAGGGATACAGGTCTGTGAATCATCAGGCTTACACATTTCACAGCACTCACCATAGCACAAACCCTCCCCAACATCCATCACCCAGCCACCCCATCCCTCCCCACTCCACCCCCCAGCAACCCTTAGTTTGTTTCCTGAGATTAAGAGTCTCTTATGGTTTGTCTCCCTCCCCGCTTATCATTACTCATCACTATGGTTCATTTACATTTCTCTTCGGTTGTGGTAACCAAGTATGTTCCCCCAGATGCTTTGATACCTGACTTAGATGGTTTCAGTCTCATGAAAGTTACTCTATAAGAGAAAGAGTAACAATTCAGAGTTCCTCTAAATGAGTGAGAATTCTAGGGAATTCTCACCTTCGTGTCCTTGGCTGCTCCCTCCAGAGCACTGTGCTGGGAGGTAGATGGTGAGCGGATTCACATATCGGTGTAAAATACAGGTAAATATACATTCTGGAAAGTCAGCTGCATGAAAGCCAGGGAACGTCATACGTCCACTTCTAGCCATTCTCTAAACTTTCTAGTTTCATTCCCAAACGTTCCTATTCTTCAGACACTCGAGAGACTGGCTGGGAACCATCCCTCAAAGAAGTGTCAACGTTAGACAGCCGTCCCGAGCCCTGGGAGCAACACAGAGGCCTCGCTGTGTGGCAGTACTCCGGTCTGTGTCCCCTGTCTCCAGAAGGAGCGGCCATGTCCCTTTCTCTCAGTTCTGTACAACTCAGTCTTGACCCTGAGGGTCCCAGGGAGCTTTCAGAGTTGTGTCTGGTTAGTCTGAGAGGGATCCATTCCTGAGCTGGTTGGATCCCATTTCCTGACCTGCCATTATGGAATGTCGAATGCTTCAGATTTCATTTTCTCTGAAATGCTTTCTTTTTTTTTTTTTTTAAGGCAAGGATTTGGATCCTGTGTCTTCTCACAAACTCAGCAGTCTGTCTGAAGACCTTCATGAACTTTGCTCATTTAAAAACAAGTGAGGAAGGAGTTGGTGGTGGGAAATAATCAAATAAGTGTCTTTAAAATGTTCTATAAAACTGTGTCAACAAGAGGACAAACACCAAGATCTTGAATCACCATGTTATACAATATAATGCCCATGACTGATAAATACTAAAGCCCACAAAATGTCTGAAACATAAATGAAGGAACGTGAAGAAGGAGGAGTGAGTGAAGGCGTGGGGGAGGGAAGAGAGCAGGAAAGGGAGGGAGGAGCTGAGCTCCAGGCGACACTAGGATGGGGTGGGAGACACACTCAGCCTTGTGCTGGCCAAAAAGTAGGTATGCTTTTCATGCCTCTCCTGTTTCCAAGTACTCTCAGAAAAAGGTAGCTGAGGCAGGAGTGCCTGGCCAGCCTGCCCCCCAACACGGCGAGGGGCATGGCACAGAGCCAGGGAGACCAGCTGAGCTTTGTGTAAGGAGTCAGCCAAGTGGGTTTGCCTCGGATGAGTCGCCACGGCCCCCAGGTAGTGGCCTTCCTGTGGCAGTAGAACGAGGAGCTGGGGCAGGACATCACCTGGGGGGTGTTCAGCCCTGAGCCTCTGGTAGGGATGAGCACGGGGTGAGGGGTGAGGATGGCAGGTACGGCGCACGTCACGAGGTGGGTGGACGCTAGCTTGCTCTGGGTTCTGGCTCTTCCATTAGAAAGATCTATTTCTGGTGCTCTTGATTCTTTTCCGTAAATCCTTTCCATATGGAATCCTTTCCCTTTGGCACAAAGTATCTCTTCCGCATACATTGTAGTGCAGTTCTGCGGGCTACAAATTCTCTTCCTTAGGCATCATGTGAAAATGTCCTTATTTCACTTTCATTTTTGAAGGATATACTGTTCTACCTTACAGTCCCTAAACAACCACTGGTTTGCTTTCTGTCACATCTAAGTTTATGTTTCCTAGAATTTTATGTAAATAGAAACACATAGTATGTTCTCTCTCTCCGTCTCGCTTCTTCGTAATTTTGAGATCCATTCATGTTACGTGTGCATCAGTAGTTCTTTTATCTTGTTGAGTAGTCTTTCATTGTATAGATACGCCACAATTTATCTATTCACCTATTGATGGACATTTGGGACGTCTCCATTTTTTAGCTTTACAAAATAAAGCTGCCATGAATATTTGTGTACAAGTCTTTGCAAGCATATATGCTTTATTTTTTCTTGGGTAAATATACCTAGAAGTAGTATGCTGGATCATGTGGTAGGTGAATGTTGATGTTTTTACCAAACTGCTAAACTGTTTTTCAACATGGTTGCACCATTTTACATTCCTAGCAGCTGTGGTAAGCAAGCAGGAATACACAATTAAATAAAATCCACTTCCAATCCTTCCATCCTTTAGCCATTGTTATACACAGCCATAAATTAAAGTCATGGAACATTCCACTGGGTAGTTACCCAAAGAAAACAAAAGCACCTACTTGAAAAGATATATGCACCCTACTACTTATTGCACCACTACTAACAATGGCCAGGATATGGAAACAATCCAAGTGTCTGTCAATATATGAATGTATCTGTACCTATAGTGGAATACTAGTCAGGCATAAAAAATGAGATCTTGCCATTTGTGACAACATGGATGGACCTAGAGGGTATTATGCTAAGTGAAAGAAGTCTGATGGACAAAGACAAATACCGTATCGCTTCACTTAGATGTGGAATCTAAAAAAATAGAACAAAAGCAGAACAGACCCACAGAGAACAAACTGATGGTTGCCAGAGGGAAGGTGGGTGAGGGTTTGGGCAAAATGGTTGAAGGGGAGTAGGAGATACAGGTGTCCAGTTATGGAATGAAGAACTCATGGGCTTGAAAGATACCATGTAGGGAATATCGTCAGTGATACTGTAATAGCCCTGTATGGGGACTGATGGTAACTACACTTTTGGTGAGCACAGCATAACCTATACAGTTGTCAGATCACTATGTTGTATACCTGAAACCAGTGTAACACTGTGTGTCACCTGTACTTCAATAAAATAAAAATAAAGTCCTGGAACATGGACTTTACTATGTGGGCAAGGGGGAATCCCTGAAGTTGTTTTAGAAGTGGGGTTGGAGAATTGTTTGGCAGAGAATTACTTGGCCTGGGGAGCTTGGAACATAGTCTGAAGGGGAAGCCAATGTCATGGATGAGCTTCTTCCTTGGCTGATGGGATTTCTTGTGTAGAGGGGCATAGCATTGGGACGGCGAGGGTGGGGCCCTCCAAAGTATGGGGTTCGGGACGGCATTCCTCTTGCTGAGGTGTAAGGGCAGTACTGATGCCCTCTTCTAATCTGTCCAAATAACCAAATAGCCATCTTTAAAAATGCACCATGAGTCCTCACTCATGCACGGTCCTCCGTCATGGTGGCAGTTCTGTGTATCTCCTCCTCCTCAGGTGTGTGCTGTTTGCCTTTCTCGGTGTGTGTCACTTTCGCAATTTGTCTGTAAGCTTTTGAGTTTTTTGTCCTCCTGTGTCTGACAAAGTGTTAGTACATAATGGCTGTTCACAAATGTTGGCTGAGCGAGCGAAGTGTGCTGCATGTAGTGTAGTTTGTTGATTTTTCTTAGCTTCTGGGTTATGGTGTTCGTCCTAGGAAATCACCCAACCTGCCTTTACCATAGTACCTAGTGTGCGGCTATGAATTCATTACCGGAGCTCCTCTCTTCACGCTGTGCCAAGTGTTCGTCCTTAGTTGACGAACACCGTCTAACCTCTGGGCTTAACACTTAGGTTTTACAAATCCGGGATAAATTGTCATTTGTTCTTCTGACCTCCTCTCATTATTTCATCGTCTTTTTAGATGGCATCCTTACTAAGCTGTATTAAAAACCCAGAAATAGAGAGTCCATTTTTATTCAAGTTTCTGATTTTCTCAGTCTTGACTTTATTTCCACCTGTCATATGGGTCAGTAGAGACCCTGGTTGTAAACATTCCCCAAGCTAGTCCTCTCTCGATCTCTTTGTGTGTGCTGATTCGTCTTCCTCAAATGATCTTCCTTCTCCGTCTGGAAGGGGTCCTAGAGTCTTTCCTCAAATGATTCGTCTTCCTCAAATGATCTTCCTTCTCCATCTGGAAGGGGTCCTAGAGTCTTTCAGAACTCAGCAGCAGCAGCAGCATCTTTTCCTGGAAGGCTTCTCTTTTTAAGAGAACTTTATTAAATTTCCTGCCTCTGTGTTCTTTTGTTCATCTCAGGGGTACAACATAATAATTCAGTATTTTTATATATATTGTAAAATGATCACCACAGTAAGTCTCATTAACATACATGTTACAGTTTTCTATTCATTTTACATAGAAGTTTGTACCCACCTTGCCCACCCCCATATCACTGCCCCCAGTAACCACCAAACTGTTGTTTGTACCTATGAATTTGGGGTTTTGGTTTTTGTGTTTTTAGATTCCACATTTAAGTGAGATCAGAAGGTATCTTTATTTCATTAGCACAATGCCCTCAAGGTCCATCCATGTTGTCACAAATGGTAATTTCCTTCCTTTTTATGGCCAAATATTTTCTTCCTCTCTGTCCTTACAGCACATCCCTGAAGCTTCTCTCATATTGAAGACATTAATATTGTAATTATTGATTTACTTGTCAGTATAAAGATGAGTGTGAAGATGAGTACCATGTCTTATTTGACTTCGTATTTTAGCTTCTAACACCGTGCTGGCACGTAGTAATGGTCAGGTAATTGGTTAATGAATCAGTACACTAATGACTGAAAGATTGGAATGTTCCTTCTATTTTATTTATTAAAGTATAATTTAGATACAGCGTTATGTTAGTGTACAATATATTGATTTAATTCGATACATTGCTCAGTGCTAATCACGATCAATGTATTCACCATCTGTCACTGTATCACGTTATTACGGTATTATTGTCTGTATTCCCCATGCTGTACTTTTCATTCCTGTGACTACTTCTTTTATAACTGGGAGTTTGTACCTCTTAATCCTGTGTATTTTGCCCATCCCCCCACCTGTCTCCCCTCTGGCAACCACCAATTTGTTCTCTGTATTTAAGAGTCCATTTTTTTGTTTGTCCGCTTTGTGTTTTAGATTCTACATGTAAGTGAAATCATATGGTTATTTGTCTTTCTCTATCAGACTTCTTTCACTTAGCGTAATGCCATCTAGGTCCACCCATGTTGTCACAGATGGCAAGATCTCTCTTTTTTATGGCTACATAATAATCCATTGCATATATACGCAACATCTTCTTGATCCACTCATGTGTTGATGAACAGTTGGGTTGCTTCCATAACTTGCCTATTGTAAATAATGGTGCAAGAAACATAGGTTTACATGTATCTTTTCAAATTAGTGTTTTTGTTTTGTTTGGGTAAATGCCCAGTAATGGGATTACTGATCATATGGTATTTCAGTTTTAACTATGGGGGGAACCTCCGTACTGTTTTTCATAGTCGTTGCATCAATTTAATTTCCCACAGTCAGCGCGTGAGGGTTCCTTTTTCTTCGCATCCTTACCAACAATTGTTACTTCTTGTCTTTTTGATACTAGCCTTCTAGGTGTGAGGTGGTATTTCCTTATGTATTCAGTTGGTTTCCCCGACAGTTAGTGATGTTGAGCATCTTTTCATGTGTCTTTTGGCCATCTGTATATCTTCTTTGGAATAATGTCTATTCACATTCTCTGCCCATTTTTAAATTGGAGGATTTATTTTTGGGTAGGGAGTTGTATGTCTTCTTTATATATTTTGGATGCTAACTCCTTACTAGATATATCATTTGAAAATATCTTCTCCCATTCAGTAGATTGTCTTTTTGTTTTGTTGATGTTTTCTTTTTATTTTAAATAAAAATCTTTTTATTTTGGTATAGTTCCAGTTTATTTTTGCTTTATTCCCCTTGCCTAGGGAGACAGATTCATAAATATATTACTAAGGGCAGTGCCCAAGAGATTACTGCCTATGTTTTCTTCTAGGATTTTTATGATTTAGGGTCTCACATTTAGGTCTTTAATCCATTTGGAGTTTAGTTTTGTGTATGGTTTAAGAATGTGTTCCACTTTTACCCTTTTACATATAGCTGTCCGTTTTTCCCAGCAGCATTTATTGAAAAGACTGTCTTTCCCATTGTACATTTTTGCCTCTTTTGTCATAGATTAACTGTCCATATAGGTTTGGGTTTATTTCGGGGCTCTGTTCTGTTCCACTGATCTCTGTGTCTGTTTTCATACCAGTACAATACTGTTTTGATTACTGTAGCTTTGTAGTATATCTTGAAATTTGGAATTGTGATACCTCTAGCTTGGTTCTTAAAATTACTTTGACTCTTTGAGGTCTTTTGTGGTTCTATACAAATTTCAGTATTTATTCTATTTCTGTGAAAAACTCTATAGGTGTTTTGATACTGATTACATTGAATCTGTAGATTGCTCTGGATAGTATAGACATTTTAACAATATTCTCCTAATTCGTGAGTATGGTGTATCTTTCCATTTCTTTGTGTCATCAGTGCCTTATCAACTTTCATCAGTTGTCTTATGGTTTTCAGAGTATAGGTTCTTTCACCTCCTTGGTTTAAATTTATTTCTGGATATTTTATTCTTTTTGGTGCAACTGTAAATGGGATTGTTTTTTAGATTTCTCTTTCTGCTACTTTGTTATTAGTATATAGAAACACAACAGATTACGTTAATTTTGTTTCTTGCAACTTTACTGGATTTATTTATCCATTTTAATGGATTTTGGTGGAGACTTTAGAATTTTCCATCTGTAGCGTCAAGTCAAATAGTGACAGTTTTACTTCTTCTTACCAATTTGGATGCCTTTTGCTTCTTTTTCTTGCCTGATTCCTGCAGCTACCACTTCACAGTACCATGTTGAATAAATGTGAGAGTACACATCTTTGTCTTGTTCCTGATCTTAGAGTTTTTGAAAAGCTTTCAGCTTTTCACTGGCAAGTATGTTAGCTCCTAGTGGGTTTTTCAAATATAGCCTTTATTATGTTAAGGTATAGGCCTTCTGATTCCACTTTGTTTTCTTCATGAATGGGTGTTGTATTTTGTCAAATGCTTTTATGGCACCCATTGAGATCATATGGTTTTTATTCTTCCTATTGTTAATGTGATAGATTGATTTGCAAATATTGAACCACTCTTGCATCTCTGGAATAAACCCCACTTGATTGTAGTGATTGATCCTTTTAATGTATTGTTGAAATTGGTTGCTAATATTTTGTTGAGGATTTTTGGGTCTTTCTTTGTTCATCAGAGATATTGGCCTTTAGAGTGTTGTTGTTGTTTTGTTTTTGTAGTGTCCTCTGTTTTTGTTATCAGGGTAATGGTGTGGAATGCCCCTTGTTATTCATTTTTTCCACTCTCTGCTTGCTCCATATCTTCCCCTTTCTTTTGTTTTATTTCTGGTCTTCTGTGACTAAATTTCTGCAATGTAACGGAACTAATATAAGCTTTGTAGTCTTAGTTAGAGTTTTCTTAGACCTAAAGATGTTAAGAAAATGGATTTTGGACCGTAGCTAACAGACTGAAAAAGTTTAAACATGTGTGGGTGGATGTGGCAATGAAAGGAAGATTTCACTGGTGTTTGTTAGGAGGGTGGGTTCCTCGGTGAGGTGAACATTCTTTGCTCAAGAATGAGAGGCTTCAGGACAGATCTGCTCTTTTCTAATGGCAACACAAATCTTACTCTGTTACACTGATGTGTGAGGTAGGTGACCATTCTCAAGTCTAGAGGTCTCCTAAGTTGTCCTTCATAGTAACCAAAACACTAAAAACTTTGAAGCTTGGCTGAGCCCAGATACTTTTCATAGAGCTCCAACGAAATCATAAAGGTCCTAATACATAGCCAGCAGGTATAGGTGCTAACAGATGTCAGCCACTAATCCTTATCCACTCTCCCAAGCTTTGAGATCTAGAGTCCCCAGAGATCAGGGCCCCTGGGTGGCTCAGTTGTTGGGCGTCTGCCTTCGGCTCGGGTCATGATCCCAGGGTCCTGGGATCGAGCCCCACGTCGGACTCCCTGCTCAGTGGAGAGCCTGCTTCTCCCTCTCCCACTCTCCCTGTTTGTGTTCCCTCTCTTACTGTGTCTCTGTCAAATAAATAAATAAAATCTTAAAAAAAAAAAGTCCCCAAAGATCTAGGTTTCCTTGAAATTTTCTCAGGATCAAAGTCACAAATAAGAAATCGGTCTAAATGGTAGGTGCCTATCACCAGAAGTACAGATCTTCTTTTCACATGCCAGTAAGTTAATTCTCCTCTTTGGCACTTAGACTTTCTTTGAAAATGATATGCGTTGATTGCACTCCCGCTGTTAATTATACTGAATGTTGTAGATGAACGTCCTGAGAGCTGTCACTCTCAGCTCACCAATCCACTGGCCCCAAATCCTCTTCAAACATCCCCTTCCTAGGAATAGTGGGGAGTGCTCTCCCTTTTCTTCCCTTTGTTTGAGGTGGTGCTCCAGACCATTGAACATGGGTAGGGAACACCTTAGCAGGTATTTTGAGCAGTAAAATAGCACTCCAGCATGAACAGGAGTTAAACCAAGAGCCTGTGGCCAATTTAGCAACCATAAGATTCTTAGCAGAAATTCTCCTATCCCAACCTGAATCCAGTTAAAGTGACAGTAATAATCTGATGTGTCCTAGTGACACTGTTTACTATGATATTAAATACAAATTCATGTAACAGAAAAGGTTTTGAAAACAAAATATGAAGGTTATGAAAAAAATAGCTGTAGTGCTTAATTGCCTTATTTGAAAAGTAAGTGCCCTTTAAATCTTTAGATTCAGTTTTGTAAAATACGACTCAGCTGAATTTTCATATAACAATTACATTATATCCTGTGCATATAGGCTTCCCTGTTGTTGTTCACACACAACTTCTGTTGATTGCAACAATACAAGTTGCTTATGGGAAAGCTTATGCCTCTAAGCATTTTAGGACGTGAAATCAAGGTCAATAACCCTTCAGTGTTTAACTGTACCAAGCCTGTTTGCCAGGACTCCCGTTGCCTAAGGAAAGGAAAAAGGAATGGTTTCCTTCCAAATCCACACAAGCTCGTGAAGGGTGAAGTTGCACTTCACTCATCCATTTTCCTGAAGTCTTTGCAGCCGAAAGTCCCTGAAGCTAGGACTGGCAGATTCTGACCACTTTTGGTAGTGGTCTGTTTTGGGAGTTGCCCCCCCCACCCCCAAAAAAACCCAAAAAACAAAAAACCACTTCAATCATTTTTTCCTTATGTTTTCAGGAGCATCTGAAGGCCTTTGATGATGAAATCAACACTTTTTTGGACAATATGTTTGGACCTCGAGGTGAGTAAGCTAGTCGAGAACTTCACGTGGAAGACGGTTTCGTCACTTCTGGTGTCTTTGAAACAGGATGGCGCTCAACATTTGGAGATTGAACTTCGCCCGCCTTTGATAGCCCTCTCCCAGAACATCCAGAAAGCCTCAGTTCTGCTCAGTTGTCCTGGGATGAAAGGCCTGGGAGCCGCACGCCAGGGCAGAGCGCAGTGCGGTGCTCTGCTGTGGTGTCTCGCCTGCCACCAACGCCGGTGGTCGCGGCTGTCCCTCTGCCCTGCACGACCTCGCGCCTCGCTCCACCCACCGCCTGCACATGCGCAGTCAGCAGTAGTCTGTGCGCTGGCGTTGTCTCCGCCCTGCGCTCGCTGGGCTCCGGCTGTGGCTGCGGCGCCTGTGCGCCTGCGCTCTCGCCGGTCCCAGCCTCTCCGTCCCACCGCGGAGCGCCGTCCCCTCCAGCGCGTCTCCAGCTCCAGGGCCATCGTAGTCACTGCGCGGCTTGCAGACGGATGAGTATTTGCCAAACAACGTGCTTTGTTTCACTTGAGCCCGGCCGGTTCACAGGCTGTGGGAAATTTTGTGCGGTTCTCTACGGCTTATTCCCCAGCGCTGCTGGAAATGACGTTGTCCTATCTCAGACATCTGAATGGAATCATGTAGAGATAGTGGCCCGAGATCGAGTCACCTGCTCCACTAACCACGGCGGCCAGGCGCCTCTGGAGCTTTATAAACACTTCTCCCATGACTTTTCCTCCCATTTTATCTTCGTGACAATCCTGTGGCGGTGCACAGGGCAGGATATCCGTATCTCCTAAGCTTTACTTGCTGTGTTCGCTGCCTCGCCGTTCTCGTGGGTGGGAAGGAGAACGTTCCCGCCGAGGGCACCGGGCTCAACCTTGGGCACGCCGGGTTTCTTGGTGGCTGTGGCTTTCTGTGTTTGACCCTGCCACTAGAGAGTGAAACAGCCTCTCTGACCCAAGTTCACACCGAGCTCTGTGTTTACTAAGATCACGGTGATCGCGAATTATGTGGATGGGGATCACGGAAGGATAGTGTTGCAGTCGTTTACTCTGGTCATTTGTATGGAAGCCTCTTTTGTAGTGAGGAGATTGTAAGATTGACAGTTGATAACCGGATCAGGTGACCTCCACAATGACAGGGAGGCTGTGTCTGGGCCATCGAGAGTCCGCTTCCCCTTCCTTAAAGTGGTACAAGCTTAAGCTGACTGGCAGGCCACCTTGTAGACTTGTCGGCGTCCCCTCGTCTTTTCCATACTTACTTATTCTGTATTACCATCAACGGCTGTTGTTTGGGGCAAATACCTGACACACATGCAGAGCTAACCCTCATGTCCCAAAGGTAATCAGTCTAAGTATTTGTTCCTGTCTTTTGGTTGGGACAGTTACTATCTTCCTTGACAAATGTGACGCACATTTACAAGATGATGACAAAAGAAAAAAACTTAAGGTGCTATATTAGTTTTGTAATATGTGCTTGACTCATGGTGCCAGTTGATCTATATTTAACAACTCAGAACCAAGTGGATGCTAAGTGCGGCAGAGTAGAAGGCCTGAGCCCTATCTCACAGAGCATGTACTGGGGGGAATGTCAACTACCCCGTCTGAAACAACTGGAAAGCAAGGAAGTGTAAGCCATGTATACTGGTTTTCTAGGGCCTCAGTAACAAAGTACCACAAGCTCCATGGCTTAAAGCAACAGTAACTATTCTCTCACGGTTCTGGAGGCTGTAAGTGTGAAATCAAGGTGTTGCCAGGGCTGTGCTCCCTCTGAGGTTCTAGGGAACAGTCTGTTCCCTGCCTCTCTCCCAGCTTCTAGTCTTGTCAGTAACCTTTGGCATTCCTTGGCTTGGAGATGCATCTCCTCAGTCTCTGCCTTCATCTTCACATGACTTCTTCTCCTTGTGTCCCTGTGTCCCAATCTCCCCTCGTTCTGTAGGACACCAGTCCCTGGGCTAGAGGCCACCTGATCTAATAGGACATTATCTTAACTTGGTCATACCGAGAAAGACCCTATTTCCAAATAAGGTCACACTCACACAGGTCTTAGGAGTTAGGACTTGAACATATCTTTTGGGGGAAATGATTCAGTCCATAACACTGTAACAGGAGATAGGGTAGCAGTTTAAGGCAAATATTTAACTTTTTTACTCTGTGCCTCAATTTTTCTCAGACTTTAACTGGGGGTCTTAATATCATCTGTATGGTGGATGCGTCTGTTAGTTTGACTGTGGTGATGGCATCGTGGGTGTTTGTGTAAGTCCAAATATGTGCACGTATATTGATCATACCTCAATTAAACTGTTAGAAATATCATCTATATCATTAGTTTTTTTGAGAATCAAATACATGAATGCATGTAAGAGACTTAGCGCTCAGCAGCCATATTAATATCTTAATTCTAAAATGAGAATTGTTATGCGGATGAGGAATTGCAGCGTTGAAAGAGGACTAGGAAAAGGCTCCCTTCAAAAGGCAGGACCTTTATCTGGTCTTGAGCGGCTGCATAGGATTTGGATACGGAGGTGGACATTAGGAAGCGTCAGGCACATTGCACAGAACTTTATGACCAGTGATTATGAGCTAGTTGTATGACAGGTAATCTCTGTTAGTCACATGGACACTGAGGTGAGCCCCTTCCCGCTGACCTGGTTATCTCTGCCACAACCGGAGGGGTTTAAAGAACAGGTGACGGGACAGTGAGGGCCTGAGAAGGCACTTTCCTTGGTACTGTCTGTCAGGTGAGGTAGAGTAAGGGAAGCTGGGGTGTGCGGGGTAGGTAGAATGGAGCAGAAAGAGGGGCAGAGATGTGAGGAAAGCAGAGACAGGAAGAAAAGGGCATGATCTGCTAGAAAAATCCACTCCTTCCACCTCCATTTACAGAGATTAAAAACAGCATGCTAGTTTTGTGTTTTAATTATTTTTTTAATTTTTTTGTCAGAGAGACAGAGAACACAAGCGGGGGGCCGATAGGCAGAGGGAGACACAGGCTCCCCACTGAGCAAGGAGCCCGACTTGGGACTCCATCCCAGGATCCGGGATCATGACCTGAGCTGAAGGCAGCTGCTTAACCGACTGAGCCACACAGACGTCCCACAGCATGCTATTCTTTATAATTGTGGGCCAAATTATTTTCTGTATGTAAACAACAAAAAAGAGCAGAATAGAGAACTAAAATCATTTTGTGCCTATAGTTCTTTTCAAATGTTACTAATTACATTATAGAACTATTCTGTGTATTTTATTTAGATTTTTACATTTTCACTCTCCAGAGTAAAGAACACTTGGCTTGTCCTGGTCCTTACTCCTGGCTGTTTATACTTCTAGTCCATGGTCAGGTTTCGGTCCTCGATTGTCTTCTCTGTCCACTCATAGGCATCATCAGCTCTGAGGCTTTGCCTTTGCTTTCTTGGGTGTCCCCTGCTTGCTGTGCAGTCTCACTGCTCTGGCTCCCCTGAACTCTGAATTCTGCCCGGCGTACTGCACAGTGGTCCTCGGCGAGCTCCGTGGAGTGTGGGTTTTATGAAGTAGTATACAGCGTCGATACCCCTTCTCTCCTGCCTACTCCAGACTTCCCCGAAGGAGACAGCAGCAGGTCTTGTGGGCTGGGCATCAGACGGGAATTCAGGTCCCGACTCTGGTGCCCATTCCTGAATGACCTTGGCACGTTACTGTGGCTTTTTGAGCTGGTTTTCACCCACAAAATAGCATAATAGTACTTCCTGCTTATTGACTTAGCGTAAATAAACATTGTAACTCTTCCAAGGAAGAAGCTAGAACTACTGCCTCCCACCTTAATTACTTGTCCCTGTCACTCCATGTTCTGTTTGCTCCATGAAACCTTCCTTAACTACTCCCACCCCCATGGACTGGTTCTTCTGAACTGTAACCCAAATCCAGCTTAGTCAATGCCACGTCGTACTGTTGCTTGTTGTGTTGGGTATGTACAAATAAATGTGATAGATAGTAGGTCTTAAAAGTCCCGATCAAAGAAAAACAGGTAACTAAGGTGATGGATGTTAACTAGACTTTCTTGTGGTGATTGTTCTGCAGTGTATTTGCGAATATTGAATCATGTTGTACTCCTGAAACTCATGTTGTATGTCAGCCATACCCCCGTAAAAAACCAAAAGACCAAAAAAAATCCCCCCCAAAGTGTTTTCGATATATGTGATAAAATTTTATAACCGAACAGACAGAAGTGCTGCTCTTCAGGATTCTCACTCTGTTTCTTTTCAGATTCTCGAGTCAGAGGATGGTTCATGTTGGACTCTTACCTTCCCACCTTTTTCCTTACTGTCCTGTATCTGCTTTCCATCTGGCTGGGTAACAAATACATGAAGAACAGACCTGCTCTTTCCCTCAAGGGTATCCTCACCTTGTACAATCTGGGAATCACACTGCTCTCCGTCTACATGCTGGCAGAGGTAAGTGCTCCGGAGCAGAGCCGGCGGCCGGTGGGGCAGCGCCCGGGCCAGCTGTCCACACTCGCTCTCCGTACTGTCCTTTAAGATCCCAGAACTGTTCCAGCGTTTGCTCTCACTCCGTCTGGAAGTCTTGGAAGTCTTTGTTCCTAACTTGAATTTTTCTCATCCCAACTTCGGCCTCTTCTTTAGTCCTTAATCCTTCACTATAATTTAAAATCACAATTTAGATCTGAAGGGGCCTTTAAAGGTCAAATGGTGAGTTTCTCCTTTTACCGATTGATACTGATTTGCCTGAGAATAGATCGCTACTGAATGACTGACAAAGTAGTTTTTAAGTCAACTTAAATATCAAATGCAGTTGGTTTGAAATACAAATACATAGTCCCTTCAAGACCAGCTGCCCGCATCTTCGGGTCCCTGTGACAGGGACAGTAGTGACAGCAGCGGGGCCGTTTCTCAGGACCGACGGCAGAGCCAGCCCAGCTCTGGCTGCCCCCAGTACATCACGCATCGCCCATTCCCTTTACAACGTGCCAAACCCAAGTAACTCTACAAGAAAACAAGTAACAGTTGCCCTGCCTGTAAACCGGATGTTGTTTCAGACCCCTGCGAAAGAGAATCAAAAACTGCCAAATAAACCTGTTTCAGCGAGCAGCCTCAGGGGGAGGGAAGACAAATACAAGCAACCTGAGGGAACAGCCAGGTTAAAGTCATCCGTGTTGTTATAAATGTCTGATTACGGCACAAGTGTAGTTGCCTTCCTGGTCCTCGAATTCTCAAAGAACATAGATCCTTGTCTAACATTGAGATCCTCCACAGAGTTTAGTCTGTGCCTTGTTCGGGTCTGCACCATTCTGAGAACAGTTCATAAGCGTTCCTTTCCACGCCGGCAGCCTGTGCTGAGGGGACTGGTGATGGGATTCCAGGGTCAGGAGAGCCACTCTGCAGTCCTGTCATGTCGCTTCTCCCAACTGACCTCACTCTGAAAGGGGCATTCTTAGTTAGCTCTTCAGGTAGGTCAGTTTTCCTTCACTAGATGAGCTCGCAGGATTCATTTCTCTGGGAAGAATCAAAGGGAAAGATAGTTTTTGCTGGATTTTTTTCAGAGGCAGCACCTGTGGCAGAAGAGAAGCTTTAACACCTGCTGGAGGCGTGGGTGTAGCGCCTCACTCCCTGTAATTCCGGTTACTTAGGCTCTCTGACCCTGAGGCAGCCTACCTTTAAAATGGAGACCCCGTGCTTGTCCTCCGTAACTCACGAGGGAGGATTAATCAGTTCTGTCTGGCTAACATTCTGTGAGCACCTGTCCCGTACTGTGAATGTACTAATGAGCCAAGGAGATGAGACGATGAGGAACACGTGATTTCTGGACTTGAAAACCTCAGACTAGTACGCAGTAGGAGTTAGTAAATATGAAAATGGTGTATAAATATTAAAGTGCATAGTATTCACCATTAAAGGAACAGGAACAGTACGTTAGTGTTCAAACAAATAGTTTCTGCTCCTTTTGCGGGGGGGAGGGGACATCTGCCCTGAGCCCATTCCCTACTGTGAATTTTATCTATTATCCACTGTTGCTCTTCTCATGCTTCTGTACCTCGGGGTTCAAAATCGCTACTTCTGATCACCTCCTCAGCTCCTCTGTAGCTCTTCCCAGCAAGCATGACGTCTTGGACACTTTGGGGGGGTATGTTTAATAGCCACTAGTTGAGTGATAGGTTGATTCAACCTGCTAACTTGTTAGGCCCAGTTCAGCTGTTTGCATAGGCCAGGAAGCTACTGCTAAAATTATTAACGTTCTTTCAACAAATACGTGTGGCGTTCCCACACTGTCAGATTCTAGTCTAGATTCTACAACGGTGAGTGGTAGGCTGCTGGTGGGGCAGGAAGGCCTCTCTGAGCATGTGATACTTGAGCAGACAATGATGAAAATCAAGCGTATGAAGATTTGGGGAGAGTGTGTTTATGCAGAAGGAGCAGCAAACATAAAGGCCTTGGGGCAGGAACAAACTCAGGGTGTTCAAATGCCATAAAAAGAAACAATGCAGCTAGAACACCCTGCACGGAGGAGGGAACGACCCACAATGCGGTGAGAGGTGGCAGAGTCATAGAGGGTCTGGGAAAGAGTTTGCCTTTTATTCTGAATGTAATGGCAAGCCCCTGGAGGATTTTTTTTTTCTTTCTTTTTTTTTTTTTTAAATAGAGCCTTCAGCAGAGAGGGGCAGAGGGAGAGAATCTCAAGCAGACTCCCTGTTGAGTGTGGAGCCTGACAGCAGGGCTCCATCCCACCACCCTGATGAAATCATGACCTGAGCTGAAATCAAGAGTCGGCCACTTAACTGACTGAGCCACCCAGGAGCCCCAAGTGCTTAATTCCATTTAGATTTTAAATTGTCAGGTAGTTTTAAACAATCTAAATGGGTTTTTTTCTTTTTAGTAGTTCAGCTGTTTTTGTTCAATTTTAACATCCCATTTCTCCCTACTCTTTGTACCTTTCCACATCTCTGATGAGCAGCCACAAATAGTAGGCCTTTGCGTACCTTATAGAACACGTTAACTGGACTTAACCATGGTGATCATTTCACATTATACACAAATATTGAATATTCACAGGCCTTGTCAGACTTGTCACATGTCTAGGTTTCTATATCCAGACATGTTTTTCATTCAGCAATTGCAAATGACTACCTGCTCCGTATTACTGAAGTTGGAAAGGTTAAAAATTTCCTCATAACTAAGAAAAAATTTTCCCCTAAATAAAATTTGATGGAGGGGAATATAACTTATACACATGCTTTATATCCTAGAATTTTAAGTTTTTGCAGTAATAGCAGGAAAGAAAAGAGAACTTTGGCAGAATTTTCCACAAAGAATTTTAAAAGTTCATTTTCTCATATATATTTATTGCCTTTTGTGGGCTAGGCATTGGGCAAGGAACAGTGGATTCCAAGATGGGCAAAAAAAGCACAGACCTTTATAGAGGCTTTTGTTTTTTAAACATGATGAGGGATATAGATATTAATCAGTTATAATCAAATTACTGATTACTAAGGAGCATAAATTTAAAAAAAGACAAAAACCTTTGAGCCCTGGTTTTCACATCTGTAAAGTGGAAATACATACTTCATAAAATTATGGAGATGATCAATTAAGTATAAGCCAATACAGAGCATTAAATAATATTAAGTAATACTCGGTGGCTCCGCTGGTTGGGTGTCAGATTCTTGATTTCAGCTCAGGTCATAATTTCAAGGTTATGAGATCAAGTCTAGTGTTAGGCTCTGCGCTCAGCAGAGAGCCTGTTTGAGACTCTCTCTGCCCCTTCCCCCTAACTCTTTCAAATAAGTAAATCTTTAAAAAAAATTTGTGTTTTCTCAGGTGTTTACATGTAATTCTACATTTCACCTGTAGAAAATATGGGACTAGATGATTCCTTACGTGAAATATTTTATTACTCAAATGGCAGCCAAGTTCTGTTCCTTTGGGCCACTGTAAAGGTTAGAAGTAAATTATACCAAATCAGGAACACAACCATTGATAGCTGTTCAACAGCAAGAAGGAAATCCTTTGATCACATGTGTTTGAGGACAGGATTGAGAAACTCAAGTGCTGAGGAGTTTCTGCTCAAACCTTGCATAGATGCCAGTCAGGAACATGAATAAGAAATTCAGTTCTTTTCCAGATTTTAGTGCTAATTTTTCCTCCGTTGTTTCTTTGGCAGCTTATTCTCTCCAGCTGGGAAGGAGGCTACAACTTGCAGTGTCAAGATCTCGCCAGTGCCGGGGAAGCCGATGTCCGGGTGAGTCCCAGAAGCTAACTGACTATTTGCAGCCATTTCTCCTGGAAAAGGAGAGGAGGTTTTCTCCTTCCAGGTGTGAGGATGGGGCTGGGATTACATAAGAAAGGGAGTCCTCTTGATAGGAACACTTGGGAACAAAAAGGTTTTCCAAATGTCCCAACTCTGGAGGACTGACTGAATAAACCATGGCGCATCCAGAAATGGACCCCTTTGCAAAACAGGAGGAAGATCTCTATACTGTTAGGGTAATTTGAGACATTCTCCAAACAGAACAAAAACAACAAAAAGCAGACTGTGTTTATAGTGTAGTACAAAAAGTGATAGGAATGTGTGTGTGTGTGTGTTTGTTTGAAAAGAAACAGCAGCAGAATAAACCAAAACCTAACAAAGCATTCTTTTGGGAGAAGGAACTAGGCAGAGGGGGGTCAGGATAGAAGCCAGACTTCCCTGAATGTACCTTGTGTCATATTTGATTTGGGAACCATTAAGTGTTTTACATAATATGAAACAAAATGAAGTTTAAAAAGAAAGCAAGACAGCCTTCCTCCCAAAACTTGGAAGCTAAAATAAATGAGTATAGCGATATATTAAGTTGGTGACATAACCACCTCCAAAATTATTTCAACTGACTTAAAAACAGTGTTTTAACTGAAATTCCCGAGGGAGATATATCAACAGTATATTTTTTGGTTTCTATTAATAAAAATATTGGTATTACTCTTTGGAGACTGTTATAGGTACACTATAGAATAAAGTACGTACATAATGTTACTATCATTACAACTAGTATTTGAAACCTAGTTTAACTTTATTAGTATTTTCTAATCGTAGAACTCAAATTGGAATCGTAGATTCCAATCATAGATTGGAATTGGAGATTCTAATCGTAGATTCAAATTGGAAATGTCAGAATTAACTTTATTCTAAAAACTAATGTGTTTTTTAGCTCTTATCTCCAGAAAAGGCCTAGTCTCTGACAACCCAGTGCAATGAGCATGAATACCCAGATTGTGCTTTCTAAATATAATTTTCCACCAGAAGGGATTAGGGTTCTTAGAGAAGTGGCCAATTCCCGGTTTGGGGTGGGAAAAGTGTATGAGCAGAATCCAGGGCATCTTGTGACAGAAAGCAAGCAAGCTGCCCAGGACTGCTCGGGTCATTACAGAAAGATCTAGGAGCCACATTGCACGGGACTCCCAGTGCTCAAGATGAGACAGTTGAAAAAGATTACTGACTGGAACAGATTGAGATACATTACATTTATTTAAAAACCATGAGTTTAAAATGATACTAAAAAAACACATCGTTGACATCTGAAATTTGCTAGAACACCAGTTCATTCTAGGGAAAAAAAGTTAAAGGGAAAGAAACATTNTCAAATAAGTAAATCTTTAAAAAAAATTTGTGTTTTCTCAGGTGTTTACATGTAATTCTACATTTCACCTGTAGAAAATATGGGACTAGATGATTCCTTACGTGAAATATTTTATTACTCAAATGGCAGCCAAGTTCTGTTCCTTTGGGCCACTGTAAAGGTTAGAAGTAAATTATACCAAATCAGGAACACAACCATTGATAGCTGTTCAACAGCAAGAAGGAAATCCTTTGATCACATGTGTTTGAGGACAGGATTGAGAAACTCAAGTGCTGAGGAGTTTCTGCTCAAACCTTGCATAGATGCCAGTCAGGAACATGAATAAGAAATTCAGTTCTTTTCCAGATTTTAGTGCTAATTTTTCCTCCGTTGTTTCTTTGGCAGCTTATTCTCTCCAGCTGGGAAGGAGGCTACAACTTGCAGTGTCAAGATCTCGCCAGTGCCGGGGAAGCCGATGTCCGGGTGAGTCCCAGAAGCTAACTGACTATTTGCAGCCATTTCTCCTGGAAAAGGAGAGGAGGTTTTCTCCTTCCAGGTGTGAGGATGGGGCTGGGATTACATAAGAAAGGGAGTCCTCTTGATAGGAACACTTGGGAACAAAAAGGTTTTCCAAATGTCCCAACTCTGGAGGACTGACTGAATAAACCATGGCGCATCCAGAAATGGACCCCTTTGCAAAACAGGAGGAAGATCTCTATACTGTTAGGGTAATTTGAGACATTCTCCAAACAGAACAAAAACAACAAAAAGCAGACTGTGTTTATAGTGTAGTACAAAAAGTGATAGGAATGTGTGTGTGTGTGTGTTTGTTTGAAAAGAAACAGCAGCAGAATAAACCAAAACCTAACAAAGCATTCTTTTGGGAGAAGGAACTAGGCAGAGGGGGGTCAGGATAGAAGCCAGACTTCCCTGAATGTACCTTGTGTCATATTTGATTTGGGAACCATTAAGTGTTTTACATAATATGAAACAAAATGAAGTTTAAAAAGAAAGCAAGACAGCCTTCCTCCCAAAACTTGGAAGCTAAAATAAATGAGTATAGCGATATATTAAGTTGGTGACATAACCACCTCCAAAATTATTTCAACTGACTTAAAAACAGTGTTTTAACTGAAATTCCCGAGGGAGATATATCAACAGTATATTTTTTGGTTTCTATTAATAAAAATATTGGTATTACTCTTTGGAGACTGTTATAGGTACACTATAGAATAAAGTACGTACATAATGTTACTATCATTACAACTAGTATTTGAAACCTAGTTTAACTTTATTAGTATTTTCTAATCGTAGAACTCAAATTGGAATCGTAGATTCCAATCATAGATTGGAATTGGAGATTCTAATCGTAGATTCAAATTGGAAATGTCAGAATTAACTTTATTCTAAAAACTAATGTGTTTTTTAGCTCTTATCTCCAGAAAAGGCCTAGTCTCTGACAACCCAGTGCAATGAGCATGAATACCCAGATTGTGCTTTCTAAATATAATTTTCCACCAGAAGGGATTAGGGTTCTTAGAGAAGTGGCCAATTCCCGGTTTGGGGTGGGAAAAGTGTATGAGCAGAATCCAGGGCATCTTGTGACAGAAAGCAAGCAAGCTGCCCAGGACTGCTCGGGTCATTACAGAAAGATCTAGGAGCCACATTGCACGGGACTCCCAGTGCTCAAGATGAGACAGTTGAAAAAGATTACTGACTGGAACAGATTGAGATACATTACATTTATTTAAAAACCATGAGTTTAAAATGATACTAAAAAAACACATCGTTGACATCTGAAATTTGCTAGAACACCAGTTCATTCTAGGGAAAAAAAGTTAAAGGGAAAGAAACATTTATCTTCGCTTTTCATATGTGAATTTCCAAATAGAGGGAGAGCTCTCTCTATTGAAGAGAAAAATATCTAACAAGAAAATTAGAATATCATCCTTTTGCAAGTCTTAGTGACATGATGGCTCTGTTCACAGTCATCCATAAGTGATAAAGTGAATGGAGATACTTCATAATGGGGGCGTCTCCCTTCGGCTCCGTTCATGATCTCAGGGTCCTGGGATCAAGCCCCATGTCCACCTCCCTGCTCAGCGGGGAGCCTGCTTGTCCCTCTGCCTCTGCTTGAATTTGCTTATAATATGCTACATCCCCATAAAAATGTTTAGAAATAGAATTGATTCAACAAATTGGAATCACATTGAAAACTCTGCATCTCAGTGATACACAGGTTCTTTATACTTCTTCCCCTTACATTTATGGGTGTTTGATAACTTCCATAGCAAGCATGCTTATTAGATAGAAACCTTTTAAGATCTTTACTATTACTATGTATATTTTTATAATACGAAATAAGTTATATAGATTTCTCTGCATTCATTTTATTCCTAATTTATTTCTATCACCGACCGGTACATTTTGGGATACAATACTATTCTCTAAGCATTGTTGTTTTACATTTCTGTTTGGCTTAATGTCTGCGAAGTTTAATTATACCCTTAAGGTGTGGTGACTTCCACTCTAATGTTTCTTATGTTCTTGGGAAGCAGACAGTAGAGCATGGTATCCTCACTTCAAAGTTCCTGTTACACACGCTCTCCTCATATGTTTCAACGTTAGTACTAAAGCCACAGTGCCTTTCAAGTATTCCCCTATAGCCGAAACTTCGTAAGGGCTCAGGAGGGAAGGGGGAATCCAGACCCACCACTTCAGTGAGGAGGAAGAGCATTTTGATTTTAAGTTTTTATTTGAATTCCAGTTAACATACAGTGTAATATTAGTTTCAGCTGTACAGTTTAGGGGTTTAGCACGTCATACAGCCCGGGTAGCATCTTGATTTTAAATCTGAGGCGGAGACGTGAAAGAAATCATCTTCTACTTACAGACGGCTCCTGGGCCCTGTAATAGTTGAGAGACAAAAACATACCTAGGTTAGAGGAAGAGGGAAAAAAATGAAAACCTAGTGTTAAGGAACAGTAGTGATCTGGTGAGTGCCAAGCATGGAGCAGAGATGGTCCAGTCCCTGCCCTATCTCATTGGCTGTCTGGGCCTAACCCTCACTACACTGTCCGGCTTAATGGGAGCAGAGGCAGAACGTAAGTGGGAAATGCAAAGGAAGCAGCAGCTGATTAGGCCTGAGGAAAGCAAGGAGAGGGTCAGGTAGTGTTGCAGAGGACAGGAGCGTCAACGTGAGGTGGAGGGTGCTAGGGAGCCCGGAGCATAGACAGCAGCAAGTGCTAGAGGAAGAGGAAGCAGAGCACCTGGACAGCGTACGGGAGTGTGCTCAGAGGCGGGTGGGGGTGCTCCGAGAGGGGGGGCGGCATGCCCCAGGGGTGGGGGGAGGGGGGTGCCGGAAATAGCAGCGCAGGCAAGCCAGGGAAAGAGCCCGTGCTCTGCAGGTGCCCAGGAGCCCCTTCATCGTATCTGTGTGCTGGGAGGCAGAACTCGTTTTCACCAGAGTGGGGTGGATTGCTGGCAATAAGGAGACGCTGGAGGTAGAGATGCCAGGAAGGTGCTCGTGTGATTGAAATGCACCCTGGTGAAACCTAGTGTCCCTCAGGTTGCCGAGAGGTAGGTAGGGCAGCAGGAGGGGCATTGTCGTTGCTCACCTTTTCTCTTTCCTGTTTTCCACATCCTGACAGGTAGCCAAGGTGTTATGGTGGTACTACTTCTCCAAATCAGTGGAGTTCCTGGACACAATCTTCTTTGTTTTGCGGAAAAAAACCAGTCAGATTACTTTTCTTCACGTATACCATCATGCCTCCATGTTTAACATCTGGTGGTGTGTTTTGAACTGGATACCTTGTGGGCAAAGTAAGTGCTTTCATTGATTTTTTTTCAGTTCTCTGTAGTCTTCTAAGACCTCTGAGTGTCTTGTCTTGAATATTGCACATGGATCAGGAGAAAGAGGGAGGCCATGGGGTGGCCTGCGTTATTCCACAGGGAAGCACCTGTTTGCCAATGGCCAGTTAGCTATCTGGTCTTTGATTCTGGCAAAATCCGAGTATTACCTTAAATCTTAAAAACATCTTTTTTCCATGCACCAAAGGTCTGAAGGCCAGAAGCATGTACCCCCAGCTGGAGTAATTGTACTCCAACCCCGGGGGCTGAAGGACTCTTCCAGGAATAAATCCGGCACCTTCCACAGTCGGTGGTGCCACAGATTGGGGTCACTTCAACTCCTAGGACTTTCTTTCCATTCTGAAGAATTAAGGTCACATCTCTGGGTGGCTTTCAATAATTTTTTTTTTAACTGAGAACTACAATACACATTCTATCCCAGCCTCTTTCCATGTATATAATTTGTATGAAACAAGAATTTCAGGAACTATTTCCCCAGCTCTCGGGGATGCACTGTTGGGTGGGGTTGTTGATTCTGTTGCACTTTTTCAAAAAGCTGATGATTCTCACTACAGCGAGTTCACCGTTCACTAATGGGTCCATTATGACCTGCAGTAGAGACAGCAGGACTTTCTGATTGTCTTATACCCCCACATCTAAAAATGTTCTGTGAAAACTCAGAACAGGTAAAATTTAAGTCAAAATGATTTGGGGATATTACAAACATTGACTTTTTAAAAATATCAGTGACCATAAAGATGCAAATTGAAACCGGATTGTAAAGAAGGAAGGAGTCAGAAAGAGGTGGATTTTTTTATACCTCTCCTGGACCGAATCTAGTTTTTTGAGTTTTGTTATTAAGACCATGATAGACTTATGCTGTAATCAATATATAGCCCTTAATCAATAAAGAATTATCAAGGTTTAGTATTTTTTGTGCTTACCAGCTGTCTCATTACAATCACTAAGCATCTGAATGACAGTCTCCCATAATCTCTATGTAAAGACACCAGATTCCTGTTGATAAGATGCTGTGACAATTTCTAGTGAACCTCACTTATAATAAAATTATAAGCAGCAAGTAGTCCTTTTCCATTCATTCATGGTAATGAAAACTCAGGTGAGTAAAGAAATGCCATTGACATTATGCTAGCTGGTTCTCTGAAACTGTTTTCATTTAAATCCAAGACCCATAATAAGTTATTCAAGCCAGTGTTTGCAGAGGACTTACTGGATGCCAGTGTTTTCATTTCTAATTCGTTGATTTGCATTTATCTAACCAGATCTCTGCTCTAGAATTAGAAAGCCAGCCTGGAGAATTTGAATTGATTACCTGGCATAGGTGCAGTACTTTTTAGTTTATATTATATAGTATTATTCAGTCAATCCCATCGTGCCCCTTTTCCAGATGACGAAATCAAAGTAAAACCGATGCATCCAAGGGGTCCTAGCTACTCGGGGTCCTCTAGCTCTACAGCCCCTCCCGCTGCAAGACTCTGCTCCATCTAGATCCCAAGGTAGCACGTAAATAGTATCCTCTTTGCCAGGCACCGTTGTAGAGCACTGTGCATGCATATATTGACTTAATCCTCATGACCGTGAGTATCCCAGTCTCCAACAAAGAACCCGCCTCTGACATCTCACCTCGTACAGCTAAATCCTTTTGCTTCTTAGTTGAGCCAACATAGAACTTAGCTTTTTCCTTTGGTTTCCTAAAACACCATTCACCCCCGTTGATGGCTGCTAGAGGGACTTCACGAAGGAAGGGGCAGAGAGGGCACAGCATAGGTCCTAAACTTAAATTTGAAATATTCCTTGTCCTGAAGTCCATGAGCTGGCCCAGCCACTGGGAAACCTCACGCACGGATCCCTCTTCTGTCCCAGCCGTCTCTACTGCAGGACCTGCTGTCGCTTTCCCCAGCATCTCCTGACTCCTAGGTCCCTTTCAGGCTCAGTTTATCAATATAAAGAGCAACATACGCTCCTCGACTCTTGAGTGCCTTGTTCAGCCTCGTACTGGCAGCTCTCTTTCCACAATCAAAGTGGTTCATCAAAGGTTTAGCGAGAGTGGAGACACTTCTCTTTCAACAGAACTGTGCCACCAGTTTTAAGCAAACCTTTCGTTTTCTCCCAGATTTATGGACACTAATGATGGTGTCAGAGACAGTAAAACCTTTGCAAATCAGGAATTACCTGTTTGGTTGACACTCTGACTGAAAAACCATCCCAGTTTTGCCCCATCTCGGCGACTTTTGCTGAATCCTGGACTAATAGCACCGAAACGAAGGTGAATTCATCAGTGTGAGATTCTGGTATATGATGGTACCGTAGTTGTTCCTCATCTTCACCGATGATGCGCAGGAAGAACCAGTCTCCTCTGGTAAAGAATGAACAGTAATTTTTATACTGTGCTTCCACAGGTTTTTTTGGACCCACCCTGAACAGTTTTATCCACATTCTTATGTACTCCTACTATGGCCTTTCTGTGTTTCCATCTATGCACAAGTATCTTTGGTGGAAGAAATACCTCACACAGGCTCAACTGGTATGTTATCCCTTCTTTCTGCTTTTCTCCATGTGAAGCATCTCAATATTCTCAGGGCTGGAGGAAAGGAACCTGTCATCCCCCACAGAGACTTTTCTGTGGGAGGAGGCTGCCTATTTTTCTCTAAAATTAACCTTTTAAGCATTAAATCTGGTGTGTTAAAATGTCCTCTGTGGATACAGTTAGCTTCTTCCTTGCTTTGAAATGTAGATGCTTTAACCGAGACACTAAATTTAACAGATTCATTTTTATCTCAAGAATTTCAGCTGCTCCTCTTCCATGAGAACACTAGTGGGCAACTGTATGTACCTGCTAGTGTCGTTCAGATAAAATCTCTGGATAGGATGGGGGTTGCTTCAGCGTTTCGTTTTTGCGAATCTTAAGCAGTACTACAAGTTGAGTTCTCAATGTATTACATTTGGAAATGGATGTTCCATGGCTTGCCAGGTTGCCTCACCTGCCGCCTTCCCCCTCCCCCCTCCCCCCCAGGTGCAGTTCGTGCTCACCATCACACACACCATGAGCGCCGTGGTGAAGCCCTGCGGCTTCCCCCGGGGCTGTCTCATCTTCCAGTCTTCCTACATGCTGACGTTAGTCATCCTCTTCTTAAATTTTTATGTGCAGGTAAGTGACCTGTAAGTCTAGCAGCAAAACGTAGTAGACTGGGCTTTTGCCTTACATAAAGCAATTAAACAACATAGCACAGACTTGTGCATAGTGGAGGCACCCAAAGGAAACAGAGAAACCTGCGTTCCTAATTCCATGCCTCGCATCCTCCCCCTGAAGGATAACCCCTATTCCAGCGTGGTGGACATTTTATTAGAGTTCAGTCAAGTCACACATTTGGTTGATGTGTTGGCGCCATGCTACCAAAGTCTTATATGTGAATGCAGGGAATCTATCTGAATGGAGGAAAAATAGAAGCTAAATGAATTTAGTATTAAAAAATTGTTTCTATATCAGCACTGTGATACTATAAACTCACTTTTTGGAAAAAATTCTTTGGAGGCCAGCCATCGTGGAAAGGTCACACTGGCTTTTTCTTCACTGTCATTTTCTTTTTAATCAACAATTTAAATGGAACAGAGCTTCAAAGCGCAATTTCAAAGCAACTCCGTTAAGATGAAAACTGATGAAAGCCGTAGCAGGGCACAGGTCTCAGGTGGCCGTAGATTTTAAATTGCTCTCCTGTGTGTGTTTGTTGGGGGGCGGGGTGGGGAGGCAGAGAAAGTAAGCTCCATGAAAAAGAAATGAGAAGATACACTTATATTCAAAACAGCACTTTCAAAATTATAATCAAGTGTATTTCTTCAGACGACAAATGCTTTCCTTTTTAGTTTGCATTTGCTAAAAGTTAACCCACAGGAGCTTCAAACAGTCCAGCTGGGGGAACCTGAACCTCTGACGGGTTTTTAAGCCCCCATTGTTTCTGAAATTGCATTGGCTAGGCTTTGTCTTTTATAAGAAAAACAACTTTCCTTTGAGAATTTCTGAAGAAATAACCATTGACGGAACCAAACAAAGCCACCCAAGTTAAAACAGAAACAGACTGTTCCAGGAAAGCTCAGGGAGTCCAGGTGGCGCTTGGTGTCGAACCTGGAGGAGGAGCGTGTGGCCCAGCAGGGCAGGTGATGGGCGCCTAGAACTTCATCCCTCCTTGTTGGTTCAAATGGAATCTTATTCCTTTAGAGTTCGGTTTATGATTTCAGTCTTGACCCTTGTTAATACTATTGCTTAAAAAAAAAAAAAAAGGCAAAATGAAATGAAATCAGGGATTTTGTCAGAATTAGGAAGGATAGGCCAAAACTCCACAATCAAGCCAGAATCCAAGGTACTGGTATTTTTAAAATAACAGCACTTTTTCAACTTGAATTGGAAAGGATCTTATTTTTAGGAACTACAAGAACAACTAATGCAGAATAATTTGGGTGCTCATCCCATAACAGGTAAATCCAGTGTGGATAAGGTGAAAGAAATAGCCTTTCATTGGAATTTAGATTTGTCTTGGTTTTTACCATTTTTAACCATTAGCTTAAAAATTGTCCTATTTCAAAAATTATTTGTCTAATATGCAGTATCATGAACTGTTTAAGATTATATGCCATGTCAGAGACAAAGTCTTATTCAAGATTCCTTTTCTCCCCCCCCTCTTTGAAATATACACATCCAACAGACATACCGGAAAAAACCAGTGAAGAAAAACACGGAAGAGCCACCTGCAGGGAAAGAAATTAAGAATGGTTTTTCCAAGGCCTACTTCACCGCCACTAATGGGGTCATCAACAAGAAAGCACAATAAAAGTCCCGTAACAGACAAAGCATATATAATAGCCTAACAGATTCGCTTGTTTTAAAGCAAAGACTGAATTGAAAGTTATATATGTTTTAGCATAAACTAATTTCTTTTGAGTTTATCAATCATTTGTACCCGGAATGTATTAATATATTGCTATTAGGTTAATCTGTTAACTGAATGCTTCCGTCCGCACACTGTGTCACCTCAGACCTGGTGCCGCTTCTCCTCCTCCCCCACAAACCGAACTGCTCACCAGAAACTGTAACGCCTTATACACACACAAAGCCAGTAAACGTGGAGCCTTGTTTTCCGAAGCCAGTCTTCAAATAAAAAGTTTTATTTAGATTGAAATGTTTAAAACAAAATGTCAATTACGCTCTCACTATAGGGTCTTAATCTATATTAAGCAATAATTGCTTAGCCTTTATTAAGCAATAAAGTCATCAGTCCATTTGTTCCAACCCCAGAAAATACTAAAATGGATTATACACAGAAGACAGGAAAATCTAGCAAAACTTTTAAGGTAGAGTCTGTCAAATTCCTATACTAAGTCTCAACTTAGTGATATGGTAACGAAATTTGTATTTTATTCTGACGATATGCTTTTCCTAAGAAAAAAATCTTCTGCCAAATTCTCCTAGCTCAGGGGCTTCAGATAGGAGTCGTTCCTCAGTTTTAACTTGGTTTCCCTGACTATTCATATATTCAGGTCTACCTCCTACATTAAGTTCCCCTAGGTTAGGTTGTAAACAGATACCCTGCTCAGCTCTGAAAGCAGGATCTAAATCTGGCTGCCTGTTTCCTTTCTGATCAAGGAATCTTCCCTTTTCCCTAGAAGGATAAGCCACTGGAATATTTATAAATCAGAGCAGTTGGGGCAAAACAGATATTGAATTTGTCCGCTATTTCTTGTGGGCCTGCTTGTGAATAATACCCCCGAATACTGCTGTCACTCTTTGTAGGTTAACTTTTTGAAAATGGGAAGAGGAGGATGATGGAAAGATTCCAACGCTGAGCCAGGGCCTGGTAATGAACCTCGATGAAAAGTGCCAATTTGGCAAACTCAGCCCATCCCTCCCCTGCCCGGGTAACACTTTCTCCTGAGAACAAGCACAAGAGCAGAGGAAAGTAGTAGTGAATATTTTTTTTTCTCCCTAAGTATTGGATCTTTACTCTTCACTTGCACCAAGAATGGAAACAATAGTTGGTGAAGAAGATGTATACCTATAAGACACTTCCTCTTTCAAACGACTTGTAGTTGGGAATGTTGAGGTCGGATGCGCGAGTGCCAGAAAGGCAGGCTTACCGCTGCCTGGACCCCGTCCGGTCTGTCTGGGAGTGCGTTTCAGTGCTGCTTGCCCCCTCGATTTCTAGGGTTAAAATTCTTTTCTCTGTTTAAAAAAAAAGAGCACAGACTCTGGTACGAACACGGGCCCCGATCCTGTTTTCTCCCTTCTCGCTCCTGTCCGCTGCCCTGTTGGGACTGGTCCTGCTCTGTGGAAGCTGACGGAACTCAGCTGGTCGTCGTCGTAGGTGCGCTGTGTGTATACGGTCACAGCACGTGTGGGCACTTGGTGCATTTTTATCCAACACACGTTTCCGATGCCCACTTACTCTTGGATTTATTTTTCTAAAAAGTTTTTTAAAACTGAATTTTCTAGGGTGCTTCATCCCCACTTCCTTCCATCCCATCCTAACAGTATTGCTGTGAGTATCGTTCTCTCCCAGAAATTCGTTTTAAAATAAGGGCTAGCCCCAGGTATGCCTCTGATTACTTGGGTTGCACTAAGCCCCTCGGAGAAACTGGACTCTAGTTCAGTTTTAGGTCCCAAGAAGGAGCTAGAAATCTGTCCTCAAAGTACATTCCAGGGGAAATGGAGACCCAGAGAGAAGCCGGACCTCACCGGGCATTTGTTGTTTGCAGCTGGCTCTCAAATGTCAGGGAGGCCCTAAAGTCTCCCTGCTCTGCATTTGCCTGCAACTTTGGTGTTTTCCTGGGCCTGAAGCCATCCTTCAGCAGAATGACTGGGCCCTAAGTAGAAGGCCAGCCCTAAGTAGAAGGCGGGGAAAACCTCTCAAAGGGAAAAACTGGGGTAGTTTGCACTTCCCCGCTCAATGTAGAGGTTTCAGGACACTGCTTCCCATTGGGTCTTTAATTCTAATCGAACACTTCTAGCCTTAAACCATTCAAGGGCTGATACAAATATAAGGAGCTATGAAATCTTAGCCACAGAAACTGGATCAGGTAACTATTGTAACCTGTCATTAAGCTCCGAAACTTTAAAAAGCAGAACGTCTACGGTTAATGTGATTTTCCTAAAGCTGTTTAAAAAAGCCAGCCTATATATACTGTTAGAAAAATAAACTGTTCCCAAATTCCCTTTTACTCATAAGAACGAAAATATGTAATACTATAAGCACGTTAAAAATTCTAATTTTTTAAAACAAAATGGATTGTTAAATGAAGTGACATTTTCAACCCATCACAATGACACATGGAAGTATTAGGCATAGTGAGAGAGAAGGTCCTCCCTAACCCCACCAGAGAAGTATTTTTATTTGTAGCAAAAATGATGCTTACTGTGATGGGCAGAAGAGCACTCTGTATGTAAGAGACCATTCTGATTCTTCCGTATCATTTTATGATGTTTCTGGGGACTTCCTTATTTAGAAAATGAGGATACCACTTTTTGGTTTTCCTTTGAAAATACTTGAGAACATAGTATCATGATCGGGGTGGACAGGGAGGCAGGAGAAGCCATTTTTCTTTGTAGACAGATAAGCATTCTGTATGATTGTTGTATAATAAATTGATTTTTACACTAAAGCAAAGCATGTTGAGACTGTTCTTATTTGGTTCGAAGACATTAAAATGTGTGCCTGCGTGATATTCCAAATGACTTATTACTCAGGATTTTTTTTAAATAAAGGGATATTTTAGTAATTAATTTTAAATGTTTAATTCTTCATTTCAGTAAGCAATGCATGGCCTTTTATGTAACATGATTACTTTTACATAGCATTCATATGTCAAGCTAAACTATTTCAGAAAATGGTTATTACAAGAAAAGTTAAAGACCAGTTAGATGAGCAGAGGACATAGTGGTTGTAAGGAACAGATCCGCTCTATAGAATAACCCGGGGAGCACTGGCCTGGTCGAGGGGACCGTGTTAGACAGAAACCACATCCGATGCTCTGGAGCCGCAGCCTCCCCGCTGCCAGAGCGCCCAGACAGGCGGAGAGGAGGCTGCTCCAGCAGAGCTGGGACTTGGCCATGACGACACCCCACAGACAGAAGTCAAGGTCTTCCAGCAGGATCACAGGTTGGTGCTATTCTGAACAAGGATGTGAGAACAGGCCAAGTCCAAAAGATGTGCTCAAAGCCCACTTATGAAATTGCTCCAGTTCCTGGATCGTAACAGGGATGGGGCAGGAGCGGGGAAGGGAAGGGGAGGTGGCACAGAAGGGGGAATTTCAGTTTAGCTATCTGAATGGGGACTGGAGCTCTCAGGCGCAGGGATGGGAGGACGTTCTAAGGAGCCTCCTCCCAACCCACTGGGATTTCATCTTAAACGGTGGGTGGAATCAATTCATGCTTAAAAATAAATCCTCTTGTCTCTAGAGCAAGTAAAAGAGCTGCTTATACATGGTAAGCATTCACCCAGATACGTTTCAGTTTCTTTATATAAGTGTGTTTTTATTCCAGCGGGCTTTTTTCAAAATCAACTACATTCACATATTTAAGGAAGAGTTCTAATCCAAGGGACCCAAAGCAATAAGCACTCTCACGAGACTACAGTCACCTAAAATACCCCTTGACTTTTCAGTCATGGAAGACAGTAAAAGCGGTCAACTCGTAGGTCCTATTTCCATTTTAAGAGACTATGGAGGGAGCCCTGGAGTAACAGCTCTGGGGCAGTTTGTGAAGGTGGTTGTTAAGGATCTTAGGAGCCACTCACTGGGAGTGAAGGCGGCTGAGGCCAGGTCACGTTCAGCAGCCTGCGGGAGGCCAAGCTCACTCCAAGCTCCTGGCACCTACCTACTTTTGCCACTGGCGTGCACCACAGCCTGGAGCCTGGGGAGGAGATGTGTGCTCTCGCATTTGCCAGCCACAGTTAGTACTCACCCATCTGCCTACAGCCGTACGCCTCGCCAGCCCCTGAAGGCATTTCGGTCTGTGACTCCTGAGCAACAAAAGGAAAAATTTATCAATTTTGCCTCTATACTAAGAGGGAAATGAACTTCACATCCCTTAGTAACTAATATTAGAAGCTGCAAATTTCTCTAAGATTTGAGCACTTTACCTGAGCTAGGCCATGTAGAACTAGCCTTCATTTTTTTTTTTTTTTAAGATTTTGAGAGCGAGCGAGCGAGCGAGCGCGCACATGAACGGGTGGGAGCAGGGGAGAGGAAGAAGCAGGCTCCCCGCCGAGCAGGGAGCCTGTCATCATGACCTGAGCCCAAGGCAGACGCTGGGCTTAACCAAGTCACCCAGGCGCCCCTAGCCTTCATAAAAGCTAGTTTAGTCCTATGGGATTTGGATAAACTCCAGAAATAGTAATGTTCACTTAAATATTTGTCGAAATCTACCTTGCCCTGTGCTGAGTGTTACGCTAGAGATAGAGAAGTGACCTGGTAACACATCTGCCCTTGGAGTTCACAGTCTGTAAAACAGATGGAGAAATGTTTAGTTATAAAATGATGCAAGTATTAAAAATAGCTTACTGAGGTGCCTGGTTGGCTCAGTCATCAAGCGTCTGCTTTGGCTCAGGTCATGATCCCAGGGTCCTGGGATCAAGCCCCACGTCGGGCTCCCTGCTCAGTGGGATGCCTGCTTCTCCCTCTTCCACTCCCCTGGTTGTGTTCCCTCTCTTGCTGTGTCTGTCAAATAAATAAAATCTTTAAACATATAATAAAAATAAAAATAGCTTACCAAGAAAACTTAGAAAAAGAAAAGAAGCAATACCTGAGCTTAGTTTTCGATGGATGAGAATTTCTCCGTATAGGTGAGGGTGCTTTGTTCAGTAAATTCCAGAGGTTAAACACCTAGGATTCCACTGGAGTCCCCACTCCCTCAACAAGTATTTGAGTGCCTCCTATGGGGCAGGCATTGCCCAGGGTTTAGAATAAAATGTAAAGAGAAGAGACAAGTTTTCTGCTTTTAAAGAGCTCTTTTCTCCTAGCAGACACCTCTTAGAGGGAAAACAGGCAGTAAGACGTCTGTTTATGCTGTTAAACGTGTCCAGGCTCTCAGACTCCTATTACATATGAGGGGGCACTGACTACAAAGGCTGAGACCCCTATTCCTGACTGAGCTTACAACACCGGGATTGAGAAAAGCAATAAAAAACCACTGAAACATCGCTAAGTGTGAATCATACTTTTGAAGCATGTATTAAGTTCTTGTGGGAACAAAAGGACTGTTGCCCTGTGGTTTAGGGCCCAGAATTCAGTAGCAGAACCTCTAAGGGGATACCGACACATGTCCATGAAGGGGTTCGTCCCGGGTATTTGGCCCTATACAGCTGTGGCAGTGACAAAGCAGCCTCTGTAAGGCAGTTGTCATCCTGTCTGGTGGTAGGGCTCAAAGTCCACCTGGGGGGGCGGGTGAGGGGGTGGCAGTCAGGGAGGGAGGATGGGGAGACCAAGAGTGAGCTGGAACCCCTGGTGTAAGCTGGAGCCCACAAGAGAATCTACAAATTCAACACCATCTCTATCAAAATACCAAGAGCATTTTTCACAGAACTAGAACAAATACTAAAATTGTACAGAACCAAAGATGACCCTGCATGACAAGAGCAATATTGAGAAAGAACAGAGCCGGAAGGATCGCAATTCCAGATTTCAAGATACACTACAAAGCTGTAGTCAAAACAGTGTGGTACTGGCAAAGACACACAGATCAGAATAGAACAGAGTAGAGACCCCCAAATAAGCCCCCATTTGCATGATTCATTAATCTATTGCAAAGGAGGCAAGAAAAGACCATCTTCTCAATAATTTGTGCTGGAACACTGGACAGCTACATGCAAAAGAATGAAACTGGACTACTTCCTAGCACCATAGACAAAAATAAACTCCAAATGGGTTAAAGACCTAAATGTGAGACCCAAAACCATAAAAATCCTAGAAGAGAACACAGGCAGTAATTTCTCTGACATCAAAAATAGCAACAGTTTTCTAGATGTGTCTCCTAAGGCAAGGGAAACAAAAGCAAAAATATACTACGGGGACTAATCAAATAGTTTTTGCACAGCAAAAGAAACCACCAACAAAACAAAAAAACCCAACATATTGAGTGGGAGAGGATATTTGCAAGTGATATATCTAATAAAGGATTAATACTTAAAATATACAAATACACAAAGGACTCATAGAACTTAACACCAAAAAAACTCCACAACAATCTGATTAAAAAATAAGCAGAGGACCTGAAATTTTTCTAAAGAAGAAATACAGATGGTAGAGAACAGACACATGAAGAGATGCTCAACATCATTCATCATCAGGAAACAAACAATCACGCTGAGATATCACCTCACACCTATTATATTGGCTAAAATCAAGATGATGAGAAATAACAGGTGTTGGCGAGGATATGAAGGGAACCCTCGTTCACTGTTGTTGGGATTGCAAACTGGTGTAGCCACTGCGAAAAACACTATGGAGATTCCTCAAAAAAATTAAAAATACCCTATGATCCAATATTTCCACTGTTGGGGGTTATTTCCCAGGGAGAATGAAAACACTAACTTGAAAAGATACATGCACCCCTGTGTTTATTGCAACGTTATTTACAATAGCCAAGACATGGGAGCAACATAGGTGTCCTTCAATAGATGACTGGATAAGGAAGATGTGCTATAGAAATATAGCCAAAGGAATAATACATGGCCATAAGGATGAGATCATGCCATTTGAGACACGGATGGACCTTGAGGGTATTAAGCTAAGTGAAATTAGACTGAGAAAGACAAATGCCATATGATCCCACTCATAAATGGAATCTTAATAAATGAATAAATGAACAAAAAGCAGAATCAGAACCATAATCTAAACAGATGGTTGCCAGTGGGGAGGAGGTTGGGGGTGTTGTGCAAATTGGGTGAAGGGGAGAGGGAGAGGCAGGCTTCCAGTTACTGAATGAGTATGTCATGGGAATAAACAGCAGAGCCTAAGGAATGCAGTCAATGATAGTGGAATAGTGATGTGTGGGGACACATGGTAGCTAAAGTTATGAACACAGCATAATATATAGAGTCATCAAACCACTAAGTTGTATACCTGAAACTAACATAACATTGTATGTCAACCACACACACACACACGCAGAGGCCAGGAGATAATCCACATGGAAGGGGGGCGAGGATCACAGTAAACACTGGGAAGATCCGATGTGGACAGAAGGTTATAGCACAGAGGAAAACCACAGCACAGGTTGAAAACCACAAATGAGGTCAAGACCACGGCTTGGTCCCAGAGTTCCCTGAGGTGCGCACAGGGCTGCACTCAGTAGAGAGGAGGTGAAAGCTGGTCCAAGCTGCCGTCTGTGTTTGTGTAATTGTCCCCATCAGACAGCTAGTTCCTCGAGGCCCTTGGCAATAACAACACTGAACCTTCAGCACCACGCACAGAGCTTGGCTGTGCATACAGTCAGTGCTCCATAAGGATTCGCAGACCAAGACAATGTTGAAGGAAGACTTTCTGGGGAGTATTTCTAAAGAGATGTCCCCCAATATTTCAAGTTCATGGTTTTTGCAACTTACACCAACTCATCCTCAAGCTTAGCCCTTAAAATCCTCTACCTGCCGTGAGCTAGCACACCTGTTCCTTTGCCTTCTGTCCTAGGGGAGGCCTTACTGCTGTGAAAATCTCCGGGTAGATTGCATTTGGTCTTCATACTACTGGTGGATTAATCTTTGTAAACCACCGTGTTCCTTTATCATTCTCCGCTAAGTCTTCAGTGACTCATTCTCACCAAAGAATAAAGTCCTTCTAAGCAAGGCAGTAAAGGCATTTTGGGCCTTAATTTCCAGTAACGCCCCCTGGGATTATAGCTTCAAACCCCTCTGCCTGTGTTCCACTAGTCCTGTTAGTCCCTCCCTGCCAACCCCCTCCTCCCAGAGCTCCAATGGTGCTTTTCCTCCAGGAAGCTGCCCCAGTCACCTCCTCAACAAGGCCCTCTCCCTCCTCACACCCCTGCTGGTGCTCAGTTTACACCTCATTTATGGCGCTTGTCACACACAGCCTGGAGATTTTTCAATTACCTGGTGTCTTAAGTTCTTACTGGCTAAGATCACACCTTACCCATCCTAACCTCTACCACGTGAGCTCACTGAAGGCTTTGGAGAGGACAGCTCTCCAATATATGTTTACCCATTACCAGAAGTCATAGATACTCTTTAGATGTCCTTCATTGAAGACAGGCAATGTAACGGGACTGAAATCCACAAAACTCCAGGTTACTGGGAATTGTGAGCCCTAAACTGGATATACCCAAATGAAATGAGGTTCATTAGACTCTTTGGGCTTAAAGAAAAAGCGCTCTTATACTCTGTAAAGCTTATAACAATATACTAAATTATACCTCATTAAAAAAAAATCCCAAATAAAAAAGATGACACGGTGGGTTTGTAAACATTTGTTTGGGCAGATTAAATACATAATACATAGGATATATTACATCACTTAGTTATATTATACAATGATTCAACTGTTTTCAGTCCACAGTCTTTAACTGTTCTTACCCAATTCATAAACAGTTACTTTGTAAATGGCCTCAAATTAGATTTTATTTTTCCAAAATAAATTCGCTCAACTGTATATGCAAACTTCACGCACTCAGACTTTATTAGATCATTTAGTAATTACCCCATAAGTCTTTCTCCTCTGCTCAAGCTGACGGTTTTGTGGAAGTGCTGAAGAAACTAGAGTATTTGTGGATCAAGTGAAATAATAACTATTTCAAAATATGCCATTTTCATCCGAGCTCTTTTCATCGCAAATTAAATTCTCCCTCAAAGAGATATACCAAATAGCATGCATATAAAGATTTTCTTTCCCCCCCAACAAAACTTGAGGACCCTTCTCAAATAAGAATCAGTTTTACTTTGAAATTAAAAAAAAAAAAAGCAACACTCTAAGTTGGTAAACATCCTGAACTTGCTATTTTCTGAAAAATTTTGGTACAAAAGGTTAACTTTTGTGAACAAAGGGACGATAACACAACTGGAAACTACCAACATATTCTGTTCTATTCCAACTCAGGTATTCTATCTGGAGAGAAGCAAAATGAATAGGCCAGACCACTAAAGCACCATCATGTGGCCCAAGCCAGCTTATTCGTCGCCAGGTGGCTCAGACTGCTGGAAAGAAAATAAGAACAGCAGTTAGCTGAGCCTGAACTATCCACCTCTTGGTCCCTCAGAAATCCTCCCCCTGCGCGCATGCGCACTCTCAAATACTTTTTCTTTTTAAGGGCTTAATGTGCTGCTTTGAAGATGTGCTGCTATCGCTTAATAGTCAAACACTGCAGGTTATTTTTTCCTCCAGTGTTGGAAAAAAGTTATTTCTTGGGTGGAGTACTGCAGGCAGTGGTTGGGCTGGCTTTTGGGGACATGCTGTATGAAAACTAGCTTGTTTTTAACAACCGGACTGGGACTGAGCCCAGTTCGATCCTCATAAAACAATAGGTAGATAAGAGGGGTATCAGTGAAGGAATAGATTTTCCCATCCTAAAGCAAACCCTAGGGTGCATGCTCATCGTAAAGAATGGCAGGCAATGGGCGATTTACTTATTTTTTCCTCCATTCAGTACATGTAATTTGATTCAGGCTTAGCAGACATTACTAGATACCCACTCAACATCTGTTCTCCCTTTATTTACCGATCCCCACTTGAGAAGATAGTAACAGTTAAATTCTCCCCACATTCCCCTTTCCCTACGGAGGGCCACGTGACCCAGTTCAGGTCAGTAAAATGGAGACGAATGTCTGTTGGTTTGGGCTTCCATGAAATTATTTTCTTAATTCAGAAACAAGGAAGGTGAAGGTAGATTCTGCTGGTACGCATCTTTTACCTTTCACCCCTCCCCCCTTCCTACCTGGAGCCTAGCTAGAAGAGAGTCCTAGAAGTTGATAATCACTACAAAGCCCAAAGCCATACGAAGGATGGGCAAACAGGAAGCTCCACGAACCTGGTCTCTAATGGCCACTTAATGCTATTGTGTCACCAGCCCTGGAGAACCTCCATCCCTCTGGCTGCTGCTTAAGGGGGAGGGGGGCGGGGGATCAAATCCCAATTTGGTTTAACTGCTGGAGCCTGATTCTTGTGACATGTGACCAACTGTAACATGTACATTTAATTCACATGTGATCCAGTTCTCCATTAGGGCTGGGAATGAGGCTAATATTCTCAACCCAGATTAGTCTTTTTTTTTCTATATCCTCTTTCAGTACTATTTTGATTTGAAGATTTGCTATTTTTGTTTTCCCAACACAGTAATTTTTTCCTGGGGGTTCCTGGGTGGCTCAGGCAGTGAAGCATCTGCCTTCATCTCAGGTCATGATCTAGGGAGTCCTGGAATCAGGCCCCACATAGGGCTTCCTGCTCAGTGGGGAGTCTTTCTCTCTCTCTCTCCTCCTCCCTCCTTGCTCATACACATGCTCTCTAATAAAGTCTTTTTAAAAAATAGTCATTTTTTCCTGATAAGTAATTCAAGATGTATGTAAAAGGATATTCACTATAGAGTTATTTGTAATAACTTAAAATAACCTGGATGTATATCAATAGGGAATCCAATGTGTGAGTTATAGTATGTCCATAAACTAGAATATTTTACAGTGAATAAAAAAAGATCCATATTATTGACTTGGAAAGGATTCCTGCTTTTATTGTTGAGAACCAAAAAATGGCTATTTTATATAACATTTGTGTTTCTTAAAAATACACATATGTATCCTTACACAGACATTTGTATACATTCTTCTAGAAGCATTGGCAAAGTGTCTGGAAGAATATGTACCAAACTGTAAAGTAGTAGTTACCTCTGGATCACAGATAAGAAGGAGGGTTAGGGAGAGGGGAAAAATAACTCTATATAAATGTTATGCTGTTTGAATTTATTGCACAAAAGAAAAGTAATTCATATCTTGGATTAAATTCCAAAAATACAGAAGTAGCCTAAGATGAGAAGATTCACCTAAAATGTCACCACACAGAAATAACCACGGTTGACATTTTGGTGACTATCTTCTAGAATCTAGGCCTCTCACTGTGTATACATGCACATACCCATACACAAACTCTCTTTTCTAACACTACCTCCTTGTTATCTCATCGGTCAATCCCTGCTCCTCCTCCTCTGCTGGCTTTATCTGCCCTACTTTAGCCCATTGAACAGCCCAAGGACTCTGTCCTGACACTTCTGTCTGTACTCAGTGCCCAAGTCAATGCAACCAGTCTTCTGCTTAGCCCTCTGCCATGAGTCTTAGTCTCAAATATACGGTTCCCCACGTGCCAACTCCATTCAGATGCTGAAATCACACATCAAATATATGTTCCAAATTAAACTTTTAATATCTATCCACAACCTTCCCTTAACTCTACCAGCTAAACTTTAGCTCATTAAGTGACTCCAATCTCCACCAGATTGCTCAAACCCCAAGCTTGGAAGTCATCCTTCACCCTTCCCACTATACAACCCATCAGCGACCCTTCCGGTTCCCTCTCTGCTGCCCAATCATACAATCCCCCACCCCAGCACATACACAGAGGGCCTTAAAAGTAGTCCTTTACTATGACAATTTTCATTGCTACTGGAAGAAGATCCTTCCCCAGCCCAAAAGGTGACCACCACCACCAAACACAGAACACCCCAACCTCGTCTTACACCACCCCGCCCTTCCTCTTGTTTAGCCCTCACTGAATTCCTAGGACGCTTATGGCCTTGGACACTGGTCTTGGCCATTCCCTCTGAAATACCCTTCCCTGCTCCCCCACCCTTCAAGTTTTAGCTCAAATGTCACTTCCTTAGAGAGGTTTGACTGCATTATCCTTTCACACCATCAGCATCTGTCATCACACTTTTTTCCTTCTTACCACTGCTGTGAATTCCTATCTGTTTACTCTTCTCTATCCTAAAGCATACACTCTATGTGGTCAAGGACCTTGTGGTATCATTCCAGCTCCAGCTTCGAACCTCATACCTGACACCGCACAGACTCAGCAGTTTAAGTGAACGAACATAGATCTAAAACCTATTCGGTTCTATCCCAACTCTGCAGTTCTCAGAAGTTCTACTGGGAGCAAAGCAAAAGGAATAAGCCACAGCACTAAAGCCCCACTGGGTGGCCCAAGCCAGCTTTCTTGTTGGAATTAAAACAAATGGAATATGTGGTATACGATGCTTTGCAATAAGCTTTTTCTTTTTACTCACTGTTAAATTAAATGTCTTCCCAAGTCAATCTAATCTGATCCTTCTTTTTAATAGCAATATGGCATATCACGTAAATCTGTCAATCTATTTAACCAAGCTCTAGCTAGGAGTTCAGGTGATTTCCAACACCTCCTTATTAGAATTGTTTGTGATACACAGCACTGTATATATCCTTGCACTTTAGTCCAATTTAATCTTTAAGATCATTTCATAGTAGTGGAATTGTTGGGTCAAAAATCACCGAGCACAACTTTGGATACTGGAGTTCTTAAATATTACCCACTTTAGGGGCACCTGGGTGGGTCATTGGGTTAAAGCCTCTGCCTTCGGCTCAGGTCATGATCTCAGGGTCCTGGGATCGAGCCCCACATCGGGCTCTCTGCTCAGCGGGAGCCTGCTTCTCCCTGTCTCTCTGCCTGCCTCTCTGCCTACTTGTGATCTCTGTGTGCCAAATAAATAAAATCTTTAAAAAGATGCATGGAATTGTATTCTTCTGAAGACATATTTGGATATATGGTCTACTTACAGGATCTACTTTAGACCTCTAAATTGAAGAAAATTTCAAGTTGATAGCTGTATAAAAAGCCCCATTATTAAATACTGTGGGAATGAACAAAATATTCAAAGAATCCAACTAAGCAAGAGGGATGCTGTCTCTGCAGTGACCATATCCAAGAACGGAATAGTTGGTGGTTGTTCACACATTCCGTAATTATTTACTGTGTGAGACTCGAAACGCTGCCAGGAAGCCTGGGGAGTGGTAGCCCCACGAGCTGCTGGACCATTCAGGGAAGCACTGGGGTTCACAGCAATCATTCTACACACTTCTTCCTTTAAAAATCTCTTTGAATCAGGGAAGCCTGGGTGGCTCAGTCAGTTAAGCATCTGCCTTCAGTTCATGATCCTGGGGTCGAGCCCCACATCGGGCTCCCTCCTCAGCGGGGTGTCTGCTTCTCCCTCTCCCTTCTCCCCACCCCCCCAATCATGCTCTCTCAAATAAATACATAAAATCTTTTTTAAAAATCTCTCTGAATCAATCCCATCCCGTCTCAAATCCCTCTCTGCCTTAATACCTGCTAAAAGGTCACCATTACCCCCCCCCATTCTCACCTGAGGATGCCTTTCCCTATCTCCTCCGTGCTAGTCCGCTTCCCAGCATCCTCAGCCTTTTTTAAGATTTTATTTATGTGGCAGAGAGAGACATGGCAAGAGAGGGAACACAAGCAGGGGGAGTGGGAGAGGGAGAAGCAGGCTCCCTCCGAGCAGGGAGCCCAACTAACGCAGGGCTCAATCCCAGGACCCTGGGATCATGACCTGAGCCAAAGGCAGATGCTTAACTGAGCCACCCAGGTGCCCCACCTCAGCCTCTTCTTGAAAGACAAGGTCTCCCTGCCTAGTCCTTTTAACTAAAAGGAGGCTGACTTCCCCAATTCGTTCTGCCAATTAAGTGCTTTTTTCTTTTCTGTTATCCCGTTAGTTTTCCTGGCCAGGTGGAGAGGCAGGCATTCACCTTGCTCTGAACTACTAACCACAGGAATTGCTCCCTCTCCTGCAGACATTTCTGGGCTGTTTATGCCAGTCATCTAAATGATCATCCGTCATCCTGGCCCCTCTGTTCACCGGGTCCTGGTTCCCGTCAGCTTTAGCAGTAACTGAACCTCCATCGTGAGCGAGCCACCTTCATGCTCTGGCTCCTCAGTTCTTCCGCCTCCTCACGGCCTCAGCATTTTCTTCAATTCCGCCACAGCTATGCACTCTCAGATTTCTGTCATCAGACTTCCCACCTGTGAAATCTTGATTCTCAACATCCCATTTTCTAACTGCACTTGTCGGGTCTAAGCCACCTGCTCTCCCTTCCCTCACTGTCCTAACTTTTGCTTCCACTGAAACTGTCAATCCACTGACCACCATTTATGGACGGAATGTCTGTGTCACCCCACCCCCACTCAATTACTGGAATCCACCCTCCAACCTGGCACCCATGTGACGTAGGAAATAGAGCTTTGGGGAGCTAATCAGGATGACATAAGGTAATGAGATGGAGCCCTCACAAGGGATTCGTGCTCTTAGAAGGGTCAGGAAAGAACTTTGCTTTCTCTGCTCTCTACCCTGTGAGAACAGACATCTTTATGTTACTGAGTCTCCCCATCGGTTGTTCCTGAAATTAGTAATAATGCATTACAAGTTTCTCCATTAAACATAACAGTGGCTTTTGGATGGAGATTTATCACGCTACAGAGTATCTAGTTATGACTATTTTATATGGGTTTATGCAAATCTAAACACAGATGCAGAATCTTTTCAATGCCTTTTGAAATATATGGAAAGAATCAATGATTTTTCTCCCTAGATAGATTAACAATTGGTGTATTAATGGATTCCCTATATCAAATCATCTTTGCATTGCTGGAATGAATCTCACTTGATCATGACATATTATTCCTTTAATTAGCTGCAAAAATGATGTTTGCCAATATTTTACTTTGAATCTTGGCTTAGTTATTTTGAGTGAGATTGTTCTGTGGTTCTCTGTGCAATTCTCATTGGATTTTGACATTGTAATGCAAGATGCATAAGAATTTGGGCGTTTTCATTCTTCTGCGTGCTGGAATAGTACTAATGTTACCCTTTAGTCCTGTTTAGTCACTAGCACTGAAGTTACCCTTTGCTAAAGGACCAGTAGAACTCCTCTGTGCCACAATCTGAACCATGCATGTCTGCATGGTAGGTCATCAACTCTCCACTTCTTCTATGACTATCTCCCATCTGTGGAGTCCACTTTATTAAATTATATTTTCCTGGAAAACTTCATTATTCCAAGTTCTCATCAAAACCCTAGACAGGCACAGACATTTGAAAGTTAACACGTTACCAAATAAACTCTAGTTCCTGCTTGACCCACACATTCCTCCCACCCCAAGTCTTCACCTTATCTCCCTAACCGGCAGCACCATCCACTCAACTGCTAGAAGACAGAAACCCAGAAGTCATCCTTACTTCTTCTTCCATCACCCATTGTTTCCATCTGTCAGTGATTTATTAATTCTGGCCCCCAAGTGTACCTGGAGGGTCCCCATTTCTCACCACCTCCAAAGCCCTCCATCCAGTTCAGCTCCCCTTTTCCGTTTCTCACTTCTCCAGTCAATTCTCAATATGGCAGCTAGGATGGTTTTCTCAAAATACGAATCAGATTACACTACCCTGCCCCCCAATGCCTTTGCTCAGAACCCACCCCTATTTTCCTTCACCTGTAAAAACTCCTCAATATGCTCAGTGAGGCCTTTCCCTCCAGCTGGGACTAGTCATGGTCCCAGCTTCATTTCAAGTGTCCCTTCACTTCAAGTAACTGTCCTTCAAATACCACTCTGAGCTATGAACTTTCAGTTGTTCAAACAGGTCATGCTCTCCCCTCCCCAATCTTGTTGCTTGAAACCCTTCGTAAGTCTGGTTCCTTCCTATGCTTGAAACTCCACCTTAAAGGTCGCCTCCTCAGAGAGACCTTCGATGACCATCCTATCTGAAACCGATACTTCACACCATTGCTCTCCATCAAAGCACCCCTTGACAGTATCCTTCAAAGCACTAGTCAACTTGTAATTATTTTATTTCTGCACTGGTCTTTTTCTGTCTTCCTTCAGTGAATTTATTTTTATTATGAATGCAGGACAGGTCCCCGTGTTAACCATTACATCTTCATGTGTAGTATGGTGCCCATTGCAGAGCAAGCCCTCAATTATAAATATTTACTGAATGAAAAGACCAGATCCAAAGGGTAATTTCTAGATGGGGACACACCGTGAAAGAGGACAAAACTTGGAACATGGACAAAGTGTTACACTATCTTTTAGTGCCCATTTCCTCCACCCCAATTCCATCAGCGTAAACCTTCGCACTTACCCCAGGAACGCAGTAGTGACACTGGGCTTTGGCTTTCCTCACGAAGGCTGATCTGGATTAAGCCTGGAAGAAATTGCTCCATCTCATTACATTTACACTAGACAATTTAAAAATAAGAATATGCATATATGTACATATACACATCTTAGAGTTATTTCCCAGATCATTGCATTACTAGATGTTACCCGAGGAGGGTCAATGGCCAATTCAGAATGTCAACTTAAGCAATTAATATTTTCACTTGGTTCTACTCATGCATTGTATTGGTCAATGCCACTAGCCTACATAACATAGGTTGAGGTATTTTATGACAACCATTCAAAATATTGAATCACTTCCTGAGGCCCCGTTTGGTTAGATAGATTAGATAAATTGAAATAAACTCAATTAAAAAACATATTTGAATCCCTATCTCCTTGTAACACTGCGCTAGGGGCTGAAATAATCTAGTCTGAGGAATGCCCTTCCCATTCCCTAGCAAAATATCATCATCATCATCATCATCTCTCCTCTGCAAGCCACAATGTGGTTTCCTTAGGTTTCTGGAAGAGGGGAGAGCAAAGGCAAAACCAGGGAGATGTAGATTTTGGAGAAATTTTTGTTCTTTGGGGTATTCTAAATTCACACACAAGGGGCCTATTATCAGGAGATGAAAGCAAGTAGTGATTAATATCCTACAATATAATCTAGATGAACAAAAGAGACAGATATCTAAAATCTGAGGTTTAGTCAAAATAATCCTCCAGGCTTCAGAAGACTAGGGGGTATAGTCTTAATTCTTAATACAGCATGGATTTATAGCAGCATTTCTCAAAGTGTAAACCTTTAGGACCCTTAAACAACCCCTTTTCTTGGAGACCCCTACGCGTCCAAAGGTTCTGGGAGTCCGAAACTATTTTGGTCATCATAGTAAATAATACTGAGACTTCGTTTGCTTTTTCATTCTTACTCTCGTAAACATGCAGTGGAGTTTTCCATTACATGATGTGTGGTATCACAACAGATTGGATTCAGAAGCCGATATGCCGAAGCAGCTACCTTCTGTGAAGCCTGACATTAAAGAGATTTGCAAAAACAAAAGAGTGCTACTCTTCTCACATGTTTGTTTTGAAAAGTCTGGTTATTTTTCATAAAAATCTGTTACTTACATCAATATGTACATGTTTTTTTAATAGTCGTTCTATTTTTTTTTATAAACCAGTCTTTTGAATATGTTCAGCCATGAGTGCAAAAGACTCATTATCATCTGAGTTGTGACCTACATACATGGTGACAAGCTTTTTAGAGAGGGAACCCAGAACAAACCCATGCCAGTAAAACAAAAACCACCAAAAAACCTCCCAGACAATAAATATATTATAAATATATACACATGTTAATTTAAGTTATTGGAAATTATCCTGAGTTATTTCTGTGTCATAAATTCTATTTTTAATTGTTTTCACATTTTTTAAGTGGAGTTGACACACAATGTTAGTTTCAGGTGTACACCATGGTGGATTTAACAATCCTGCATTATGCTAGGCTCAGCACGGTGTAGCTGCCATCTGTGATCATACAACACTACTACATACCATGGGCTATATTTCCTATGTTGTACCTTTCATCCCTGTGACTCATTCCATAACTGTAAGCAGGTACCTCCCACTTGCCTTCTCGCATTCCTCCGTACCTCTACCCTCTGACAACCACCAGTTTCTTCTCTGTACTTAGGAGTCTTGAGGTTTTTATTTTTTAGATTCCACATACAAGTGAAATCATATGGTATTTGTCTTTGTCTCCCTGGCTTATTTCTCTTAGAATATCCTCTAGGTGGGGTGCATGGGTGGCTCAGTGGGTTAAAGCCTCTGCCTTCGGCTCAGGTCATGATCTCAGGGTCCTGGGATTGAGCCCTGCATCGGGCTACCTGCTCAGTGGGGAGCCTGCTCCCTCCTCTCTCTGCCTACTTGTAATCTCTGTCAAATAAATAAATAAAATCTTTAAAAAAATATCCTCTAAGTCCATCCATGTTCTCACAAATGGAAGACTTCGTTCTTCTGAGTAATATTCTGGTGTGTGTGTGTGTGTGTGTGTGTGTGTGTGTGTGTGTGTGTGTGTGTGTGTGTACACACCGAGTTTTATCCATTCACCTATTGATGGACACAGGCTGCTTCCTTATCTTGGCTATTGTAAATAATTCTGCAATAAACATAGGGATGTACATGTCCTTTTGAGTTTGTGTTTTTGTTTTCATTAAATACCCAGAAGCAGAATTTCTGGATCATGTGGTAGTTCTATTTTTAGTCTTTTTGAGGAACCTGCATACTGTTTTCCACAGTGGCCGCACCAGTTTACATTCCCACCAACAGTACATGAGGATTCCTCTTTTTTGCCCCCAGGCCTCACCAATACCTGCTATTTCTTGCTTTGTGATACTATTGATTTTGGCAGGTATAAGATGATATCTCGTTAGATTTAGAATTGCATTTCTCTAATAATTAGTGATGTTGAGCATCTTTCCATGTGTCTGTTGGCCATCTGGATGTTTTCTTTAGGAAAATGGCTTTTCAGGTGAGGACCTGCCTTTATTTTAATTGGAGTGTTTGGGTTTTTTTTTTTTTTTGGTGTGAAGTTGCATAAGTTCTTCATATATTTTGGTGGATATTAACCCCTTATCAGATATGTCATTTGCAAATATCTTCTCTCATTCAGTAGGCTGCCTAACATTATGCTGATGGTTTCTTTTGCTGTGCAAAACCTTTTTACTTGGTATACTCCCAATAGTTTATTTTTGCTTTTTTCCCCTTTGCCTGAGGAGACACAGGGTGAAGTCTAAGAGATTACTGATTGTTTTTTCAAGAGTTTTATGATTTCAGGTCTCACATTTATATAGGTCTTTAATCCATTTTGAGTTTATTTGTATGTATGGTTTAATACTCTGGTCCAGTTTTTCCAGCACCATTTATTGAAGGGATAGTCTTTTCCCTATTACACATTCTTGTCTTATGAAATAATTGACCATACAAGCTTGGATTTCTGGGCTCTCTATTCTGTTGCATTGATCTACATGTATTTTTGTGCCAGTACCATACTATTTTGAATACTACAGCTTTGTGGTATAGTTTGAAGCTGGGATTGTGATACCTCTATCTTTCCTCCTCTTTCTCAAGACTGCTTTCGCTATTCAGGGTTTTAGGATTATTTTCTCCAGCTCTGTGGAAAATATTGCTGGTATTCTGAAAGGGAATCTATTGAATCTGTAAATTGTTTTGAGTAGTATGGACATTTTAACAATGCTAATTCTTCCAACCCCTGAGCAAAGAGAAATAGCTTTCCATTTGTGTTTGTCTTCAATTTTTCTCAACAATGTTTTATAGTTTTCAGAGTACAGATCTTTCACGTCCTTGGTTTATTCCTAGATTTTAATTCTTTGTGATATAATTATAAATGAGATTGTTTTCTTAATTTCTCTTTCTGCTGCTGGATTATTAGTGTATATGAATGTAACAGATTTCTGTATATTAATTTTATATTCTACGACTTTGCTGAATTCATTAATAGGTTCTAACAGTTTTTTTTCGTGGAATTAGGATTTTCTGGATATAGTATCATGTCATCTGCAAATAGTGACAATTCTACTTTTTCCTCACCAATTTGGGTACCTTTTACTTCTTTTTCTTCTGATTACTGTGTAAGATTCCCATTACTATGTTGAATAAAAGTAGTGAGTGTGAACATCCTTATCTTGTTCCTGATTTTAGAGAAAGTGTTCTCGGTTTTTAAAAACCATTAGGATTTTAGCTGTGGGTTTGTTATATATGGCCTTTATTATGTTGAAGTATGTTCCCTCTCAATCCACTTTATTGAGTTTTTAAGCAGTAATGGAATTGAACTTTGTCAAATGGTTTTCCTGCATCTAGAGATATTTTTTTAATCTTCATTTTATAAATGTAGTATATCCTGTTGATTAATTTGTGCATATGGAACCATCATTGAATCCCTAGAATAAATGCCACTTGATCTTGGTGAACGATCCTTTTAACATTCTGTTGAATGCAGATTACTAACGTTTTTGTCGATAATTTTTGCACCTATGTTCATCAAGGATATCAGCCTACAGTTTTTTGTTTTTTTTGTAACGTCTTTGTCTGGTTTTGGTATCACAGTAATGGTGGCCTTGTAGAATGTATTTGGAAGCTTTCCTTTCTCTTCTATTTTTTAGAATAGTTTGAGAATGTAGATATTAAATCTTTTACAAACACTGTTAGAAGTCACCTGTAAATCCATCTGGTCCTGAACTTTTGCTTGTTGTTGTTGTTTTAACACAGTGTTATTTTCATTTCAGGTGTACAACACAGTGATTCAACAGTTCAACACATATTACTCAGTGCTCATCAAGATAGGTGCACTTTTTTTGAGAGGGACAGAAAGGGAGTGCAAGCAGAGGTTAAGGGCAGAGAGGGAGAGAGAGGAAGAGAATCTTAAACAGACTCCATGCTGAGCAAGGAGCCCAATGTGGGGGCTCGATCTCATGACCCTGAGATCATGACCTGAGCTGAAATCAAGAGTTGGATGCCTAACCCCTCTGGTAAACATCAGTTTTTTCTTTATAGTCAAGAGTCTGTTTTGCGGTCTCTTTTTTCTCTTTGTTCATTTGTTTTGTTTCTTAATTTCCACATTTGAGGAAAATCATATGTATTTGTCTTTCTGACTGCCTTATTTTGCTTAGGACTGTACTCTCTAGATCTATCCATGTTGTTGTAAATGGCAAGATTTCATTCTTTTTTTATGGTTGAATAATAATCCATTAATGTGGTAACATCTTTATTCATCTATTGATGAACACTTAGGTTGCTTCCAAAAAGTGGCTATTGTAAATAATTGCAATAAACGTAGAGATGCATGTATCCCTTTGAATCAGTGTTTCTGTATTCTTTGGACAGATGCCCAGGAATGCAATTACTGGATCATAGGGTAGTTCTATTTTTAAGTTTTTAAGGAACTTCTATATTGTCTTCCATGGTGGCTATACCAACTTGCATTCCCACCAACAGTGCAAGAGGGTTCCTATTTCTCCACATTCTCACCAGTATTTGTTGTTTCTTGTGTTTTTGATTTTGGTCATTCTGACAGCTGTGAGGTGATATCTCATTGTAATTTTGATTTGCACTTTCCTAAGCAACTTTTCATGTATTTATCAGCCATCTATATGTCTTTTTTAAAAAAGATTTTATTTATTTGACAGAGAGAGAGAGAGATCAGATCACAAGTAGGCAGAGAGGCAGGCAGAGAGAGAGGAGGAAGCAGGCTCCCCACTGAGCAGGGAGCCCGATGTGGGCCTCGATCCCAGGACCCTGGGATCATGACCTGAGCCGAAGGCAGCGGCTTTAACCCACTGAGCCACCCAGGCGCCCTGTATGTCTTCTTTAGAAGAATGTCTGCTCATGTGTCTTCTGTCCATTTTATAACTGGGTTATTTGTTTTGGGTGTTGAGCCATATAAGTTCTTTATAGGTTTTGGACACTAACTCTTCATCAGATACGTCATTTGCAAATATCTTCTGCCATTCAGTAAGTTGTCCTTTAGTTTTGCTGGTTGTTTCCTTCACTGTGCAGAAGCTTTTTATCTTAATGAAGTCCTAATAGTTCATTTTTGTTTTATTTTTGTTTCCCTAGTTTCAGGAGACATATCTAGAAAGTTGTTGTTATGATTGATGTCAGAGAAATTACTGCCTGGGCTCTTTTCTAGGATTTTTATGGTTTCAGGTCTTACATTTAGGTCCTTAATCCATTTTCAGTTTATTTTTGTGTATGGTGTAAGAAAGTGGTCCAGTTTCATTCTTTTGCATGTAGCGGTCCAGTTTTTCCAACACCATTTGTTGAAGACACTGTTTTTCCTCCTGCATATTCCTGCTTCCTTTGTCAAAGATTAATTGACCATATAATTGTGCATTACATTGATTCCAAAACCAGATAAAGACACAACCAAAAAAGAGAACTACAGACCAATTTCTCTGATGAACATAGATCCAAAAATCCTCAAAATATTAGCATACATAATCGAGGAATACATTTAAAAAGAGCATTCATCATGGTCAAGTGAGATTTATTCCTGGGATGCAACAGTGGTTCAATATTTGCAAATCAGTGTGATACATCACATCAATAAGAGAAAGGATAAAAAACAATCATTTTAGTATGTCCAAAAAAAGTATCTGACAAAGTACATCCATTCATGTAAAAACAAAGTAGATTAGAGGGAACATACCTCAATATAGTAAAGGACTTATATGAAAAACCCACAGCTAACATCATACTCAATGGGGAAGAACTGAAATTGTTTCTAAGATCAGGAGCAAGGCAAGGATGTCCACTCTCACCACTGTTATTTAACATAGTACTGGAGGTCCTCGCCACAGTAATCAGACAAAAGAATAAAATGCATCCAAATTAGTAAGAAAGAAGTGAAACTTTTGCTATTTACAGATGACATGATACTGTATATAGAAAACCCTAAAGGCTCCAACAAAAAACTACTAGAACTGACAAATGAATTTAGTAAATTTGCAGGATACGAAATTAATGTATAGAAATCTATTGCATTTCTATACACTAATAAAGAAACAGCAGAAAGAGAAATTAAGAAAACAATCCATTCACAATTACACCAAAATAATAAAATACTAATGAATAAATTTAACCAAAGAGGTGAAAGATCTGTACTCTGAAAACTACAAAAGACGGATGAAAGAAATTGATGATACAAAGAAATGGACATTCTACATTCATGGGTTGGAAGAACAAATATTGTTAGAATGTCTATACAACCCAAAGCAATCCATACATTTAAAGCAATTCCTATCAAAATACCAAAAGCATTTTTTTTTTCCACAGAACAAGAACAATCCATCCTAAAATTTGAATGGAATTGCAAAAGACCCTAAATAGCCTAAGCAATCCTGAAAAAGAAAAACACTGGAGGCATCACAATTCTAGAATTCAAGTTATATTACAAAGCTGTAGTAATCAAAATAGTATGAGTCTTTAAATTACCACTAATTGGTCTGTTCAGTATTTCTATTTCTTTCTGATTCACTCTTGGAAGATTTTAATTTTCTAGGAATTCATCCATTTCTTCTAGATTATCCAATTTGTTGGCATGTTTGTTATTTTTAATATATATTTTAAAATCCCATCTCAATTTTTAATATGGAAAATATTCACAGATGTAACCCATAAAACAAAAGTTCTTTGGGGAAGCTTAATAAATTTTCAGAGTCTGAAGAAGTCCTAATTCCAAGAAGTTCGAGAGCCTTTCACAACCAACTAGGAGCGTTCAGTGAAGAGGTTATGAAAGGATTATCTCCGTTAATCATCAGTTGAAGGAGTTTTGAAAACCTATTTAACCTAGTCTCATTATTCTTAATTGTGTTAACTGAAGGACGGATAACTCACATTTTAAACTTTTTGCTGTTTGAAATGTATGGTGTGATCAGAATAGCAGCCTTCCTAAAACTATCTGAATTAGATTTCTGTGACAGAAGCTGATTCTGAACTGGTAGATAAACCTTTAGGCCGTTACAGATTTCTATAAGGATTCTTTTTGACTGTTCAAGCAGAAAAAAATGAACAAACAAAACACACTAGACATTCTTCCAGGGCAGAAGCAGAGGAGTGGAGGGTGCTCTCTACTCCCCATTTCCCCACTCCAGAGAATCAGACTTTAGTCTCCATGAATAGAAGCAACAGCCTCAGAACGTACACTGAGGAATCACACTGAAAGGAATGTGTGGCAGAATAAACTCACTGGCTGTTCTATATACACACACATATATTTTTTAAATATAGAATATATTTTCTGAGACCACAATTTAGTATAGACCTAAATATTTTTCTCAGAATATAGTCATTTTAATTTTTTGAAATATTGCTTTAAAAAGAGTTTGAATCAAAAACACTGATGTTTGTATGATTCTGTTTATGCTTTTCAAAATTTACGCTTCTAGATTGATACCCTAAGTCACACTCTTTGCTCAGGGAGTGCCACAAAAGTAACTGGTTTGAAAAGATGCAGCTTCATAGCTACTTACCTGAAGTTTTACCATCATCAATCACTCAGACTATAGCTAGAGCACTGCCCGTACCCTTCAACTAAGAGACTTCTAGAAAGAATACTTTGAAAAAATACCTCAGTACTTGCAGATCACAGAATGATTTCAAATCATCAGACTGTTTTTCCCAAAATTCCTATAATTGAACAAAAGTTTCAAGTAGTTAGCAGTTACTCTCTCCAGAACAGATCCTCGTAAGTCACAGAATATCCCAAAAGGAGGGAGGCGCTTACCAGAACGTCCTTCTCAAGGTGTTTCAGAGCCTGAATATCCTTTGTAAGATTGTTCAGCTCTTGAAGAACAAAGCTGTGAAACTTCTCTAGTTTATTCAGTCTGATAAATGGAAAAAGCAACAGATTTCATTGGAACTGTTTGACTATAACAGACAATCCTCTTTTTACAAGGATGATACTTATTCTTCTCTAGACTTTTTTTAAGTTCAACTTGGTTAACATATACTGTATTATTGGTTTCAGGGGTAGAATTCAGTGATTCATCCGTCTTATAAAACACCCAGTGCTCCTTACATCACATGCTCTCTTTAATGCTCAACACCCAGTTACCCCAGCCCCCCACCATCCTCTCCTCCAGCAACCCTGTTTGTTTCCTAAAGTTTAGAGTCTCTTACAGTTTTCCTGCTTCTCTTTTAAAATAGATTTTATTTATTTATTTGACAGAGAGAGAGATTACAAGTAGGCAGAGAGGCAGGCAGAGAGAAGAAAGCAGGCTCCCTGCTCTCGATTCCAAGACCCTGAGATCATGACCTGAGCCAAAGGCAGAGGCTTTAACCCACTGAGCCACCCAGGTGCCCCTCCTTCTCTGTTTTTATCTTATGTTTCCTTCCCTTCCCCTATGTTCATCTGTTTTGTTTCTTAAATTCCACTTACGAGTGAAATCATATGGTATTTGTCTTCCTCCAACTGACTTATTTCACTTAGCATAATACTCTCTAGTTCCATCATGTCACTGCAAATGGCAAGATTTCATTTTTGATGGCTGTGTAATAGTCCATTGTATATATATACCACATCTTCTTCATCCATTCATCTGTTGATGGATATCTGGGATCTTTCCATAGTTTGGCTTTTGTGGACATTGCTACTATAAACACTGGGGTGCAGGTGCCCCTTTGAAACATTTTTTTTTTCATCCTTTGGATAAATACCCAGCAGTACAATGGCTGGGTCATAGGGTCGTTCTGTTTTTAACTTTCTGGGAAACCTCCATACTGCTTTCCAGAGAGGCTGCACCAGTTTTCATTCCCACCAACACTGTAAAAGGGTTCTCCTCTCTCCACATCCTTGCCAACTTTTGTTTCAAGAACACATATCTCCTCTTCTTCCCTCCCCTCACTGAATGACCATCCTCTTCTCCAGAAACTATGAAAACTTTCATTTATCCTTTCAACAGAAGTCCCGAGGAAGCTGGTATTTCAACATCATACTTAGAGCAAAGGATAGATGACTCCAGGGAAAAGGAAAGAGAGGCCAGACCTGGCCTAGAAGCCATTATACCAACAATCATGGCTCCCCATCACGTCCACTTCCACTTGCTCCCCTCCTCTCTTGCCTTCAGCTGGTCCTGAAAGCTGAAATTGGCTCATAAACTCTGCCCTCTACATGTTAGTTCTAAAGTTTCCAACATCTGCTATTACCTGTCTAACCACCACACAAACTGCTTATTTGCTTGCTTACTGTCTTTTCCATTAGGCTGAAAGTTCTACAAAGGCAAGAAGCTCCCAAAGCTTGTTATCACTGCTCTCCTGCACTTAGCCCAGGGCCTGGCACCTCGTGCTGCTCAGTGTGCATTTGCTGAATGACAAGTGGATGAATACGTACCCCCCCTACAAGACGGTGGAAGTTCTCCAAGACCAAAGTCCTTCATGGGCTTTTTTTTTATGATTCAACTTATATATTTTTTATTATTATTTGCCCCAGGGATACAGGTCTGTGAATCATCAGGCTTATATCTTTCACAGCATTCACCAAAGCACAAACCCTCCCCAATGTCCATAACCCATCCACCCTATCCCTACCCTCCCACCCCTCAGTAACCCTCAGTTTGTTTTGTGAGATTAGGAGTCTCTTATGGTTTGTCTTCTTCCCCATATGGGCTTGTTTTGAGAATCAAATGACATTTCATGTATAAAAGTTTGAAAAAAATTATAAATTCCTATTCACATTATATTTTCTACCCTGAGAAACTTCCTCCTTCAGTTAAGCTAACCAGCCTGCCATTGTTTTCTTTCCCTCCTTCATCTTCGGGCCACTTTCTCCAACAAGGAACAATCTTTATTCACACCTTCCCTATACCATTCAAACTTGTGTGTCCAAAATCTCACTACCAAAACACTTCCATTGTAATGGCTCTAGATTAACTCTAGTCACCACCGAACCCCATCTCCAGTCACCTTTCCTATCCTTCACATCTCATGGTGCTCAGAGTGTGTTTGCATATGTGTGCATGTGTGCACGCGAGTGCACAGTGCTTCCTATTGTAGCAACATAAAATTTACCCTTTTAACCACTTTTAAGACACTCACAATGTTGTGCAACCATCACCACCAACCGTCTCTAGAACTTTTCCATCATCCAAACAGAAACTCCATACTGATTAATCAGTAACTTATTTCCCACTCCCTCTGCCTCTGGTGATCTCTATTTCACTTTCCTTCTCTAGGAATTTGCCTCTTCTAAGTACCTCATATAGTGAAATCATTCAAAACTCATCCTTTTGTGTCTGGCTTGTTTCATTTCGCATAACGTCCTCGAGGTTCATCCGCGATGTAGCACGTGTTAGAATTTCATTCCTTCTTCAGGCTGAATGCTATTCCACTGCACGTAGGACACATAGCACTTATCCAGCACTTTTTTAATGTATACCCATGCTTGCTCTGTCTTCATAATTGGATTATGATTTTTTTTAAAATAGTGTTTTAGGATCATACCATGGCAGACCATGAAGAGGCTGAAGGCAGGCCTTACCCATCGTCTTATGAATGAAGAACTAGACACTAGAAACTCGACAGGTTAGGTGATGGATCAAACCTCCCATCTGCTCAAGCTTCAGGTCCTCATGACCCCAGAACAGTGGGCGTGACACAAATGTTTACGCGTGATCAGAATTTTATGATCTTGTTTCAACACTTACCTGCATTGATGTATCTGGTTTAAAAGTTGGATTAAGCAATCTGGCGCTTGGTTTGCATCTTTTGAATAAAGTGGACTCCCTTTGTACCTAAGCTAAACCGTAACAACAATAACAAAATGATCACATTCAAATTAACCATAACTACATAAATGGAGTTCAAGCCTTGTGTGAAAAAAAATGCTACCAGCACATTATATTCATAGCAAACACTACTGCTAAACAACCGTGATGAGACCCCAAGCTGCACACTTTCTATGTATTACCTCAGGTTTGGTACCAATAAAGAAGAAGAAGCTAAAATAGGAAAATTCATATTCATGCCATCAAAACACATATTGACTATTATAAACAAATTTCCACTATAAATTAGATTACATTGGTATTGCAGAAAATATGGTAAGACTTTGGAGATTTTCTAAGTTAGCTAAATGAATATATGTCGGGGTAAGACACTTTCCCCAAATATGCTAATAAATAACTCTTTTGGGATTTATAAACAACAAGACATAAAAGGAGGGAACTGAAATGCTTCCAAAATTCATCCTGCAGACAAGACTTTGGGACAGCCTACATATGCACCACTCAGCTGACCATCTACCCAAAGCCCACCTCCATCTTTGTCCTGGACAACTCTCTCAACCACATGGTCCCCCTCTCCTCCTTGCCTATCATTATGACCGAATCATTGCTTCCTGGTACTTCCATTGTCTGAGAATGCTCTCAATGAAAGCGAACCGTGAGTCCATCCAGTCCCACTGTAGCAAATGGACATGGAACAGCTGTCTTATAATACAAACCACAATTCACAAAGGCACTACAATCAGTGCCCACAGCTAAGGCAAATATACCTCCCCAAAGCCTCAGGAGCACCTTCACATGTGAAGGATAACAACAGTACAGATGAATAATACCAACTTGTTACTTTAAGCCTCTAACAAGCCAGGTTTTCATTTTTAGTGGACCATTACCTCAGATTTTCTTTTCAGTCCTCTAGTGAAGTCCTCAAGGGCTACGATAACAGCAGAACTCTTCAAATTCTCTGGCACACCTGCTAGGGATGGAGTAGAAATGCCTTCTGAATAAAAACAGAACGTTAAGTAAAACTAACACAGGGCTCAAAACAGATGTGCTTAGTCCATCAAATGCCCGGAGGATGGAGAGTCAGTTGGAGGCACCGATATATTCCACAGGAGCCCGGGGGGAGGGGGGGACCTGACTCTGGCTGACGAGGCCAGCTTGGAACCCAGAGTCCGCACGGTGGGCACCTCCAGCTGCTTCCCATCAAACCTCAGTCTCTGGCAAGTGCTCATTTCATCCAAACTTTCCCAGCACTTTAAATTGGGGCAGCTGGGGGC
>LNAC01000673.1:308465-356771 GCA_002007465.1 Ailurus styani | reverse complement strand
AGGGGTACAGGTCTGTGAATCATCAGGCTTACATCTTTCACAGCATTCACCAAAGCACAAACCCTCCCCAATGTCCATAACCCATCCACCCTATCCCTACCCTCCCACCCCTCAGTAACCCTCAGTTTGTTTTGTGAGATTAGGAGTCTCTTATGGTTTGTCTTCTTCCCCATATGGGCTTGTTTTGAGAATCAAATGACATTTCATGTATAAAAGTTTGAAAAAATTATAAATTCCTATTCACATTATATTTTCTACCCTGAGAAACTTCCTCCTTCAGTTAAGCTAACCAGCCTGCCATTGTTTTCTTTCCCTCCTTCATCTTCGGGCCACTTTCTCCAACAAGGAACAATCTTTATTCACACCTTCCCTATACCATTCAAACTTGTGTGTCCAAAATCTCACTACCAAAACACTTCCATTGTAATGGCTCTAGATTAACTCTAGTCACCACCGAACCCCATCTCCAGTCACCTTTCCTATCCTTCACATCTCATGGTGCTCAGAGTGTGTTTGCATATGTGTGCATGTGTGCACGCGAGTGCACAGTGCTTCCTATTGTAGCAACATAAAATTTACCCTTTTAACCACTTTTAAGACACTCACAATGTTGTGCAACCATCACCACCAACCGTCTCTAGAACTTTTCCATCATCCAAACAGAAACTCCATACTGATTAATCAGTAACTTATTTCCCACTCCCTCTGCCTCTGGTGATCTCTATTTCACTTTCCTTCTCTAGGAATTTGCCTCTTCTAAGTACCTCATATAGTGAAATCATTCAAAACTCATCCTTTTGTGTCTGGCTTGTTTCATTTCGCATAACGTCCTCGAGGTTCATCCGCGATGTAGCACGTGTTAGAATTTCATTCCTTCTTCAGGCTGAATGCTATTCCACTGCACGTAGGACACATAGCACTTATCCAGCACTTTTTTAATGTATACCCATGCTTGCTCTGTCTTCATAATTGGATTATGATTTTTTTTAAAATAGTGTTTTAGGATCATACCATGGCAGACCATGAAGAGGCTGAAGGCAGGCCTTACCCNGCACGGTGGGCACCTCCAGCTGCTTCCCATCAAACCTCAGTCTCTGGCAAGTGCTCATTTCATCCAAACTTTCCCAGCACTTTAAATTGGGGCAGCTGGGGGCGCCTGGGTGGCTCAGTGGGTTAAGTGTCTGCCTTCGGCTCAAGTTATGATCCCAGGGTCCTGGGACCGAGCCCCACATTGGGCTCCCTGCTCAGCGGGGAGCCTGCTTCCCCCTGTCTCTCTGCCTGCCTCTCTGCCNCCACGGTGGGCACCTCCAGCTGCTTCCCATCAAACCTCAGTCTCTGGCAAGTGCTCATTTCAACCAAACTTTCCCAGCACTTTAAATTGGGGCAGCTGGGGGCACCTGGGTGGCTCAGTGGGTTAAGCGTCTGCCTTCGGCTCAAGTTATGATCCCAGGGTCCTGGGATCGAGCCCCACATCGGGCTCCCTGCTCAGCGGGGAGCCTGCTTCCCCCTGTCTCTCTGCCTGCCTCTCTGCCTACTTGTGATCTCTGTCAAATAAATAAATAAAATCTTTAAAAAAAAATTGGGGCAGCTGATATTAGGTCTAAGCAGCAGCCTGAAGGAGGTGTCGTAAGAGGCTTTGAGGAGGACGTGACAGATAGGACATTTCTATGGGAGCAACACTGGCGTAACAGCTTCCGGGTGCCCTGAGTGTGATGAGGGCTCTGGTGCTATTCTAAGGGATTTGCAGATATTGACTCATGTAAGCCTCACAAAAATCACGTCAAGTCGGCACCGTTGTTGTGCGCATTGAAGAGAGGGATCAAATATGACTTGGGCGAGCTCATGCCAACAGCGTCAGGATTGGAACTCAGGCCAACTGGTTCTTAATCACCAACCTCTAGCACCTCTGAGCTTCCAAATTTGCCCTCTTGGAGCCTTTTGTTTTAAAACAGAGTGGCACCACTTATGCAGACAGCCAGTTCCACATATGTGGATATCTTAGATCATTCTCCTTCATTGGTATAATGTCGATATTTCTAATAAAAACTTAGTTAATAACTATCAACTAAAGCAGAGACCTAGACATTTAAGAATGGGAGGCCCTGGGGGTGCCTGGGTTGTTCAGTGGGTTAAAGCCTCTGCCTTCAGCTCAGGGCATGATCTCAGGGTCCTGGGATCAAGCCCCGTATCGGGCTCTCTGCTTGGCCTCCTCTCTCTCTGCCTGCCTCTCTACCTACTTGTAATCTCTATCAAATAAATAATAAATAAAATCTTAAAAAAAAAAAAAAGAATGGGANGAATGGGAGGCCCTGAAAATTGCCATAATGAAGAGTAAAGAGGCAGGAATCAAAATAGAAAGGCCATGGTGCTTACTTGCTTTTATCTATAATTTTTGCAACAATTTACTTGGCCTTGAGAGGACAAAATGTTTAGTTGGTAGGGTTCTGCAGCAACTTTGATCTTTATCTGTAGCCTCCTTGCAGTCAGGGCATGCTGGGACATTCAGGGCTTAGAGATTTGTCACACTCTTGCTTGAATGGCTGGCTGGGTGCATAATGTTACCTGCTAAATCTGTCTCTTCTGTCACCGAGGAAAGGGATTCTGGAACGTCACCTTCTTCCAGTTTTGACTGTTTTGACTTAGCAAAACTGCCATCTAATATGTCTAAAAGCAAGCACAGCACATTAATAACCACACACACGTTCCTTTTGTCCCAATTTTATCTTGTCTTCTTTTCACCAGTTAATACCTAACTTTGATGAGCAGCAAGCCAAACTCCTTCCCTGTTACTAATTACTTATCCATTGACATGGTAAGAACAGCACAAGCATCAAAGCACTAAGTCTCCTGATGCCTGAAGGAGGACATATGGGAACAGGAATCTCTTTGATGAGCTCTGAAACATCTAGGAACAATTTGATTAGTAGAGCACAGACTGACTCAAACAAAACAGGAGTGGATATAACATCAGAAACACTGCCAGGGCTCAAGCTAGACGGCAAGATAGACTGGTATCTGAGCAGATGGGCCTTTAGAAGCTCATCAGATCAGCCTCACAAATGAGGTCATCTTAGCTCCTCTCTAGCTAGAGTGACGTGGAGACCTTCAGCTTAGGAGATTTAAATATATATCCTCTTTCAATTTGGCATTTACTCAACATTTTCTATTGACATTCACTTTAATCCCAAACACGTCCTTGTTCCTTCTGAGCCCTCCCAATCTTATCAATGGCACCACCACTGTCAATAAAGCCCTAGAAGTAGGCCCATCGCCTGCTTTTCCTCACCATCTACTTCTCTTCCATCGTCAAGGTCAAGGTCTTGCATAGTGAATCCATCCTTCCTTCTGCATTCCCACACCCTGTCCAAGGCCATCCTCCCTGGAGGACATCAGTCCCATGCCTTCAACTGTGTTACCTCCCTTCCTTGAGCTCCATTAAGCAGCAAATTTGTGTTTCCAACAGTTCAATTCAGTCGACAACTCTGTCTCAAAACCCACTCTATTCTAACCACTCTTTCTTCCCTACCATACATTTAGCCCCTACCTACACACTTAGCTGTGGAGTCATCTGGCTTTGCCCCTTCTCCTCATATGCTGCCAGTTGTTACTGATTTTTTCTCTTCAGAGGGGAAAATTCATTACTCAGCAGATATGTGAATGCTACTATGTACAAATATTTGAATGAGCTGTACAATATGGTAGAATGGTGGAGAAGCAAAGGGACAACTTTCTCTTTCTGGACTCTACTTCTCTACATAGTCTCCCTGGGGTGCCTCGGGACACCTCAGGCACGTTCTCTTCTCAAGGCCTTGGCTCTTGCTGCTCCTCTGACTTGAATCCTTTCACCCACAGATTGGCATTAAGTTTTCCTCTGGCCAACCAACATAAAATTTCAGTACCATCCCCCAACTTTTAAATCTCTTTCCATGCTTGATTTTTTCACTTGCCTTTATCACAATATAACACATTACATGTTTTACTTCTCTTGTATATTATTTGCCCCCCAACACACTGGAAGATAAACTCCAGCAAAGGCTGGCATTTTGTCAGTTTTGCTCATTGGAATATCTAATCCTTAGAAAAGTGCCTGGTCCACAGTAGACACTCAGATGTTCATTGAATGAATGAATGCTACAAAATATCCAAGTTCCTATGAAAAAAAAAAAATGATATACAAGATGAAACCGGAGAGGGGGACAAATCATAAGGACTCTTATCTCAGAAAACAAACTGAGGGTTGCTGGAGGGGAGGGAGGTGGAAAGGATGGGGTGGCTGGGTGATGGACACTGGGGAGGGTATGTGCTATGGCGAGCGCTGTGTAAGACCAATGAATCACAGACCTGTACCCCTGGGGCAAATAATACATTATAGGTTAATAAAAAAATATGAGATACCTTAGGGGTTCCTAAAACGGCAACAGAGGAAGACGCTGAACTCACCTCCTTCACACACACGCACATTTATAGAACAATTGAAGAATGGAGGGCTGACTAAACAGCTTCTGCACAACAAAAGAGATACCAAATAGACAACAGCAAGAGAAAGAGGGACATGGTAATGAAGGAGCCCCCATGCCCCCTGCACAGTGAACTGCAGTGGAGAGGGATAGTTCTAAGGGATGGGGAGCAGATTTGTCTGTCCTGGTGCATTAAAAAAAAAAAAGCTGTGATTCAAAAGGGTAACTGGAATTAAAAAGGATCTAGCCCTAGGATCCTGTGGAACAGTGGGGGACTGCTGGAACTCACTCTGGATTAGAGGGGCTGGTGAGCACCATGGTTTACGTTCACCCTCTACCTTGATAGCACAGAGGGAAGCAGGGTTGGGCTGCCATAGCGGACCTACCTCCCCACCAGGCCCAGCCATCACGCAGCACACACCAGGACAGCCCTGGTCTGCAGTCACGATGGCTCCAGCCATGTCATCAAGACATAAAACATCCCAGAACATGTCAGGCCTGAACCACTTCACCTCCAGGCAACTTGCCAGGGCACCCCCCCACCCCTCCCCCTGTGCAGAGTGGCCTGAAACCTCTGGGCCCATGCCTGCTTTGGCTCCAGAGCACCCCCCGCACGGAGCATCCTCGGGCACCCCAGCTTTCACTGACTTCTGTCTCATCCGACCAGGGTGCCTGCTACTTAGGAAGCCCAAGGATGTAGAGGAAAAGGAACCCTCTTGCACTGCTGGTGGGAATGCAAACTGGTGTAGCCATTGTGGACAACAGTATGGGGGTTCCTCAAAGCCAAAAAATAGAACTACCCAATGATCCAGTAATAGCATTACTGGGTATTTACACAAAAAAAATACAAAAATACAATTCAAAGGGATATATGTACCCCCATCTGTATAGTGGCATTATTTACAATAATCAAATTATGGAAGCAAACCAAGAGTCCATTGACAAATGCATGGATAAAGAGGAGGTACATACATACACAATGGAATGTTACTGAGCCATAAAAAAGAATGAAATCTTGTCATTTGCAACAACATGAATAGAGCTAGAGAATATAATGCTAAGCAAAGTAAGTCAGAGAAACAGAAATACCACATGATTTCATTCCTATGTAGAATTTAAGGAAAAAAACAAATGAACAAAGGGAGAAAAAAAAGACAAACCAAGAAACAGACTCATAACTCTAGAGAACAAACTCATGCGTACCAGAGGGGACATAGGTGAAATAGATCAAGGAGATTAAGCATACACTCACCTTGTTGAGCACTGAGTAATGTATAGAAGTGTTGAATCACTACATTGTACACCTGAACCTAATATAGCACTGTATCTTAACTATACTGGAATTAAAAATAAAAGTAGCAATGGAAAAAAAAATTCCCACATAGAAGGGATCATAGAATCTCTATAAGGTTTACCTCTGTTTATATTGGGCATAGATCAAATTATTACAGGTAAAATTATTTTATATTATCTATTAGCAGATTTTTCATCAGAAATTTTACAGGCTGAAAAAAATGGAATGATATATATAAAGTGTTGAAAGAAAAAAATGCCAACCATGAATACTTGATCTGGAGAAGCTGCCCTACAGAAATGAAGGAGAGAGAAAGACTTACCCAGACAAAGAAAAGCTTAGGGAGTTTATCATCACAAGATCTGCCTTATAAGAAATGCTCAAAGTAGTTCGTCACGTCAAAATGAGGGTGATAATTAGTAACATGAGAACATAGGAAAATATGTCACACTTATGAAGACATAGTTAATATCAGAATACTATAACATGGTGGTGTTAATCTCTTAAACCTGTTATAAAGGATGAAAATATTGAAAAGAATTATACCTGTAATAATTTGGTAATGTATGCCCAATATGAACAGGTAAATTATGACAACAAAACAAAATTTGGGGGAAGCGAAAGGTGGAGTTTTGTATGCAATAAAACTTGTTATCAGCTTGAAATAGACTATTAGGTATCTAAGACATCATATGTAAACCTCATGGTAATCACAAAGCAAAGCAGTACACAAAAGTAGATGCACAAAAGACAAAGGGAATTAAAAAATACTACTATGAAAACTCACCAATCCACGAGAGGAAGAGATTACAAAGAACTACAAAACAGATAGAAAACAGTAAGATGACATTAGTAATCCCTTACCTATCAGTGGACTGACCAATTAAAAAGAAGGGCAGAGGACCCAAATAGACATTCTTCCAAAGAAGACATACAGATGGCCAACAATCACATGAAAAGATCCTCAACACACCTTACCAGGGAAATGAAAATCAAAACCACAATGAGATATCATCCACACCTATTAGATTGCCTAAAATTAAGAAGATAAGAAATAACAAATGTTGGCGAGGATGTGGAAAAAAAGGAACCCTCATACACTGTTGGTGAGAATGTAAATTGGTACAGCCACTGTGGAGAACAGTATGGAAGCTCTTCAAAAAATTAAACACAGAAATATTAGATAGGGGCACCTGGGTGGCTGGATTGGTTAAGCATCTCACTTCAGCTCAGGACATGATCTCAGGCTCCTGAGATTGAGCTCCACATTGGGCTCCCCACTCAGCAGGGTGTCTGCCTCTCCCCCTCCCTCTGCCCCTCCCCCTCCCCCTGCTCATGCTCTCTCTCAAATATTTTTTCTTTCAAAAGAAGAAATACCATATTATCCGATAATTCCACTAATGGGAGGTATTTACCAAGGAAAAATAGACTAACTGGAAAGATCTATGTACCCCTGTTTATTGCAGCATTATTTACAATAGCCAAGACTTAGAAGCAACCTAAGTGTCCATCAATAGAAGAAGGGATAAGGAAGATGTGATACACACACACACACACACACACAATGGAATAATATGTAGTCACAAAAAGGATGAGATCCTACCATTTGAGACAACATGGATGGACCTACAGGATATTATGCTAGGCGAAATAAGTCAGAGAAAGACAAATACCATATGATTCCACTCACAAATGGAATCTAAAAAAATGAATAAGTAAAAAGTAGAATCAGAATTATAGATACAGGGGCACCTGGGTGGTTCAATGGGCTAAACCTCAGCCTTCATCTTGGGTCATGATCTCAGGGTCCTGGGATCGAGCCCCTCTGGGCTCTCTCCTTGGCAGGGAGCCTGCTTCCCTCCCTCTCTCTGCCTGCCTCTTCCTACTTGTGATCTGTCAAAAATCTTAAAAAAAAAAAAAAAGGGAATTATAGATAGAGAACTCGTGTTTTTTTTTTTTAATTTGCATTTATTCTATGTAGAATTTACTACTGGGCCATAAGTTTTTGTTTCTTCGGGGATATCTTTTTCTTCTTTGCAACCTCTTCTTCTGGTTTAGGAACAATCTACTCTTTTTTAGTAAGGATCATCTTGATAAGGCAGGGAGAGCTCATGTATGGATTAATCCAACCATGAGCCCTGTGAGTTCTACGCTGCATTTTGGGGGCTTTGTTCACTTGGATATGCTCAGTGACCAAAGAATCTATATCTAAACCCTTAAGCCCTGCATTACTCTCTGCATTTTTAAGCACGTGCAGTAAAAATTCAGCTCTCTTCTTGGGCCACTGACCCTGTGTCCAGCCTCATTGCTTGGCCTGGGCACACCTACTGATTCCACCATTGTAGCGACAGAATGGCACACACAGCTTCTACAAAGTGATGTCCTTCAGATACTTGGTGGCTTTTTGAGTATGCACACCCTTTATGGTTGGGGCAGTTTCATATGTGTTCTTAAAGTGAATACAAAGATTTGAACCTCTTGATTTGCACGATTTTGTAGGGTTTCCTGGGTCAAGCAAATAGTGAACCATTTTCAGAAGTTAACTCAGGCCACTTAGAGGAAGAGTGAGAACAAACTGATGGTTGCCAGAAGGAAGATGAGTGGAGGGGTTGGACAAAATGGGTGAAGAAGAAAGGAAGTCATGGGCCTTCAGTTATGGAATGAGTAAGTCACAGGAATAAAAAGGAGAGCATAAGGAATAGTCAGTGATATTATAATAGCTCTGTATGCTAACATACAGTAGCTATACTTGTAGTGAACATAGCATAATATATAAACCTGTCAGATCACTAAGCTGTATGCCTAAAACTAATATCGCATGTCAAGTATACTCAGAATTTTTTTGAATTAAAATGTAAATTGATTGAATTATTCAATTCACAGGAATAAAGTAGCTGAATGGATTAAACAAAACAAAACAGAAAAGACCTAACTATATGCTACCCACAAGAGATTTAGTTCACTTTTAAGGATGCACATAGCTCAAAGAGAAGGAATAGAATATTTTATGCAAATAGAAACTAAAAGAAAACAGAGGTAGCTATCATCAGACAAAATACACTTTCATCTATTTTACATACAAAATGTGTTTTACATCACACAAAATAGATGTTAAGTCAAAAGTGGTAACAAGAGACTAAGCAAATCATTGTATAATGGTAAAGAGGTCAATTCATCAAAAAGATACAGCAACAGTAAATATAAATGTACCCAACACAGCAGGGCACCTAAATATATTAAGGAAATACTAACATAAGGGAAGGGATAAATAGACAATGCAATAATAGTAGTAGACCTCAATACCCCACCTTCAACAATGGATAAATCACACAGACTAAGGAAAAAAAAATCAATAAGGAAACACTGGACTTGATTTTACTTTACACCAAATAGACCAAACAGACATATACAGGTCATTCTGTCCAACAACAGAATACCAATGCTTTTCAAACACACATGGAAATCATGGTGTATTTTCTAGGATACACCTGTTGGGACATGAAACAAGTCTCAGGAAATTTAAGAAGACTGAAATAATGCCAAGAATCTTTTCTGAACACAATGATGTGAAACTAGAAATACCAGGAAGCAACAGGAAAAAATCACAAATATGTGGAAATTAAAGAGCACTCTCCTGAACATTTGGGTCGAAGAAGAAATCAAAAGGAAAATAAAAACAGTATCTTGACATAACTGAAAATGGTAAAAATCTACAAAAACTTAGGAGTTCGGTAAAAGTAGTACTGAGAGAAACTTATAGCCATAATGTCTACACTAAGAGAAAAAAAATCCAAATAAACCACTTAAGCTTACATCTTAAGACTGGAGAAAGAAGACCAAACCAAGCCTTAGCAAAAGGAAAGAAAAAAATCAAAACAAAAAAACACACAAAAAACAAAACAGAAATAAATGAAATAGAGACCAGAAAAATAGGGGGGCGGGGGAATCAATGAAAGTGCTGGGTTTTTTTTTAAATAAAGTTTAAAGATAAAGATAAAAAAAGTTTTACGAGGCCATAATTACTCTGATATCAAAACCAGATAAGGATACTACAAAAACAAACAAAACTACAGGTCAATAGAAATGATAAATATAGATGCAAAAATTCTCAAATATTAACAAATAAAATCCAACATCACATTAAAGGGATCATACACCACAATCAAGTGGGATTTATCTCTGGGAAGCAAAGAAGGGTCAACACCCACAAATCAAGAAATGTGATAGACCACATTAACAAATGATAAAAATCATATGATCATTTCAATAAATGAAAAGGATTTGACAAAATTTAACATCTTTTCATGGAAAAAAAAAGCTCAACAAATTGGGTACAGAGGGAACGTACCTTCACATAATGAAAATCATGTATGACAGGCCCACAGCTAATGTCATAGTCAGTGGTTAAAGGTTGAAAGTTTTTCTCTAAGATCAAGAGTAAGGCAAGGAAGGGTGTCCACTCCCACTATTTCTATTTAACATAATACTAGGAATTCTAGCCAGAGTAATTAAGGAAAAAAAAAAAAGAGGTCATCCAAATTGGAAAGGGGGAAATAAAATTGTCTTTTTGTAGATGATACGATCTTACATAGAGAAAATTCTAAGGATTCCACCAAAAAACTGTTAGAACTAATCAATGAATTCAGTAAAGTTGAAGGATATAAAAATCAATATACATAAGTTTCATGTCTGTTAAAATAAATCTGAAAAATAAAAAAATCCCATTACAGTAACATCAAAACCAATAATATACTTAGGAATAAATTAACCAAAGAGGTGAGAGATCTATCCACTAAAAACTCTAAGACATTAATGAAGGAAACTGAAGACACAAACGGAAAGATAACTCATGTTCATGGATCAGAAGAATGAGTATTAAGATGTGCATACTACCCAAAGCCATCTATAGATACAATCCCTACCAAATAAACTCCAAAAACATTACAGATCCACAAAAGACCCAGAATAGTGAAAGAAATTCTGTAAGAACAACAAAACCGGAGACACCACATATCTAGATTTTAACCTATGCCATAATAATCAAAAAGATATGGTATTATGCAAAGGAATATTATTCAGTAATAAAAAAGAATGAAACCTTGCTCTTTGCAACAACAGATGGATCTAGAGAGTGTAAGGCCAAGTGAAATCAGTCAGAAAAAAAATACTATATGATTTTACTCATATGTAGAATTTAAGAAACAAATGAACAAAGGGGGGAAAAAAGAGACAAACCAAAAAACATTTTTAACTATAGAGAACAAACTGATGGTTACCAGAGGGGACTGACAGATGAATGATAAACAAGGAATACATGGTATGTATACACTATGGGATATTATTCAGCCATTAAAAGATGGAAATCCTGGCATTTGTGACAACACAGATGGACCTGAAGGCACTATGTTAAGTCAGACAGAGAAAGACAAACATTGTATGATTTCTATTACTATATGTTGATATATACGAAATCTAAAAAACTGACCGCCTAGAGGTTGCGGAGAAAGGGGAACCCTCCTACATTGTTGGTGGGAATGCAAGCTGGTGCAGCCACTCTGGAAAACAGGATGGAGGTTCCTCAAAAAGTTGAAAATGGAGCTACCCTACGACCCAGCAATTGCACTACTGGGTATTTACCCTAAAGATACAAAGGTAGTGATCTTCAGGGGCACGTGCACCCGAATGTTTATAGCAGCAATGTCCACAATAGCCAAACTATGGAAAGAACCTAGCTGTCCATCAACAGATGAATGGATAAAGAAGAGGTGGTATACTCTGGAATACTATGCAGCTATCAAAAGAAACGAAATCTTGCTGTTTGCAACAACGTGGATGGAACTAGAGGGTATTATGCTGAGCGAAATAAGTCAATCAGAGAAAGACAATTATCATATGATCTCTCTGATATGAGGAACTTGAGGGGCAGGGTGAGGGGTCGTGGGGGGTAGGGAGGGAAAAATAATGAAACAAGATGGAATGGGGAAGGAGACAAACCATAAGAGACTCCTAATCTCACAAAACAAACTGAGGGTTACTGGGGGGTTGGGAGGGTAGGGATAGGGTGGATGGGTTGTGGACATTGGGGAGGGTTTGTGCTTTGGTGAATGCTGTGAAAGATGTAAGCCTGATGATTCACAGACCTGCACCCCTGGGGCAAAGAATAAAAAATTAAAAAATTAAAAAATTAAAAACTGACCACCTAGAAAGATCGAGTACATTGTTGGTTTCTAACAGTAGAGGTAGGGGAGTAATGAGTGAAAGTGGTCAAATGTATATACTTCATCTTATAAGACAAGTTTTGGAAATGTAATGTATAGCATGACTAAGAGTTAACAATACTCTATTGTATATTTGAAAGTAGCTAAAAAAGTAGATCTTAAAAATTCTCACTAAAAAATATTATAATATTGTAACTATGTGAAGTGGCATATGTATTGACCTTATTGTGGTAAGCCTTTGGCAATACACACATACATCATATTGTACATCTTAAACTTATTCAATTTGTCAATTAAATCTCAGTAAAGCTGGAAAATAAAATTTATGTAAGTATCAAAGTTCCTTGAACAACTATGTCAGCCTTAAAGAAGAGTAAAGAGAGGGGCGCATGGGTGGCTCAGTTGGTTAAGCACCCAGTTCTTGATTTCAGCTCAAGTCATGGTCTCAGGGTCCTTGGATCAAACCCCACACCAGGCTCTGTGCTCAGCAGAGAGTCTGCTTGAGGATTCTCTCTTCCTCTCCCTCTGCCCTCCCTTCCCCAACTCACTCTCTCTAAATAAATCTTAAAAAAAAAAAGAGAGACTCAACTTCCCTGTTAGATATCAAGACCTGCTATGAAATTACAGTAATAAAAAAAAAGATGGTATTAGTGTAAGAATGCAGACAAGTGGACCTACAAAACTCTAAGACAGGACAGAGGTTCGCCCACATTTATATGAGAACTTGGTATTTGGCAGAGAAGGCATTTTAATTCAAGGGGGATAATAAAGATTATTCAGAGATAATACAAAAGATATTGGTTCACTAAATGACTTTAACACCTCAGTCATTACTAAAGCCATATGAAAACAAGGACCGTAACTGAATAAAAAATTTGTGTATAAGACATAAGTCTACACTTAAAAAACATCTTGGTCATTTAAGGAAAAGAAAAAAAAGCAAACAAACCTAAATAATTGGATTATATTAAAATTGAGCAATTCTGCTCTGTAAAGAAACTTTATACATTTTTAGAAGGGAGAAATAAATTGTAGTATTGAAAATTTCTTCTGAACAAAGAAAAGACAGTAACCTTAGTGAAAAAAGGTGAAAGATATATGAAAGGGAAACTTACATAAAAGCCCAAAAGACACACAAGCATATAAAGAGATGTCTAGCTTAGTTATCAAAGAAATGGAAATGTAAAAAAATGAAGCAGTTTAACCCTACTAGACTGATAAAAATAAGAAAGCTTCCCAGTGCCAACTATTAGTGGAGGTACAGAAATTTAGGAACACTTGTCATTTTCTTGTAGGAGGCAATTAATCTCATTCAAGTGCATAAAAAGTGGATATAAAGGTGAGTAAATTAAGAAATGAGATATAACAATACTATTTACATAAAATTACATTTAAGATTTTATAAGAACATAGATAAAAGTTGAGTAGTAAACATTTTTCAAGTTGAGAGAAATGGGGAGATGTTGGCGAAGGGGTACAAATATCCAATTATAAGATTAAGAAATTCTGGGGACATAATGTACACCATGGTGATCTTAGTTAACACTTAATATACAGCATGGTGATCTTAGTTTAGTTAGATTTTAGTATTATATACTTGAAAGTTTCTGAGAGAGTACATCTTAATTGTTCTCACTGCAAAAAAGAAAATGGTAAATGCTCTAATGGTAATCATTTTCCAATATGTAAGTGCATCAAATCAACATATATACTATACCCAGTGAAAATTTATTCAAGAATAAGGGTCATTTTCATGCAAGGAAAAATTTAGACATTCCTATTAGCAGACATTCACAAAAGATGTATTTTAGGCAAAAAGAGATCCCCCAAGGTGTGGAAGTGTAAGACACAGGAAATATGTGAGCCATATGGTAAATATTTGGGTGTAGAAAAATGGAAATTACTACATAAAACAATGTACTAAGGTTTAAAATTAAAATAAAGAATGCTACCACATGATGTGTTTGGGAAATTCGAGGGTCTTAAGGGATATATAACCTAGGAGGAAAATATGTTCTTGATTAGACTTTAAAAAGTTATATACGTTATGATGTCTAAGTTAACCTGTAAATGAAAAGAAATAGAGTATATAACTACAAATGAGTAGAGGGAGAAATAGAACACCTAAAATGCTTAAGCAAAATGAAAAACACTTAAAATATGTGAAACAAAATGCTTACTACACAGAGAAAATACAAATTGGGAGATATAATCCAGATTAAAATTACATTAAATGTAAATGGACAAAGTAGTCCAATAAAAAGACAACTACTATTATATATGAGGGGTGGAGGAGTCCAATTATAGCCTGCTTACAAATGGTATCTGTAACATGGGGACACATACATTAAACATAATACAATGAAAAACTTATACCACACATATATTTAACAAAAGGAATAAACTTCAAGACAAAAACATTATTGGAGAGAAAGGGAGTCACTTTATGATGATAAAAACTTCATATGTCAAATGTATATACTATTTTGCATTTATAAGCACATTCATATATTTTATACAATGCAAAATTGAACAGAACCAGAAAGAGAAATTTGGTAAGTCCACAATCATAATGAGAGGTTTTAACATACTACTCTCAAGAACTGATAGAACAATTAGACCAAAAAATTTTAAATAAAATATTTGAAGAGCATAATTAAGAAAAGTGACTTACTGGGTATATATTTATATAGACGTTACAGTGATTGTGAATTATACTCTTTTAACCACAATTTAACCTTTAAAAAAAATTGACGTATACTGGGTCAGAAAGTACATCTCAAAATTTCAAAGATTTAAGTTATACAGACTATATTCTCTAGCCACAATGTAATCAAACTAGAAAACCGTAACAGAATCATGGCTTTAAAAAATCCCCTACCATTGAGAATTAAGAAATACGTTTCTAAATAATCTTTGGGTCAAAGAAGCAAAGACAAAAAAAAAGAAAATATTTTAAAGTGACGATATATATGACAACATGTGGCACTCAGCTCTAATGGGACTTAGAAATGTACCCCATTAAATATATATAATATCAGAAACATTACATGAGAATATCTTTGACTTTTTGATAGGGGAGAATTTCTCAAGACTAAAAAGTGCTAACTATAGAGAAAAGATTAATAAATTAGAATTCATTAAAATTAAAAACTTTATTCAAAAAGCAGCGGTAAAGACCTAGGGTGAGAATGTCCTACAGAGAAAAATTGCAAACCACACACTGGAAGAAGACAGTTACAAGACATATAACCAAGTCCTGAACATATGAAGAGTTCCTAGGAACTGATAAAAAGACAATCCTCCAGACAAATGGGCAAGACACTTTAGACACACAAAAGAGGAATTCAAATGGCTATCATATAAAAATGATGCTTAACCTTAATTAGTTTGGCACATCTAAAACTGTAAAGATATATAAACTCTGTGGCCTAGCAATTTGATTCCTAAAAATACACCTAGAGAGCATTTTGCGCGTATGTATCAGAAGAAATGTACATAATTCAGCACAGTGGCATTATCTAAAACCCAAGCTTCAAGTAATCCAAGTATCCCACAGCACTAGAACGGATATAGTCCATTCGTATCACTGAATATTGCACTATGATTAAAATAAATATACTTCACCTAGATCCATCAGCATAAACAGATTTTACATAGGATTTTGAGAAGCAGGCCACACAAAATTTACACAGTATGATGCCATTTGTTTGCATTGTACATGAGATAAAACTAAAGTGCACATTACTTAGGGATGTCTACAAAGAAAGAATTATAAAGAAAAGCAACAGAAAGCTTTTCATACAAGTCAGGATTGTCGTTATCTCTCCGAGGGATGGAGGGAAGTAACAGTATTATGACCCAGTATTCCAGTGATCAGACTGGGCTGTAGTTACACAGGTGTTCACTTTATAATTGTTCTTTAAACTGTACACATGTTGGACATGCTCTTCTGAAAGCAGGAGATTTTTCACAATGTAAAAGTGAAAAAAATCAAAGCAGTGGACTCGAACACCAAATTAAAGTTAACAGGCCACTTTGAAGGGGGAAGAAGCAGGGATGAATTTAGGGTAGAAGCTACCAAGATTCCGAAATGCAATCTTTATTTTCTTAACCTGGATGTTGGTTCACAGATGTTTGTTGTGTTGGTATGCTAAATAGGCTGCACATAATATGTAGCTATTTGAGTCTTCCCGATATTGCAATCTAAAATGTAAAGAGGAAACAGACAGTTCAGGGACATCCTAAAGAGTGGCTAGCTGCTCTACTAAATCACAGTCCTGCGAACTGGCTTGAAAACCTTCTCATCACAGTTACCATGAGAAAATGACCTGGGAAGTTTCGATACTTGACCACACCACTTTTTTAGAATGTTGCTTTATAAACTGCAAGTGGCCTACTTACTCAGGGATGGAAAGAGCCCTTGGACCAGATCCTTAGGAAAGTGCCTCCTCTGAGTCCTCCTTTGAGGTCAGAGAGGAGGCAGCTGGTCCCAGGCTATGTGTTTCTTGAAACAACTAACTCTTGTTTCTGAGTGAACCTATGGTCCCTCCCCGGCTTGACCTTCATGTGCTTTTAGAGATGGTAAGCAGATTGCACTGCTCTCTCCAACACCTGGTGCCATTCTGTAAAGGGATTTTTCATCTGCTGTGATTACAATTACAGCCCAACCACCAAAATCAGATAAATTTTGCTTTATTTTACAAAGACTGAGTATTCTCTCACCTCCATCTTCCAAGTTTTGCAGTTTATGTTTGAAGCTAGTACTTTTCATCAGGGATTCTTGGTCTACAGTCTAAAAAAAAAAAAGCTATAAATATATGTTAAAATAAGAAACAAATGGTGCTACATTATCCCTTAAGAATAACCAACAATAAATAGTACCTTAGATACATTTCCCTCAGATACACTTCCTTCAACTTCTGAATGCTCCAAGGATGACAGATCACTCGGTGGGTGGGGACTTTGATGTTCTGAGTATTAGAACAATTTCCAGGGAATCAACATGCTAAGAAGCAACTTTAGGTAATAACATTTCACTATCACTCTACATATTAAATCTTACCATCCAAAACACACACACACACACACACACACACACACACACACAAACACACACACAACCAAACCCTTTGTATCTTTCAGGGCATGTGTGATTATGAGGTTTGTAGACCTGCAGATAAAATGAAGAGCCTCAACTAAATCAGCACCTTTCATAGCTGCCCATCTGGCCCCCAACACATGGGCAAGGCTCGTACTACTTCAAGCTTATGACCCTTCTCTTTCTTCTCACTCACTGTTCTACTAACTTATTTCCTCTTACTCTCTAATTGTATTTTTTTCTCTTTTATTCCTTTTCTCCCAGCAGCCAAGCTAAGAAGTCGTTGATGACCGGCTGACTGACTGCTATCATGTGCCTGGCAATGAACTAAGCTGCAAAATGATAAAGGTGAACAAACCAAAATCCCTAGCCTTGTAAACGATGTAAATAGTTCTAATAAAACACAACGGAGGTTAAGATGCACCTAATAGGACAAGGGTTGGCAAACTCTGGCCCCTCAAGTCGAATCCAGTCCACCACTTGGTTTTATAAATAAAGTTTTATGGAAACACAGCCATGCCCATTGGTCTGCAGCTGATTCGGAGCTACAGCCATAGAGTTGCCAAAAAGAAAAAAAAAAAAACAAACTCACTCTCTGGTGCTTTGCAGAAAAAGTATACCAATCATTGGTATGAGTCATCATTTGAGTTTTCTTTAAAAATGGAACAAGGTAATCTCAAATGTTAAAACAATATTAAAACACAATGTCCTCTATCTTTTGCTAATGAGGACAGTAAAGGAAAGATCATATTCACACTCTTCGACAGATGTTAAAAGAAAGAACGTTTAGTTCAAACTACTTTTCCTAAAATATATTTTTTTTTCTATGTAAATGAACAGAAAATCAGGTACCTGTTTTCTGGGCAGAATCTTCGGGATTTAAAAGGTCAGAACTACCCTGAAATTTTGTTACAGGAATTTCCGAAAGTGTGGAACTATTCTGCCTGGAGGTATCTTTCCGTAATGGTGTAAGAAGTTTAGCCTAAAATGCAGTATTTTTTAAGAGTGTTAACATTCATAACCATTCAAAGTAGTTTTCAAAAAAATTCCAATACATTTCTAATGTCCTTTAAGGTAGTTGAAGTATAGGATTTGCTCCATTTGAAAACACTAAGACCATAAGATTCCAAAGTTGAGAACACATTAAATAATATATCAATTCATAATTTTAACTCAAAAATAACTCTAAAGTTCTCTAAGTAGGGCCCCCACCCCAGAACAGAGCTTCGGCAACACGCGGGAACTTGACAGAAATGCAAATTCCAGAATCCCATCTATTACGTACTTAGCCGGAAACTAAGGGAACCGAACCTAGCAATCTGCATTTAAACAAGCCATACTGGTCATTCTGATGATCATTACAGTTTGAGAACCACTGCTCTAAATCAGGAATCCACAAACTACAGTTCACTGGACTTCTTGTAAATAAAGTTTTATTGGAAAGCAACACCCATTCACTTACGTATTGCCCGTGGCTGCTTTCATGCTACAATAGAAGAGCTGAATAGTCACTTCAGAAAACATATACAATCTTATATGTCTAATATGTTCACAATATTTACTATCTGACCCTTTACAGAACAAGTCTGCTGACTCTTGCCCTAAATTATTCTCTTACATGCCAACCCAGAGGAGTGAATTCTGTATGCTAATATTTGTACCAAGTCAGCAATGCCCTCAATGAAAAATCAGACTTCCTGTCAGTTGCATAGCTTATAGACCTTCAAAGCTTTGATGTTTCTTTGGTGCTTACGTCAAACAAAAGCTGTATTGCTTTAAATTTGTCTTTTGGCCTATTTCTGATAAATCATATCTGTTTAGAGTATTCAATGTATATTTAGGTCCTTACTCTGGCTCACAGGTTTAAACTATAAACTGTCAGTACAGAATATGACAGCCCCTTATGTTCTCAGAGGGTAGCTGATACTAAACGTTAACAAGTCCTTGCAGTTTGACAGTGGTTTATATACCAACAAACTAGTTTGCTATCCTCATAATCCTGAAAGGAGTTTTTGATATTTTTGGGTTTTTTTGAAAAACAAATGAAATTTAACCCTAAACAGATTGACCCGTTTCATGCTAATGGCCACATGGCAGCCCAGGGAAAATTTACTTACTTGGTCTTTCTCATGGTCACTGCCACTGCTGGGAGGGGAAAATGGCAAAACTAGAAGAAAAAGAAGTGTACAGTGGATGATTTTGGTTATGAGTAATAATAATTTTAAAAACCCTCATTTCTCCCTTTCCCAAGTATACATGTACATGCTAGAAGCAATTCCCAAATCCTGAAGCTTGCTCAAATGTCTAGGTCTTAAGATCCCTTTCTAATTATCTATCTTGTTCCTGAACCTCTATCCCCAATGTGAATTCTCTGCTACAGACCCTGCCTCTTGTGCTTCCCTCATGTCAATATGTCCTTGTACTTTTACCTAACTTAGAATGCTTCCCCTTCTGCACGTGCCTTTGAATACTATTCTTTCCCAAGGACCGGCTCAAATCCTACCTGTTTCTTCTTGGAAGCTTTTCCTAGTGATTACAGCTCAGTTAGATTCTTATCTGAACTCCATTTATCCATAACTCATATTTAACAATTATTGGTCAATTCCATATTCTTTTGTACTGTTTCCTGTACATACCTTCTGTCTTTCTAATGTAATTGTAGCAGGGAAGAGAGATCACATAATCATTTTTTCTTTGGTACCCTCCTATCACATGACTGAAAAGTACCTGATTTATTTGAAAATGACTTAGAAGACACGTATCACACGTACCTCTTATGCTGTTTCTGGTTCTTGTCTTTTTTCTACTAGAATATGGTTTTAGGGATTTCTTTTTTTGGTTACTGGTCCAAGATCGTTCACTGGTACTACTACTTGAATCTTGATTACTCTCTGAGAAGAGGTGTTTCCTATAATTAAACTTTTACAGACACAGATGATAAATGAGTGCTATTAAAAAGGTGTTAGTTCCCTTTATGTACAATTAAATGTATCACTACAAAATTAGACAAAAGAGAAGCAGCTCCTTCTAGGAGACTGGGCTCTCATATAAATAAAAAGGCACAGTAGTAAGGAGAGGTGAGGAAAAAAGAGATATTAGTCAATTCTCAACCAAGCTGTTGTTGTAAATGAGAACAGAAAAAAAAGAATCCTCATCAATTAGTTGCAACTGGAAAGAATTCTTCAAAAACTGATGCACCTGAATATCATGCCAACACTACCTTCAAAATATTAGCCCAAACGACAAAAGAATTTATAAAAATAATTTTTTGCAATGACAACCTTGTTTATATATTAAAGAAATTAAAATACGAGGGTCATTTCCATTAAAACCTGAAGTATTTTGAAATTTAGACTGTCAAGGTAAATTTAATCTCTTCAAGGATTTAACTGACTTTATGTGTTTTTAAGTCTTTTTCTAGTTTTGGATTAGTTTTTATAAGATCTGTGACAAATAGTATTTAGGCTCAATTTTAATGTGGAATTTATTTTGATTTTAACAAAAAGAATACTCTAGTTGAACTCTGTCTCTTGTGCCCCTCCAGGGGGCCCAGTCCTAAATCACCAATGCCTCAATAGAAACTACCACTCAGCTGGTAAGAGCTCATTCTCACCTTAAGGCAGGGAGGATGCTTATGAATTCAAACAGTAAGTGGTGACAGTAGCTCAAACAGTCTTCTCAAATATGAAATGCATCAGCTGGAAGAGACACCCTGTGCCTGGAACAGCAAACTGCAGAGCCATCTCCAAGGCCACCACTACATCAGGATGGAAACCAGCACCATCCTTGTTTATGATAGCATGACCCACAACTTTTAAGGCGGGTGAGGGTGAGTGATTTTTTTTTTTAAGATTTTCTTTATTTGACAGAGAGATCACAAGTAGACAGAGAGGCAGGCAGAGAGAGAGGAGGAAGCAGGCTCCCCGCTGAGCAGGGAGCCCAATTCGAGACTCCATCCCAGGACCCTGAGATCATGACCTGAGCTGAAGGCAGAGGCTTTAACCCACTGAGCCACCCAGGCGCCCTGAGTGAACTATTTTTGAAATGAATTTGTTGTTGAAGACCCAGTTACTCCTCCTGTAAAATATTTAGCAGTTCAACATTTTCTAGAGAAGTTCAATTTTTTATTTTTTTAAAAGATTTTATTTGCTTGAAAGAGATCAAGATGGAAGAACAAGTGAGAGGAGGGGCAGAGGGAGAAGCAGACTCCCTGCAGAGCAGGGAGCCAGATGTGGGACTTGATCCCAGGACCCTGGGATCAGGACCTTAGCTGAAGGCAAACGCTTAACTGACTAAGCCACCCAGGCGTCCAAGAAGTTCATTTTTAAAAGGAATCTTATAAGTGAGGCCTATTTGCATTTTACATTTATTGGTGGGGGGGGCACACTTGTGTGGAAGCTCCCACATTTGTTCCACGGTTCAGCCCAGAGTCTTGTAAAGAGCAAATGTTACTTCATTTTATGCGCACAATTAATAAACCATGCAGCAAGACTTTGATAGTTTCTTTGGTTTATGTAGGAAACATGTTGAAAGTTATTTACAAAACAAATCTAGAGCAGTGGCTCTTAAATCTGGCTACATGTTAGCATCATCAGAGGGGGCTTTGAAAGAATCCCAGGGCCTGAGCCTCACCCTAGATCAATTAAGTTGAAATCTTTGGGGGGAAGGGATCCAGCCTTCAGTAGTCTCATCAACTTCCTTGGTGGGATTCCAACTCAAGACTGAGCAGCAGAGAGTGAGATCCATTACTAAAAGCAAGCCAGAAGGAGCCTTAACTTGCTTAAAGCCCATGACCTCAATTTTTTTTTAAAAAATGCATTTAATATTCATTATAGAGTTTTTAAAATGCATGGACTACAGATTTAGACCAGTGCACTTCCTAAAGTGAGAGACACTCAGAAGAGGTGTAAGCTGGTACATATAGGAATGAAAAAAATCCTGTCACTGACTCATTAATTTCTTGCTCTCCTTGGCAGCACACACACTAAAACTGAAATGATACAGAGAAGATTAGCATGGCTTTGTGCAAGGACAACATGCAAATTTGTGAAACATTCCATATTTTTTTAAGAAAAGAATTGCTTTTCAACTCATGAACACTTCTGGCTCCATTCAGGATAAATCCCAGGCAATGGAAGATCTTTAACACTTCCGCATATCTTTTTTAACAAAGCAAGAATCAATTTTCCATTTAAAAGTGAAATAATTTTATAATAACCTTAAGATAAATGTAATTAGAGATAATAAAGACCAGAGCGGTGACAAATTTTCAAGATGACATGCAAATAACTGAAATTTAGAAAGTACTGCCATTACCAACATCCTTGTTTCCCGCTTTCTCACACCCTCGGAAGCAGAATCTGCCCTAAAACAAAATAGGTCAAATGAACAGAACTGCACCAACAGTACCTTCTCCCTCCCTCATTGACCCAGCCCTTACTGCCCCCCCACCCCACCAACTCCCCCCCATTCTGTGCCCTTGGTCTGATCAGCCCAGTGAATGGGAAGTGCCCCATGCGGCAGACAGACTTCTCTTACAATCCATTTCCATAGATTTTCTGCCAGAGAACTGGTTATTTAAAACAAAGCAACCTTAGTGGAGCCCTTCTCTGACAGGCAAACAAGGAACAGGAAGGCCAAGTCAAGATCAGTATGGAAGCAGGAAGGTGTGATATTTTCTGGATGGCTTTTCCTTAGAATCCAAAGGGGAATTTAACAAGAACACTTTGCCCAATAATTAGTGAATACTGAGCAATTTTTCATATAACTAGTGGCCATTTGTAGGTCTTCAAATAAATACCTATTTAAGTCCTTTGCCTACTTTATAAAGCAGGCTGATTTTTGGCTATTGAGTTGTAGGAGTTCCTTAGGTATTTTGGACATTAACTTCTATTGGATATATATTTTTTTTAAAAAAAAAATCCAAACAAGTGTTGGTGAAAATGTGGAGAAATCAGAACACTTACACATTATTTGTAGGAGTATAAAATGGTATAGCCACCATGAAGAACAATTTCCTCAAAAAAAAATTAAAAATAGAATGATCATATAATCCAGCGTCCCACTTCCGGGTGTATATCCAAAAGAAACATTATTTTCAATAGCTAAGTTATGGAAACCATCCAAATGTCCACCAGTGGCTAAATGGATAAAATGTGGTGTATATATATTACACACACACACAAATACTATTCGGCTTTAAAAAGGAAATCCTGAAATACGCAACAACATGGATAAACTTGGAAGATATTTTAATTCATGAAATAAGCCAGTCACAAATGGACACATAGCAAAATTCTGTTTACAGAAGGTATCTAAAATAGTCAAACAAGGGAATCAGAATGGAAAGGTGAGTGAAAGGGGCTGGAGAGAGAAACACAGAGTTGTTACTCAACAGGTATAAAGTTTTGCAAAATGTGAGATCAGTTTTAGAGATCCGCTCTCTAAACACTGCCTACAGTTAACAATACCATGTTCTGCCTTTAAAAATGTCTTAAGATAGAACTCAGGTTAAGTGTCGTCATAATGAAAACCAGAAACAAATGAAAAAGCTAATGCACCCATATTTCTGGGGAGTCATTGATCTACTTTGTCTCTGTAAATTAGTTTGCGTTTTCTAGCATTTTATATGAATGGAATCATGCAACATGCACACTTTGTCTGGCTCCTTTCATTTGGAGATTCATTCATGTTGTATATATCAGTTGTTTATTCCTTTTCATTTGAGTAGTATTCCATCATACGGATATACCAAAATCTGTTCTTGCACTCATCTACTAATGGACACTTGGGTTGTTTCTAGTTTGAGGTAATTACAGATAAAGCTGCTATAAACATTCATTTGGGTGGACATACACTGTCACTTCTCTTGGATAGACAGCTAGGACTGGAACAGCTAGGCCATAAAATATGTGCATATTTACCACCTTAAAAAAACCACCAGTAGTGTATAACATTCCAGTTCCTCCACATCTTCAACACTTGGTATAGTCCGTATTACTCATTTTAGCCACTCTACTACATGTATGGTAGTGTTTTTTAATTTATATTTCCCTAATGATGTTGAACAAGTACTTACCAACTGTAGATCTTTCTTGAAGTAGCTGTTCAAACCTTTTGTCTATATTTTCATTGGGCAGTATCTTTGTTATTGAATTTTGAGAGTACTTAATATATTTTGGGTACAAGCACTTTATCAAATATATACTTTATAAATATTTTCTTTGGGGCACCTGGGTGGCTCAGTTGGTTAAGCATCCAACACTTGGTTTCAGCTCAGATCATGATCCTGTGGCCAGGGGGTCAAGCCCTGAGTCCGGCTCTGTGCTCAGTGTGGAATCTGCCTCAGATTCTCTTTCCCTCTCCCACTCACTCTAATAAATAAAATATTTAAAAACAAAAAACCAAATATTTTCTTCAAGTGTGTGGCTGGCCCCTTAATTCTCCTAAGAGTTTTTTTTTTTTTTAACTAGAGTTTTTCATTTTGACTGAGTTCAATTTATCAGTTTCTTTATGGGTTGGTTGTACCTTAGTGTTATATCTAAAAAATCTTTGCCTAATGGAAGGTCAAAAGACTTTCTTTTGCTTTCTTTCAAATAGGTTTTGAAATTTGAATCCATTTTTAGTTTTTTTTTTTATGTAGTGGAATGTAAAGACTTAAGACATTGATTTTGTTGCATTTATGGAGAGTCAATGGTTCCAAAACCATTTGTTGAAAAAAATGATTTCTCCACTGAACGGTCTTTTCATTTTTGTCCATGTCAACTGTCTCTATACACATAGAAAGACTGCTTGCTCTGCTGTACTTAATTATCTACCTTTATGGCAGCAACATACTCTCTTGATTACTACAGCTTTATACTAAGTCTTGAAACATAGTGTATAGTCATTTTTTATTTCTTCTTGAAATTTGTTTTGGAGGTATAGATCCTTTAAATTCCCATCTGAAATCTAAAAATAACTGGCCAATTTCTAAAAACAAAAACCAAACAATCTCTGCTGGAATTTGAATTGGGTTTGTATTAAGCTTATAGATCAATTTGAGAACTGACATCTTACCAATACTGTTTGAGTCTGCCATCCCATGAACATAGAATCTCTCTACATTTATTTACATCTTCCTTAATAGCTTTCAGCAATACCCTGTATTTTTCAGTGTAAGTCTTAATCTTTTGCCAAATATTTGTCATTTTTCATACTTTTGTAAACAATGCTTTTCAAAAAAAAATTTGATTGTTGCCAGCATATAGAAACTTGATTTCTGAATTTCAATCTTGCATCCTTCAGTTTTGTTAAATTTACTTATTAGTCCTTGAATAATTATTAGCAACAAAGTTTTCACAATACAAAATGAACACACAAAAGTCAGTTATGTTTCTATACACCAAAAAAGAACAATCTGCAAAGGAAATTAAAACAATTTCATTTACAATAACATTGAAAATATTACTTAGGCATATACTCAAGGAGATGAAAAATGGGAAGATAGCCCATGTTCATGGAGTGGAAGACAATATTAAAATGTCGATACTACACAAAGCAATCTACAAATTCAATACAATCCCTATGAAAATCCCAATTTTTTTCAGAAAGAAGAGAACCCATCCTAATAGTCATAGGATATCCCAAGGGACTTAGAAATACCAAACAGTCCTGAAAAACAAGAACACAGTTGAAGATCCCATACTTCCTGATTTTAAAACCTACTACAAAATCAGTCAAAATAGTGTGGTGCTGACATAAAGATAGATACATAGACCAACAATTGAAGAGAGAACACAGAAGCAAACCTTCTCACGTGTGATCAAATGATTTCTGACAAAAATGCCAAAACCATTCAATGGGAGAAAGAATAATTTCTTCAACAAATGGTATTGAGAAATCTGGAAATTCAAATGTAAACGAATGAAGTTGGACCTTACCTTACACAGTTACAAAAATAAACTCAAAATAGATAAAAAACCAAAATGTAAGCATTGAAATAATACAATTCCTAGAAGGGAAAGAAAAGGACTTTCATGACATTGAACTTGGGTGGCAGTGATTTCTTGAATAGGACACCAACAACACAGTCAACAAAAGAAAAAGATAAATTTCACTTTATCAAATTAAAAACTTCTATGCATCAAAAGATACAACCAACAAAGTGAAAAAACAACCCACAGAATGGATTAAAATATTTTTGAATCATATATTTGATAAAGAGTTGATATCTGAAATATGCAAAGAACTCCTACAACTCAACAATAAGAAATTAAATAGACATTTCTCCAAGGAAGATATGCAAATGGCCAACAAGCACAAGAAGAGAATCTCAATATCACTAATTACTAGGGAAATGTAATTCAAAACCCCAACCAGCTACCATCTTACATGCATCAGCATGGCTATTATCAAAAAAATGTTGGCAAGGATATGGAGAAATTCTCACCCTTGTGCAGTACTGGTAGAAATGTAAAATGTAGTTGCTATAGAGAACAGCATGGCAGTTTCCCAAAAAATTAAAACTAGGCTACCATATGATACATTATGATACATCAATTTTACTTCTGGAAATATGCAAAAGAATTGAGAGTAGAAATTCAAACAGATATGCAAACACCCATGTTCATAGCAGCATTATTCTTAATAGATGAAAGGCGGAAGCAACCCAAGTATCTACCAAAGGACAAATGAATAAACAAAATGTGATATATGCATACAATGGAATATTACTCAATCTTAAAAAGAAAGGAAATTCTAAGTTACAACGTGAATGAATGTTGAAGACATTATGCTAAGTGAAATAAGCCAGACACAAAAAGACAAACCCTGTAGGATTCCATTTATATGGTATACATAGAACAGTCAAATTCAGAGACAGAAAATAAATTGATAGTTGCCAGGGAATGTGGAAGGGGGAAGTAGGGAGCTACACTTTAATGGGTACAAAGCTACATTACGAAAAGAAAAAGACCAATATCCCTCATGAATATAGATGCAAAAATGCTCAAAGAAAAATCAGCAAAGTGAATTCAATACGTGAAAAGGATCATTTACCACAATCAAGTGATATTTATTTCAGTGATGTAAAGATGGTTCAATATACACAAATCAACCACCTTAACCAAATGAAGGATAAAAGTAGTATGATCTCAAAAGATGCAGAAAAAGGATTTGACAAAAATTCTACATCCATTCATGATAAAAAACTCTCAATAAAGTTTAAAGGGAACATACTTCAGCATTATAAAGGTTATATATGATAAACCTACAGCTAACATCAAACTCAGTGGTGAAAGGCTGAAAGCCTAGAGTACAAAGATCAGAATCAAGACAAAAATAAGGACGTCCACTGTCACCAATTTTATTCAACATAGTACTGGAAGTCCTAGCTGCAGCAATTGGACAAGAAATACATACAAATTCGTAAGGATGAAGAAGAAAACTGTCACTCTCTGTAGATGACATGACACTATAGACTAAAGACTATTAGAGGGTGCCTGGGTGGCTCAGTGGGTTAAAGCCTCTGCCTACGGCTCAGGTCATGATCTCAGGGTCCTGGGATCGAGGCCCGCATCTGGCTCTCAGCTCGGCAGGGAGCCTGCTTCCTCCTCTCTCTCTGCCTGCCTCTCTGCCTACTTGTGATCTGCTCTGTGTGTCAAATAAATAAATAAAATCTTAAAAATAAAGACTATTAGAATGATAAGACTACTAGAATAAGTGAACTCAGTAAAGTTGCAGAAACAAAATATACAGGAATCTTTTGCATTTTTGTACATTAATAATGAACTAGCAGGGAAATTAATAAAACCACCTATACACAATTGCACCAAAAAGATACTCAAAAATAACTTTAACCAAAGAAGGGAAAGACCTGTACTCTGAAAACTAACACTAGTGAAAGATAATAAAGATGACACAAGTAAGTGGAAAGTGGTACCGTGCTCATGGATTGGAATAATATTGTTAAGATGTCCATACTGTCCAAAGCAATCAACAGATTCAATATGATCTCCATGAAAATACCATAGTGTTTTTAACTAGAATAATCCCAAAATTTGCGTGGAAACGCAAAAGACCCTAAATAGCCAAAGCAATCTTGAGAAATAAGAAAAATGGAGGTATCACATTCCCAGTTTCAACCTATACTACAAAACTGTAATAATAAAAACAGTATGGTACTGGCACACAAATAGACACATAGATCACTAGGACAGTCCAGAAATAAACCCAGATTTATATTGTCAATTAATCTACAGTAAAGGAGAGAAGAACATACTATGGGGGAAAAGACAGTCTCTTCGATAAATGGTGTTGAGAAAACTGGGCAGCTACATGCAGAAGAATGAAACTGGACCACTTTCTTACATCACACACACACACACAAAATAAACTCAAATGGAATAAAGACCTAAATAGAGGGCCTGAAACCATAAAAACACTAGAAGGAAACATAGGCAGTAAACTCTTGGATACTGACCATAACAATATTTTTCTTGATCTGTCTCAGATCAAGGGAAAGGAAACAAAAGCAAAAACAAAATGTTGAGACAATAGCAAAATAAAAAGCCTTTGCACTGCAAAGGAAACCATCAACAAAAGGAAAAGACAACCTACTTAATGAGAGAAGGTGTATGCAAGTGATTTATCTGGTAGGGAGTTAATAAAATATACAGAGAACTCCTATAAGTCAACACAAAAGAGAAATAATTACAAGATAGGTGGAGGATCTGAATAGACATTTTCCCAAGGGCAACAGCCGGATGACCATCACTGGTCACCAGGGAAATGCAAATCCTAACCACAATGAGATATCATCTCACACTGTCGGAATGCCTAGTATCAAACAAGAAGTAACAAGTGTTGGTGAGGATGTGGAGAAAAGGTGGGAATGTAAATTGGTGCAGCCACTATGGAAAACAGTACAGAATTTCCTCAAAATATTAAAATAGAAATACCATACAATCCAGCAATTCCACTTCTGGCTATTTACCCGAAAACGAAAACACTCATTTGAAAGATATATGTTTATCATCTTACAATAGCCAAGATATGGAAGCTACCTAAAAGTCCACAGATAGACAAAAGGATAAAGATGCAGTACCTATATGTACAATGGAAATTTACTCAGCCATAAAAAGATGGAATCTTGTCATTTGTGACAACAGAGATGGACCCAGAGGGTCGTCTTCTAAGTGAAATAAATGTGAGAAATACTATAGGATTTCACTTACATGTGTAATCCAAAAAAAACAGAACAGACTCTTGAATACAGCAACAAACTCATGGTTGTCTGGTGGGCGGGGCAGGGGTGCAAAATAGGTAAAGGAGATTAAAAGGTACAACCTCCCAGTTATAAAATCAATCATGGAGATGAAAAGTACAGCACAGGAAATATAGTCAGTATTGTAATGATTTCATGTGGTAACAGATGGTAAATACACATGGTGAACATTTTGTAATGTATATAATTATTGAATCACAATGTTGCACATCTGAAACTAATGTTGTAAGTCAACTCTACACAACAATGGGTAAAGAGTTTGTTTTTGCAAGATGAAAGGGTTCTGTGGATTAACTAGTGGGGATGATCGCAAAATACTGTAAATGTACAGAATGCTACTGAACCGGTCAGAAGTGGTTGAGATAAATTTTATGTTGTGTTGTTTTAAAGATTTTATTTATTTGACACAGAGAGGGAGATCACAAGTAGGCAGAGAGAGGAGGAAGCAGGTTCCCCACTGAGCAGAGAGCCTGATGCGGGCCTCGATCCCAGGACCCTGAGATCATGACCTGAGCCGTAGGCAGAGGCTTTAACCCACTGAGCCACCCAGGCACCCAAATTTTATGTTTTGTATTTTAAAACTCTGAAAAATAAAACTGTTAAAAATTATTCATTCGCAATTGATACTTGGGCTGTTTCCATAGTTTGGTTATTGTAAATAATGTTGCCATAAACACAAGGGTACACATTTCCCTTTGAGTGTTTTTATATATTTTGGTTAAATACCCAATAATGAGATTGCTGGATAATGGAGTAGTGAATTTTTACCATTTTCAGGCACTTCTATATGGTTTTCCCCAATGGCTGCACCAATTAACATTCCCACCAACAGTGCAAGGAGGTTTCTCTTTCTCCACATCCTTGCCAGCACTTCTTGGGTCTTGTGTTTATTTTAGCCATTCTGATAGGTGTGAGGTGATAGTTCATTGTACTTTTGATTTGCATTTCCCTGATGAGGGATGTTGAGCATCTTTTCATGTGTCTATTAGCAATCTGATGTCTTCTTCGGGGAACCGTCTGTTCATGCCTTCTGCCCACTTTTCATTGGATTATTTGTTTTCTGGGTGTTGAACATTTTTCAGTTCTTTATATATTTTGGATACTAACCATTTCAGATAGAAGGTATTTGCAAATATCTTCTCCCATTCCATAGGTTGTCTTTTAGTTTCATTGGTTTCCTTCAGTGTGCAGAAGCTTTGTATTTTGCTACCATCCCAACAGTTTATTTTTGCTTTTATTTCCCTTGTCTCCAGAGACAGATCTAGAAAAAAAAAGGTTGGTATAGTCTGTGCTCTCTTCTAGGATTTTTATGGTTTCAGGTCTCACACCTAGGTCTTGAATCTACTTTGAATTTTTGTGTATGGTGAAAGAACGTGGTCCAGTTTCATTCTTTTTCATGTGGCTGCCTACCCAGTTTCTCAACACCATTTCCTGAAGAGAATTTTTCCCATTGTATATTCATTTCTCCTTCGTCAAAGATTAATTGACCATATAATTGTGGGTTTATTTCTGGGTGTTGTTCTATTCCACTAAGCTGTGTCAATTTTTATGCCAGTACCATACTATTTTGATTACTGCTTTGTAATATAAACTGAAATCTGGAATTGCATTACCTCCAGTTTTGTTTTTCAAGATTGCTTTGGCTATTCAATGTCATTGTGATTCCATACAAATTTTAGGATTGTTCTAGTTCTATGAAAAATGCTGCTGGTATTTTGATAGGGATTGCATTAAAGCTGTAGATTACTTTGGGCAATGTAGACATTGTAATGATATTTGTCCTTCCAACCCATGAGCATGGAATGCCCTTCCATTTCTTTGCATCATCTTGAATTTCTTTTGCCAATGATTTATAGTATTCAGAGTATAGGTTTTTCACCTCTTTGGTTAAGTTTATTCCCAAGTATTCCTAAGTATTATATTGTATTATTGTATTTATGTATTTAAGATTTTAGAGAAAGAGCATAAGCAGTGGGGAAGGACAGAGAGAGGGAGAAGATGCCGCCCCACTGAGCAGGAAGCCTGATGCAGGGCTCAATCCCAGGACCTGAGCCATAGGTAGACACTTAACAGATGGAGCCACCCAGGTGCTCCAATACTTGTTTTTGGTGCAATTGTGAATGGGTTTTCTTAATTTCACTTTCTGCAGCTTCGTTATTGTAAAGAAATGCAACAGACTTCTGTACATTGATTTTTGTATCCTGTGACTTTACTGAATTCATTTATCAGGTCTAGTTTTGTTTTGAGTGTGTGGAATCCATAGGGCTTTCTCCATATAGCATCATTTTTTAATCATGATAGATATATCTGATAGATGTACCCTTTAATCCTCATCTCCAATTTCCCTCATCCTCCTTCCCATCTCTTCTTTGGTAACCATCAGTTTGGGGGGTTGGCTGAGAAGATGGCAGAGTACAAAGACCCTAAGCTCACTTTGTCCCATGGATACAACTAGATAACACCCATGTCAGCATAAATACTCCCCCACAAATAACCACTTGAAAAATGACAGCACAAACTACACAAAGGCAGGGAAGAGGTCACATGAAAGGAGGGAGGAAAGGCAAAAGAAAAGGTTTGGGAACCAGTGACCAATGACAGGGAAGATTGGGCCAGCACTGCAGAGAAGGGCAGAAACCAGACTTTCACACTGGGGAGCCCATGAACAGGGAGGACAAATCTCTAGTATTTGCCTTTAAAAATGAGAGGCTACATATTTGTAAGTTTTTAAAACCAGGAGCACTTAAACCTTGGACTTCTAAAAACTGGCAGGCTTGGATTTGGGAAGTAGAGTCCCCATTCTCAGAGACAGAAGGAGAAATAACCTGTGCATATACAGCATAGAACTAGGAATTTGAATAATGCTGGGGCCTGATGGGAGGGTGTTTTGCTCATCTCAGAGAGTAGCCTAGAGGAACAGGGATCACAAGGGGACCCCCTTCCAGGAACAAGGAATCTGGCAGATGCCATTTCCCTCTCACATGCCCCCACATAAGCAATAGCCACCTAAGCAGCCCTGACACTCCTGGCCCAACTTGCTTGTACTAAACCCCAACTCCCTGTACTCCCACCTCACACACTTCAGTGGATCAGCCCTTCCCAGTCACACTTGCTTCAGTCCCGATGCTACAGGCCCCCTTCCCTAGAAGACCAGCACAAACACTGCCAACACCATCTCCCCTGACTCCCATATCTTACAGGAACTCAGTTCCAGGGATGGCAGAGGCAGATCTCATTTTGCAAGCAGACCACCATACACCTTGCTGCCCACAATAGGCAGAAAGCATCTTTGAACAACTGAACTGAAAGTAAAAGAGGCCAAGTCTCAAAAGCAGAGTATACACAAAACATAGGAGACACTCCCTGAAGTGTTAGCCCCTGGGGATCAGGGGCCACTGTACTGCAGGACACTACAGAACCTCTTCATCATAAGTATTATTGTTAAGAGCAAGAGAAGTAGCTGACTTTTCTCTCACATAGAAACAGACACAGAAAGCCAGACAAAATGAGAAACTTCCAGATGAAAGAACAGGACCAAACCACAGCAAGAGACCAAAGCAAAGCAGATATAATATGCCTGTAGAGAATTTGAAGTGATGATCATAAAGATACCATTAGACTTGAGGGAAAAAAGTGGAGAACATCAGTAAACCCTTTAATACAGAGATTAGAAAGAACCAATCAGATGAAGAACTCAATACATAAAATTTTAAAAATACATTTGGTGGAATAAATAACAGTCTAGATGAAGCAGAGGAATGAATGACCTAGAAGAGTAATGGAAAGTAACTAAGCTAAATGAAAGAATTATGCAAAACAAGAATAGACTTAGGAAACTCAGTGACTCCATCAAAATAGTAACATTCATATTATAGGAGTTTCAGAAACAAAGAGAAAAGGGGGAAGAAAATTTATTTGAAGAGATCATACCTGAAAACTTTCCTAACCTGGGGAAGGAAAAAAGATATCCAGATCTAAGAGGCACAGAGATACCCCTAAAAATTCAACTCAAGGAGGTCCACACCAGGACACTAAGTAATTAAAATGGCAAAAAGTAGTAATAAAGAAATTTTAAATCAGCAAGAGAAGACAGTTGCATACAAGGGAAACCCATAAGGCCATGGGCAAATTTTTCAGCAAAAACTCTGCAGGCCAGAAAGGAGTGGCAAGATCTATTCAACATGCTAAAAGAAAAAAACCTGCAACCAAGAATATTCTATCCAGCAAGGCTATAATTCAGAATAGTAAGAGAGATACCCAGACAAAAACTAAAAGATGTCATGACCTTTAAACCAGCCCTATAAGAAATATTAAAGGGGACTCTGGGAAGGAATACCATAAGTAAAAAATGAAAAACAAAAGCAACAAAAATAAAACTTCCATAAAAATCAGAAAGTGATTCATAGAGGATGTAAAATAGGACACCATATACCTAAAATGTGGGAGGCAGATGTTTAATCACTAAAGCATAGGTTTAAACTCAAGTGACCATCAAGTTAATATAGACTGTTATATGCAGAAGATGTTATATACAAACCAAATGGTAACCACAAATCAAAAGCTGCTAATACATATTGCAAAGAATAAAGAGAAAGGAACCCAGTCATATCACTAAAGAAAGCCAACAAACTGAAAGAAAATTTTTCAGGGAAAGTGTTTCAGGGAAAATCTATAGAAACAAGAATATGGCAATAAATACATATTTATCAATTACTGGGCATGTAAATGGACTAAATGCTACTCTTGAGAGGATAACAGTGGATAAAAAAACAACAAAAAAACCAACCTGTGCTGCCTATAAGACACTCATTTCAGACCTAAAGACACCTGCAGATATGAGGAAATGGAGAACATTTATCATACAAAATGAATGCCAAAAGAAAGTAACAATACTTAGACAAAACAGACTTTAAAGCAAAGGCTATAACATGAGACAAAGACACTATTTAATAATAAAGGAGACAATCTAATAAGATATAACAGTTGTATATACTTACGTACCCAACATGGGGATACCCAAATACATAAAGTAACAAAATAATTGATAGTAATACAATAACAGTAGGGGACCTTAACTCCCAATTTATATCAATGGACAGATCATCCAAACAGAAAAGCAACAAGGAAACAGTGGCTTTGAATGACACACTGGACCAGATGGATTTAACATATTCAGAACATTCCATCTTAAAACTACAGGATTCATACCTTTGAGTGCTCATGGAAACTTTTCCAGAACAGATCATGCATTAAACCACAAAACAAGTCTCAAACAACCATCACCACCACAAAAACAAAAAACCCAGAAGTTCTACCAAGCATCTTTCCTTACTACAGTGCTATGAAACTAGAAATCAATGCCAAGTAAGTCTGGAAAGAATGCAAATACATGGAGGTTAAATAACATGTTATTAAACAGTGAATGAGTCAACCAATAATTCAAATTAAAAATTGCATGAAAACAAGTGAAAATGGTAACACAGCTCTCCAAAATCTGTGTGATGCAGCAAAAGTGGTTCTAAGAGGAAAGATTTTGGCAATACAGGCTTACATCAGGAAGCAAGAAAAATCTCAAATCACCCAACCTTACACTTAGAGGTAGAAAAAGAACAAAACTCAAACCCAGAAAAAGGAAATAAGACTAGGGCAGAAATAAATAATACAGAATCTGAAACAAGAGAACAGATCTATGAAACCAGGAGCTGGTTCTTGGAGAAGATCAATAAAATTGATAAAATTCTAGCAAGACTCAGAAAAAGGACTCAAATAAAATTACCAGTTAAGACAAACAACCAACACCCCAGAAATACAACTGTATAAGGGAATATTATGAAGAACTATATGCCAACCAATTGGACAACCTAGGAGAAATGGATCAATTCCTAGCAACATAATCTACCAAAACTACAGCAGGAAGAAACAAAATTAGACCAATTACCAGCAATGAAATCGAATCAGTAGTCAAAAAGCCCCCTTTTCCCCCAAAAAAAGTCCAGGAACAAATAGGTTCACAGGCAAAGCCTACCAAACATTTAAGTGAGTTAATTCCTATTCTTCTCAAACTATTCCAAAAAAATGGAAGAGGAAGGAAAATTTCCAAATTCATTCTGATGCCAGTATCATCCCTTATACCAAAACCTGATAAAGACACCAGAGAAAAAAAGAACTATAGGCCAATTTCTCTCACGAATATAGATGCAAAAATCCTCAACAAGGTATTAGCAAACCGAATCCAATGATACATTTAAAAAAAAATCGTACACTACAATCAAGTAGAATTTGTTCCTGGGATGCAAGGGTGATTCAATATTTGCAGAACAATGTGGTATGCCATTTATATTTTTAATAAAAATAAATTTAAAGAATCAGGGAGCATTTACAGGGAAGAATTTTCACCTGCCTGGCAAATGTGACAGAAAACTTGTAACAAACACTTCATGGGTGTGATCCTATTATGTTTTTTCATAAAACATATGGGAGAGGGATTATCTCTTTCATCCCTGGGAAAGGGATTCTGCTATTATCACACACTACAGATGAAGACACGGAGGCCCAGAGGGATTAGCACTGTGTGCAAGGTTGCAAATAAAGCAAAGGTTTTAACCCAAGTACTTTTACCTGGGGACCCAAATTCTTAATCAGATGCTATAGTTGATATTTGCACATATGGTCAGAATGGGCTAGGACGTTGCATTTTGGTTTGAAGAAATGAAAAGGGTGTTCATTTGTTTCTACTACATTTTTTTTACAGAAAATTCTATTCTTTAAGAATACCTTGGAAAAGCAGTAAAAATTATCACCTTTATTAAATCTCAACCCTTGAGTATGTATCTTTTTATATTCTGTGGGATCAAATAGGATAGACACAGAGCACTTTTGTTACACACTCGAGTACAGGTCATCTCAAGGATAAGGACTTCTGTAATCATTTGAGTCATGAGATGGACTAGCAATTTTTCTTCCCCATGAAACATTCACTTTAGGTGAAAGAATGACAGTTGATAGAGATTTTCTCAAAAACAAATGCAGTGAGCCTAATAGAACTGACAATATATTTTGCCAAGGATAAAATTCAAGCTTATCGGTGGAAAAAAATCTGAATATGAAAAATTCAGATCTGCCAACACAACACTTCCCAATACTTAAGGCATTTCTGATGAAATGGTGATATTAACATGATTTCTTTATCTTGGATAACAAAATGCATCGACATTTTTAAAAGCTGCTTAACTAAGATTTTATAATCAACTAATGAATGAGACCCCAAAATCAAGCATTTGTAAAAGATGGATTCAAATTGCAAGACAGACCGACGGGTTTTAATGAAACTGGTAAGTTCACTGAGACAAAATACAGGGGAGGATGGTGGAATAGGAGGATCCTAAGTTCACTTCATTCCACGAAAACACCTAGATAACAGCCACATCAGGGCAACTAACCCAGAAAGTGACCCAAAGACTGGCAGAACAGACTGCCCATGGTTAATGAGAGGAGGCCACATCAAAAACCATGAGGGGGGTAGAGTGGGAATATCAGGAACCAAACTCCCATCAAGGATACCACAAGGATGGAGAAGGAAGAGAAGTAGACTCCACACCAGGTACCCCAAGCATAAGGGACCTGCACAGGAAAGGCTAGCCTCCATAACACTTGGCTGTGAAAACCAGTTGGGCTTACCTCTGTGAGTTTTTACCACTAGTGGCATTTAATTCTGAGTACTCTAAAAATCAGTGGGCTTGGCCCTGGGAAAGCTAGGGAGGGGATAGGATAAGAAATAGAGTCCCCACCATTAAAGACCCGCTGTAACAAACAACCCCTCCAAGATACAGCATAGAAGCAGCAGTTTGAATGGCACCTGGGGTATACAGGAAGATTTATTTACTAACCTCAGAATGGGCATGGAGGAGGAAATTTCTTTAGGAAACTTCTCCAAGAACAAAAGAGCTGGTTGGCACCATTCTTCCCCCTCCTCCCCAGGGTAGATACCTGGACACGTGCAGGCAGCTAACTTGCTAACATCCCGGGCCCCACCCCCACATTCTCCTGTCGATCTGTCCACCCCAGCCAACCCACATGCCCCTCAGCAGGAGACCCCCCCAAAAAACAGTGCCTGATGCATCTCATTGTGCAAGCAGCCCCAAGAGTGACCAATGCTACTCCAAGGTGACTCTTGCTCTGGGGAAAATAGAAGATAACAATACACACCAGTTTTACTGCAGTTCCAGGAGAGGGCTGGGTACAGACATCTGACTGACTACTCCCCTGCCAATGAGTAAATACCTCACAGGGGCAGCACAAGGAGAAAGCCCTATAGTTTGGGGTCACTGCAACCCTCACAGGACTGGAGCAAACATCTGGTCTGACTGCAGACCCTGTCCACCAACAAAAGCCTCTCAGGAGGTGACACAGGGAGGGCACTCTGTAGTTCATTGCAACACCAGACTGAGCAGATGGTCTGAAGGCAGGTTCCTGGTGTGACCCAACTGTAAGCCTAACACTGGTCCCTTAGCAGCACAGAGATCAAACACTGCAAATGATAGACAACGGGAGCCATTGTAGCTGACTGAAGGTAAACATGGCTCAGATACAGTAGTAGGGCACACACAACACAGACATCCCGGAAGTGTCTGGTTCTAGTAAACAGGAGATACTGCACTATAAGACCTCTTCTTCAGAAGGCCACTACTTTCAAGAGCAGGAGACATAACTGACTCTCCTAACACACAGGAACAAAAAGGCAGATGAAATGAGGTCACAAATGAAAGAACAGGACAAGAATCACAGCAAAAGAACTAAATGAAACAGATAAGCAATATGCCTCAAAGTAATGGTCATAAAGATACTTATGGAACTTGAGAAAAGAGTGGAGGATCTCAGTGAAAAACCACCAACAAAAAATATATAAGAGAGACCAATTAGGTGAAGAATTCAACTGAAATTAAAATACACTAGATGGAATAGTAGACAGAGAAGAACAGATCAGTGAGCTGGAAGAGTAATGGAAAGCAACAAAACTGAACAAAAAAAAACGAGAATCTTAAGAAAACTCAGACATCATTAAGCTAAATAACAGTTGCACTTATAGGGATCTCAGGAGGAGAAGAGACAGAGGAGCAGAAAATTTCTTTGAACAAAGCATAGCTGAAAATTTCCCTAATTTGGGGAAGGAAACAGACCTCTAGATGCAAGAGGCACAGAGAAACACCACCACCAACAACAACAAAAAAAAAATCAACCCAAGAAGGCCCACACCAAGCCATAATAATTAAAGTAGTGATAGAATTTTAAAAGCAGCAAGAGAAAAGGAAAATAGTTACATAAAGGGAAGCACCATAAAGCTATCAGCTGATTTTTCAGCAGAAACTTTGAATATATGCCACCCTCCTCTGGCCTGCAAAGTGCTAAAAGGAGAAAACCTACAGTCAAAAATACTCTATTCAGCAAGGCTAGCTTTCAGAATAGGAAAGATAGAGTTTCCCAAACAGAACTTAAGGATCTCATCACCACTAAACAAGCCTTACCAAAAACACTGAAAGGAATTTTTTTTTTTTTGAGTGGAAAGACAAGGCCATAATCAGGAGTAAGTAAGTTAGGAAAGGGAAAATTTTCACAAGGAAATGAGTAATAAAAATAAGTTAATCACTTATAAAACCAGTACAGAGTTTAAACACCAAAGCAGTAATATCAATTATACTTGTAAAAATTGGTCAAGGGGCACCTGGGTGGCTCTGTTGGTTAAACATCTGTCTTCAGCTCAGGTGATGATCCCAGGGTCCTGACATCAAGCCTCATATCAGGCTCCCTGCTCTGTGGGGAGTTTGGGTCTCCCTCTGCCTGCTTCTCCCTCTGCTTCTTCTGTCAAATAAGATCTTTTTCTTTAAGATTTATTTTAGAGAAAGAGGAGGGGCAGAGAGAGAGATTGTCTTAAGCAGACTCCCCAGTAAGCACAGAGCCCTATGGAAGCCTTGATCCCAGGATCCTGAGATCACAACCAGAGTTGAAAAGAATCAGATGCTTAACCAATTGAGACACCCGGGCATCCCTAAATAAAATCTTTAAAAAAATTTAAAATCTGTCAAGGAGTTCATAAAACAAGAACATGGGAAGTATGACATCATATACATAAAACAGGAAGGGCATGGGGGCACCTGGGTGACTCAGTCGGACAGACTAATTAATAGCAATGAAATTAAGTCAGTAATTAAAAAAAAAAACCACTCCCAACAAAAATCTTAGACCAGATGGCTTCATAGGTGAATTCCACCATTTAAAGTTAAGATAATACTGATTTTTCTCAAACTATTCCCAAAAATAAAAGAGGAATGAAAGATTCTAAATTCATTCTACAAGGTCAGCATTACCCTGGTACCAAAACCAGATAAAGACAATACAAAAGGGCGCCTGGGTGGCTCAGTGGGTTAAAGCCTCTGCTTTCGGCTCAGGTCATGATCTCAGGGTCCTGGGATCGAGGCCCGCATCGGGCTCTCTGCTCAGCAGGGAGCCTGCTTCCCCCCCCTCTCTCTGCCTGCCTCTCTGTCTCCTTGTGATCTCTCTCCCTCTGTGAAATAAATAAAATCTTAAAAAAAAAAAAAAGACAATACAAAAAAGGAACGATGCCCTATGATTTACAAGATGATTTTTAAATGGGCTGCAATACACAAAATTGCCTGAAACATTTTAGATAAGTCAGATGATATTGTGGAACCTAAACTTAGTATTATCTTGTCTAAGAAGGATGTAAACTTTTCTTACTGTCACTTCAATAATGAACTAGCCACAGCCATAGCTCTTGGCTGACTATGTAACCTAAAACTTCTACTAACGTGCACAGAAAGTTCTTTGTGTTGAAGCCGGAGATAGAGAATGCCTACACATAAGGGCACTAATTGTTGTCTCCTAACTGCTTTGCTGGCATTTTCCTTTTTAAAGATTTTATTTGTTTATTGACAGAGAGAGAGATTACAAGTAGGCAGAGAGGCAGGCAGAGGAAGCAGGCTCCCCACTGAGCAGGGAGCCCAATGCAGGGCTTGATCCCAAGACCCTGAAATCAAGACCTGAGCTGAAGGCAGAAGCTTTAACACACTGAGCCACCCAGGTGCCCCTTGCATGGATTTTCCAAAGAAAGAGTCCTCTGCTTTTAAAATCCCATGTTAGCTAAGCACTTTCCTTGAGCCACAGGGAGACTTTCTTCCACCACGTGTAACTGAATCAGTAAGATAAATATTTTTGTTTTCAGTTCAACATTTTTGGTTAAAAAAATCAGCTTGCATTCTGAATGGTCAACTTTGAATTTGATATTCTAAATATGTCCCATTGTACTTTCAGAAGTTACAACCTATTTCACCTGATTCACTGTTTAATAGTGGCATCATCTGAAAATTCAGTCAATAAACACCTATCAGCAAAAATGTGGCTAATGCTGGTCATCACAGGAAATCTTAAGAGGGTACACAGTAAATAAGCACATATGTGCTAGTAACAGTAATAGCAATGTTTATTGCTTACTCTGTAAATACCAGACACTGTTCTAAGCCCTTCACAGTTCTTAATTCTTTTCATTCACAACCCCATGAAGTAGGTATTATCATCACTGTTTTGCAGATAAGCAGTTGAACCAAGGAGAGGAAAAACTTGCTTGAAAGTTACCTAGATAGAAGTGGTAGAGCTAGGTGGGATTTGAATGCACTCAACTTGTCTGGCTTCTAAAGACATGCTCTTACCCTGTGTTTTATTTCCCTTATCAAATGTAAACTACAATTCACTAAACACTTACTAAAATCTGGGCACTATGCTAAGTATACGAAGCCTCTTATTTAATCACTCTACTTTATGGGCAAGAGAACTGAACTCACAAGTGTTAAGTAATACATCCAACTTAGTAAGTGTTAAGGCCAGGATTTGAACATAAATCCAACTCCAAAGCACAGATTTTAGTACTATCTTGCATTCTATATCTAAAGAAAATAAGGAGTGACTTTTCAAAATTAAAAAAAAATAGAGTAAAAAGGAAAATGATTAAGGTTGGGAAATGCTACAAATCTTAAGTTGCTTTGAAGCAAAAGGAGGCATCTAAAGAGACAAGAAAGTCAAGTGGCAAAACAGCTAAGTTTCAATGAAATAAGGTCAAAGACCTATCAGTATTATGAATTCTAAAAGGCCAAGCCATCATACTATCAAATAACAGCCTGAAAGAGAAAGCTGATGGGGAAAATGGCAGAATCAGAATTCAACGAGGCAAGTAGAAAAAAAGTTGACATAAATAGAATGGCAGAAACTAAAAGCCAAAAAAGTAATAGCCAATTGCTTTAGCCAGACCATGCTTAGAAAACAGGATTCAGTAATGAGGACCACCCTTTAAAAGGAACAGTTATCAAATCAAGTGCAATGATGACACAGTATCTAGATGTCTTAGGTGTTATCTGAGATTCTATCTCTAATCCAGGTCTTTCACTTAAGCCCCCAACCATGGTTAACATAGCCTAACACCTACATTCAACACTAACACATCTTCTTCCTGAAACCTGAACTTCCCTGTGTTCTCCAATTATTCAGTTAGCCAAGCTAAGAACTTTAACTGTTTACATAGTCTCCACCTCCTCCCTTACTCCACAGTAACTACTCTAGCTGCCAGTGAATCCATCCTTCCTCCAGAAACTCCTGAATAGAATCACCATCATCTCTTGCCTGGATAACTTCTACAGTCATTCATCAGGTTCCCTGCCTTTTGTTCTATCTGCAAACCCCTCCAGTTTACTGCTTGTATTAAGAATTTTAAGCTACAGTTTTTCAAAAGTCATGACCCATTAGTAAAATAAGTTTAGTGAGAAACTTTTAACATAATAGATTAGATCAAATCTTATTTTATTTTTTAAAATTATTGCACATAGTAATGGATTACTGTGAAACTTGTTTCAAATACACATTTATGGGTATGTCTGAATGTGTACTGAGTCATAATTTGAATGCATTTCTGAGGGTCTCAGTCCAACAATTTGAGAAGCATTAGTTCTCACTGATGAGTAATCTCAGTAAATTACAACTACCCTATGCTTAATGTTCTCTAAAGATCTCCATTATCTTTCAGATAAGTTACAAATTCCTTAGTGCTCTGCACAGGGGTTTCATGACCTGGCCTCTGCCTACCTCCCAGGATTCAATTCTTACCACCCCCAGTCTGAATTCTGTGGCCCAGAGAACCAACTTCCTCCCAGTTCCCTGACTAGGCTTTGCACACTCATTTTTGACTGGGCATAACTTTCTCCCTTCCTGGAATGTCCTCTTCTCTCCCTTTTTTGCACCTGAGTAACATCATCCATTGAAGAATCATCTCAGATGTCTCCTCCACATGTTTGTTGACTCAATTTGCTGTTGCTCGGAGCATATCAACATAATATTCACTTTCCTACAATTGTGACTGTCTGCTTCACTATAGAACTGCAAGATCCTTAAGAAAAGTGTTGTGTCTTGGGTGTCTATATTCCTAGCACAGATTGTACAAACAGGTGACCCTAAATATTTCCAGAAAAAAATAATTCTGCAGAATGTCAATGGGACTAATAAATCCTAGTACTACAGGTCAGTGGACTAACCACTTAGAATTTTCTGGTAGGAGATTTAATAAGTAATCATTAGAAATGTGTAATGTTAGAAGAAACATCTTAAACCCCATTATGAGTGAGCTTCTGCTACCCCCTGCCCCTTGCTCATACTGCATGCTCCCTTTACTCATAATTCAATTTTCCATATGTAGTAGGAAATTTGATTTGGATTTATCTGTCTGCCTGAAACAACTACAAAACCAGGTAGAATATATAAAATCAAGTTTTTCAGGTGTTGCACATCAAGCAATGCAAGACAGTGACTGCTAGGAAGCAGTAAACAAGTGAAGGGAGCACTACCATTGCTTCAGCACACTGCTTGGAGAGATTCCCTGGGCTGCAGTGCAGGGTGAAGAAACAGGCAAAACTCAACAATCTCCCTAAGTAGGGTAGAGAGACAAATGTGGTAAGAGTTTGCAAGAAAGAAACAGAGGAGAGAGCTATAGAGGGTGTGTGTTCAAGATCTGCAAAGGATTTTTATGTCTTGAGTGGAGTATTTTGATAGTTAAATAAAATCTTAAAAAAATTTTTTTGAGAGAGAGAGAGAGATCACAAGTAGGCAGAGAGGCAGGCAGAGAGAGAGAGGAGGAAGCAGGCTCCCTGATGAGCAGAGAGCCCAATGTGGGCCTCGATCCCAGGACCCTGAGATCATGACCTGAGCCGAAGATGGAGGCTTTAACCCACTGAGCCACCCAGGCACCCATGATAGTTAATTTTATGTGTCAGCTTGACTGGAGCCAGGAGGTACCCAGGTTACATATTTCTAGGTATGTCTATGAGGAGGATTCTGGAGAAAACTGGCATTTGAATCCATGGATTCAGAGTGTTCTCCTGGACATGGGTGGGCATTATCCAATTCACTGAGGATCTGAATAGAAAAGCAGAAGAGAAAACATTACCCCTTTTGTTTCCTCCCTGTATACTTAAGCTGGGACATGGGTCTTATGTCATTGGAGTGAGATCTACACCATTTACATTGTTCTCAGGCCTCCTTTGGACTCTTGTAATTGCAATTACATCACTGATTTTCTGGGTCTCCAGCTTGCAGATGGCAGATGTGAGACTTCTCAACTTTCATAATCATGTGAGCTAATTCCTCATAATAAGTCTCCTTCTTATATAGCATATTGGTTCCATTTTCCTGGAGAACCCTGACTAATACAAATACCAATCATGTATATAAGACTACCCGAGGCCAGGAAAAGAACTATTTCAAGGAGAGCGAGCTAATCCTCAGAACTCAAAAGGACTGGGAATAGTTTGTGGTTTTATTAGTCATGGAGAAACCTTTTAATTCATGGAGTATTCATAGGTATAGTATTAAGAATATTGAATCAGTGATGAGGAAAAAGTATCCCTAAATTAAAAGCTAATTTACTCTCACCTAACAAGGCTTAAAAGCAAACCTCAAAAGTATCACTTGGTCTTAAAATATCTAAGCTACATCCTAGAACAAAGTACAAGGAATTTACTGGAATACACAACTATTCAATTACCAACCAGGTAGAAATTCATGAATTCTATCATCAAAAATTACTAGGCATGCAAACTCCAGAAAACAGCATGGAAGTTCCTCAAAAAGTTGAAAATAGAGCTACCCACCGACACAGCAATTGCACTACTGGGTATTTACCCTAAAGATACAAATGGAGTGATCCTCAGGGACATGTGCACCCGAATGTTTATAGCAGCAATGTCCACAATAGCCAAACTATGGAAAGAACCTAAATGTCCATCAACAGATGAATGGATAACAAAGATGTGGTGTGTGTGTATATATATGTGTATATATATACATATAGACATACATACACACACATACATACACATACACACACACACAATGGAATACTATGCAGCCATTGAAAGAAACAATCTTGCCATTTGCAACGATGTGCATGGAACTAGAAGGTATTATGCTAAGCGAAATAAGTCAGAGAAAGTAAATTATCTTTCAATATGATCTCTCTGATCTGAGTAATTTGAGGGGCAGGGCCAGGGGTCATGGGGGCTGGGGAGGGGAAAAAATGAAACAGGATGGGATTTGGAAGGAGACAAACCATAAGAGACTCAATCTCATGAAACTGAGGGTTACTGGAGGGTGGGAGGATTGGATAGGGTGGATTGGTTATGGACATTGGGGAGGGTTAGTGCTATGGTGAGTGCTGTGAAATGTGTAAGCCTGATGATTCATAGACTTGTACCCCTGGGGCAAATACATTATATGTAATTTTAAAAAATTACTAGCATGCAAAAAAGCAGAAAAACAATGCATCATGAGAAGGAAAAATCAATTACTGAAATCAACTTAAAAAGTGTCACAAGAGATATACTAGCAGATAAGTACATTAAAACAGTTCTAATAACTACATTCCATAAAGTGAAGAAGGTTGAGGATAGCTTGAAAGTGTTAAAGAGGCATTAAACATAAAAACCTCAAGAACTTCTAGAGATGAAAAACCATCTGAGATGACAAGCGCACACTGAATAGGATTAAGAACAGTTGGATACTATAGAAGAAAAGATTAGTAAACTTAAAGATATGGCAATAAGAAATATAAAACAAGAAAAAAATTCATCAGTAAGCTGTGTGATATAGCCGAACATACGTATAATTGGAGAACTTGGAGAGGAAAAAGGCTAAACCCTTAAATAATGACTGAAATTTTTTTTTTCACTTTTTAAAAGTATTTTACTTATGTGTCAGAGCATATGAACACACAAGCAGGGGGAGCGGCGGAGGGAGAGGGAGAAGTAGGCTTTCTGCTGAACAGGGAGCCCAATGCAGGGGCGGGGGGGGCGGCGATCCCAAGACCCTAGGATCAAGACCCCAGCCAAAGGCAGATGCTTAACCAACTGAGACACCCCGGCACCTCTGAAATTTTCTACATTTAATAAAAATCCACAAACCAACATATCCAAGAAGCTTAACCACTAAGCTCAAGAAAAATGGGGGAAAAAAACAACTATACCAAATCATGTCACAATTAAATTGCTTAAAATCATTAATAAAGACAAAGTCTGAAAAATATTCAGAAAAAAGTCACCTTACATATAAGGGAATGGATAAGAAATATAACAGATTTCTCATCAGAAACAATCAAGTGAGATGACAATAAAGCAAGATCTTTAAATTACTGAAATAAAAAACTGCTAGCCTAGAAATTCTATACCCAGTATCAAACATGTAATAGTTGTAAGAATTACCAGAATATCTGCACAAGAATATTAAAGTCTTTCCAGCAAAGGAAAATGATACGAGATGAAAATTTCTACCTGTACAAAGGAATGAAGGGCAGTAGAAATGGTAAATATGTGGTAAAAACAAATTCTTATTTTTAAAGTGTTTTAAAGTTATTTTAAACAGCAATAGTTAGAGGTTTATAACATATGTAAAAGTAAATTGCATGGTAAAAGTAGCAAAAACCTTGACTTGTGTTTAAGGGCTTATGTGTAAAGTAATATGTTATCTGAAGGTTAAGGGTGATAAGTCTATATATAAGTTTATATATAAAAATTTATATTTTATGTATACTTATATATAAACTTATTTATATATTTTTATATATACCTATATATAAATCATAAAGTACTAAAAAAGTCATATCAAATAAACTGACATAAAAATGGAGCCATAAAATATATTCCATTTATCCAAAACACATCAGAAAAAGGAAAAGTGGAACAAAAATACAGACACAAATAGAAAACAAATAGCATGATAACAGATATAAATGCAACCATATCCTATAAAATATAAATGGTCTAAATATCCCAATAAAGAACAGAGACTATCACATGGAGATAAACAGCAAAGCAAAACCAAATGCTGCCTATAATAAACTCACCTTAAATATATAGGCCCAAAAAGGTTAAAAGTAAGATAACAGGAAAAATTATGCCACAATTAAACTAATAAAAAGAAAGCACTAGTGGCTATATTAACATCATACAACAGTTTTCAGAACAAGGAATATTGCCAGAGGTAATTCTGACATATCCGGTCAACTAATAATTGACAAGGGAGCCAGGAACACTTGATGGGGCAATGGTCTCTTCAGTAAGTGATGCAGGGAAATTGGAGAACCACATGCAAGAGGCTCAAATGGGACTCCTCTTTTACAATACTCATGATTAATTCAAATTGATTAAAAACTTAAACATAAGACTTGAGACCATAAATCTCCTGGGGGAAGGGGGGGTGGGAATAAAATGTCAGGAAAAATGCTTCTTGACGTTGCTTTTGGTGTTACATACAAAAAATTGTTGCCAAAACAAAAAGCAACAAACAAAAATTAAGAAACTGGGACTACATCAGATTACAAAGCTTTTGCACAGTGAAAGAAATGATTAAAATAAAAATGCAACTTACCCAAAGGGTGGAAGTATTTGCAACTCATACTCTGGTAAGGAATTAATATCCAAAATACAAGAAGAACTCCTACAACTTAATAGAAAAAAGCCAAGCAACCTGATTCAAATATATGCAGGGGCTCTGAAGAGAAATTTTTTCTAAAGATAATCACATGGCTAATACATACATGCAAATGCGCTCAGCACCACTCATCAGGGAGATAAAAATCAAACCCACAATGAGATATTACTTTATACCTGTTAGAATTCCTATCAAAAAAGACAAGAGAGTACAAGTGTTGGTAAGAATGTAGAAAGAAAGAAAACCCTGGGGCCCTATTAGCAGAAATGTAAATCGTACAGCCACTATGGAAGGTTAAACAGCTAGTATGGAGGTCCCTCAAGAATTTTTAGATAGAATTACCATATGAATCAGCAATTCCACTTCTGGGTATATATCTAAAGAGAACTAAATCACTGTTGAAGAGATATCTGCATCCTCATGTTTATTATAGTGTTATTTACAATAGCCAAGATATGGAAACTTATCTATTGATAGATGAGTAGATAAAGATGTGGTACACTATTTAGTCCTAAAAATGCAAATCCTGCAATGTGCAATGACACAGGTGGACTTTGAGGACATTATGCTAAGTGAAAAAAGTCAGAGAAAGACAAATACTATTTGATTTTACTTATGTATGGAATTAAAACCCAACTTAAAACTGCAACACTATCAAGGGCCCAGTGATAGATGAACGGATAAGGAAAGTGGTATATATGTACACTGGAGATTACTCAACCATAAAAACAATCTTCCCACTTGCAACATGGATAGACCTAGAGGGTACAATGCTAAGTGAAAAAAGTCAAACACAAATACCACATGATTTGACTCATGTTGAATTTAAGAAAGGAAACAAAAAACCAGGGCACCTGGGTGGCTCAGTGGGTTAAAGCCTCTGCTTTCAGCTCAGGTCATGATCTCAGGGTCCTGGGATCGAGGCCCGCATCGGGCTC
>LNAC01000673.1:297441-308368 GCA_002007465.1 Ailurus styani | reverse complement strand
AAAAAAAAAAAAAAACCAGACACTGAAATATAAAGAACTCGTGGTTGGCAGAAGGGAGGTGGGTGGGGAGATGGGTGAAATAGATGAAGAGGGTTAAGAGAACAGTTATCTTGATGAGCTCTAAGAAATGTATATAATTGGTGAATCATTATATTGTATTTCTGAACCCAGTAGGGCACTGTATATTAGTTATACTTTAATAAAAAACTACCAAACTCATAGAAAAGAATATTAGTTTTGTGATTATCAATGGTGTAAGTTGGGAGAGTAGGGGTGGTCAAAAGTTTCAAACTTCCAGTTATAAGATAAATACAGAGGATGTAATGTACATATGGTATATTTGAAAGTTGCTAAGAGTAGATCCTAAGAGTGCTCACTGCAAGGAAAAAAATTCTATGAGGAGCTTCATGTTAACTAAACTTACTATGGTAATCATTTTGTAATATATGCACGTCAAGTTATTATGCTGTATACCTAAAATTTCTGTAGATTTGTATGGCAATTACGACAAAAAAAAGCAAAACAACCTTATTGCATATATAAAGTTTTAATGGTTTGGATAGATGATCAAACCAGCCACAACATTCCTTTAAGCCATGATGGCTTAGAGAACTGAGAAAGCTCCAGGAGAAAAGTTGGAATCTACTAGAAGGTGGTTATGAGATTTAAGGGGAAAAAAAAATATATATATATATATATCCATAATATTAAAGTGTAAGGTAAAGCAGCAAGTGCCGGTATAGAAGCTGCAGCAAGTTATTTAGAAGATCTAGCTAAGATAGTTACTGAAGGTGCCACACTAAACAGATTTTCAATGTAGACACACAGCCTTCAATTGGAAGAAGATGCCATCTAGGGCTTTCATAGCTAGAGAGGAAAACTCAATGCCTGGCTTCAAAAGACAGGCTGAGTCTCTTGTCAGGGAGTAATGCAGCTGCTGACTTAAAGGCAACGCTCATGCACTCCAAAATCCCAGAGCCCTTAAGAATTATGCTAGATCTACTCTGCTCATGCTCTATAAATGGAAAAAGGCCCGGATGACAGCCCATCTGTTCACAATGTGGTTTATTATTTTAAGCCCACTGTTGAGAGCTGCTGTTCAGAAGAAAAGATTCCTTTCAACTGCCCACTGACTGTATACCTGGTCACCCAAGAGCTCTTCCGGTGGAGATGAGCTCTTGTTTCAGGCCTAACAACATCCATCCTGCAGCCCATGGAAGGATTATGACTTAAGTTGTTTTTTTTTTTTTTTAAGAATGTATTTCGTAAGGCTATGGCTGCCACGGATATTGATTCCTCTGACGTATCTGGGAAAAGTCCATTGGAAACCTTCCAGAAAGGATTCACCATTCCGGATGCCAGTCAGAACATTCACGATTCTTAACAGGAGTTTGGAACAAGCGGATTCCAATCCTCATGGATGATTCTGAAGGGTTCAAGATTCTAGAGGGAATTACCTGCAGATGTGGTAGGCAGAGCAAGAGAATTAGAAGTGGAGCTTGAAGATGGGACTGAACTGCTGGAATCTCATGATAAAATTGGAACAGATGAGGCGATGTCTCTTATGGATGAGCAAAGAAAGTGCTTTCTTGAGATGGAATCTATTCATGGTGAAGATGTTATGAAGATTCTTGAGATGTCAATAATTTAGAATATTACATAAACTTAGTTAATAGAGCAAGATTTAAGAGGATTTCCTCCAACTTTGAGAGAAGTTTTACTGTGAGTAAACTGCTATTAAAGAGCAGCTCATGCTACAGAGAACTGTCCGTGAAAGGAAGTGTCAATGTGGTGAACTTCATTGCTGCCTTGTCTGAAGAAATTGCCTGTCACCCCCCCTTCAGCAACCACCTCTGACCAGGCAGCAGACATCAACATGGAGGCAAGAGCTGCGACCAGCAAGAAGATTATGATTCACTGAAAGCTCGAGTAGCATTCTTAAGCAATATATCTTGAGCGTATATACAGTGTGTCTAGACATGATGCTACTGCATACTTAATAGACTACAGGATAATATAATCCTAACCTCTGTATGCACTGGGAAGCCAAGTCATTTGATTTGCTTTATTGCAACGTTTTTATTGTGCTGATCTGGAACTGAATTTCAGTATCTCCAAGGAATGCCTGCACACAATCTAGAAATAGAGCTACACATATATGGTCAATTTATTTCTTCAAAGTTTCCAGGAAAGCTCAGTGGGGGAAAAATAATTGTTTCAGTAAATGGTCTGGAGTAATTGGACAGCCATATGAAAGAAAAAATGGGGAGGGGAGAGAAAGGGGAAAAAAGAAACCCTTCACATAAGAATTAAAATAATTGAAATAAGATCTAAAACTATAAAACTCCTAGAAGAAAACGTAGGGAAACGGATCATAACTTTGCCTAAGGTTTCTTAAGCATATCACACACACACACAGCACAGTGTAAAAAAAAATCAATTGAACTTAATAAAAACTAAGAACTTTTGCTCTTTAAAGACAGGTTATATTAAGCCAGCACTTTCTAGGGGTAGGTCCTTAAGTTATTTGTCCTCATGTCCTCCTTTAGCAAATGGAGATAAAAGTATTACTTAGGGATATGGTAAAAACTGAATAATACACAGAACTAAATGCATTTAGTAAAGGTTATTAGGTGTCTAACAACCTGTATTAGCTATATACAGCAGGTCTTCAATAACTATGAAAGATTAAAAAAAGACATAAAAAGGTAAGCCACAGGGAGAAAATGTTAAACATATCTAATAAAAGGACTTGTATATAGAATATATAAAGAACATGTAACAAGGAAAATCATCTATTTTAATAGTGAAAAATTTGAAGATCTATTACCCAAGAAGAGATAGAAAAAGATGGAAAATAAACCCATGAAAAGATGTTCAACACCATTAGTCATTACAGAAATGCAAATTAAAACCACAGTGAAATATCACTAGCCTTCTGCCGGACTGGTCAAGATGAAAAGACTAGTATTACCAAGTATTAGCAAGTATGTGAGCAACTAGAACTCTTGAAGACTGTTGGTGGGAATGTTAAATGGTTTAACCACTTCAGAAAACATTTTGGCAATGTTTCTTAGAAGTTAAATGTACACCAACAATGATCCAGTCATTCCACTCCTATGTATTTACTCAAGAGAAAATACACATCCATACAAAGGCTTATATATGATCCCAAATGCTTTCCTTAGAACAAAAAAACTGGGACCTCAGATGACCATCAGTGGGTGAATGGAACAATAAACTGTGGTACATCCATGAAGGAACTATTACTTGGCATTATGAAGAATGAACTATTGACACACATAATAGGGATAAATCTCAAAATAATTATGCTGAATGAAAGAAGCTGGTAGAAAAAAGTACATGCTCTTTGATTCCATTTATATCATTTTTTAAATTTTCAAACTCAATCATGGCAAAAAGCAGATCAGTGATTGCAAGGGGCAAGTAAGAGGGACAGAAAGGGCAGGAGGGAAGGATTTCAAAGGGGCAAGAAGATCTCAGAGATGATGGTTAGGTACATTATCTTGATTGTATAATGGTCCTTGGTGTAGACATAGGTCAAAACTCAAATGGCATACTTAAATATGCATAATTTCATTCCCATTGTATCTGTATAAAGCTTTAAAGAATTACTTGTCCTATGACCCATTCTTCATAAGCCTACATGGAAAAGTAGCAAGTCAATGCTGGGCGATACGTTTCCTGGCTGGAAAATACACCATCACCAAACTTGTCACAGGGGGTGTATTGGTAGAGATCTGTAGGTCCGGAGAACATCCCAGCCCTGCTCAATTCATCCCACAGAACACTGCCCACAATGCTCTCTCCTTGTGTGCGGTGTGGCCAGATGCAGAAAAGATGGAGACAGTTGACTTAACTATTAACTAGTCACAATCAACTTGTTTTATGAATTTTGAAAATCACATACCTAGATTTGTCATTTAATTTAGGATCCTGAATTTTTACTGATGGTTCCTGTAAATCTGAAGATTCTTTTGAAGTGACTTCCAATCATGAAAATTAAAAACAAAAATGGTTAAGCTTCAAGTAAACACTTAAGGATACTACAAGTCTTAGGATAGATTTTTTAAAAAGCTGACCTTGTTGTAGGTCATCCGGTTTCCACTTTTCAGGTGAACTATCTGCTGTATTTGTTTGCTGGAGAAAAAAAATTATGACTGAAGTCCCTCTTTTAAATTTCAGAGTCACTTTACATATCCAAAGAAAAGCATTTTGAAACACTAAGATACCTGACTATTTATTAGACTTGACTCCTAATGACTGTTGGCTGTTCCAAAAAATTGATGTATCTGCCTTCAGATTTGTCAGTACCAAAACCACTATCATTATACTTCTGTGCAATATCCATGTAATCAAATATAAGAAAATGAGGACTGGTCTGAATACTTGTATATGCCAAGCAATATGTTAGGATTAAAGACAAAATGTATAGTATCTAAGAGGGCTACAGTTTGAATGAGGTATTACCTCCATTTTATAGATAAGAGGCCTCAGACTCAGTGATTAGTTTTCCCAAGTTCCTATACCTAGTAAGTGAAAACCAGGTCTGACTGTAAACATTAGACTCTTTTCCCTATATCTTGGTCTCCGGATCCGAAGTGAGGGAACGAGGCAGACAGCCAAGTCACACATTCCAAGGGAGAGCCAAGTTGTGTGAAAGAAGGGGACATATCAACATGTCAGGCAAAAACGATCTAAAGGAGAGGGTGGTCCAAAAAAAGGGGAAAATGGTTGATTAGGGAAAAAAATAAGTGACAAGCCAGGAGAGGTGACTTCTACCTGTCAGCACCCTGGTAGACAGTTCACAATCTCGTACCCAGCATCCCATACTCACAACAGGCTCAGACTGGTCATTTAAGGGGAGAGTTATTGGGCAGCGGTCATCTCTGGCACTCGTGAACTCTGCCAGCTTGGTGGATTCTTCTTTGGGGTCTATACAGAGAACAGAGCCTTAAAAGTGGTAACAATAACCATGCACCATGGTGAACGCGTTCTCCAATTGCTCTCCGTGGGACCCCTCTGCAGGTGCATCGCCATCTATTGGTAAGAGCTGGTAGTTACACCCTGCATTAAACCTGCAATCTGAAATCTATGGGGATTTTGAGAAAGGGCTTTAGGATTAACTCCTAATAGATATGGGATCTGTGCAGGGTCAGTTTTGTGGGTAGCCACAGCCATGACTGTCATTTTTTCTCCTTTGTCCTTTCCATTTGACCCACAAGACCATGTATTGGGTAGGGAAAAGGATTCAAGGTGGCTAGCAACTTTGTCCTCTGTAGGTACAATGGTATATTACTCTCACACCACAGGCTTGCGGTGACCTCTTCCAAGTAAGTTTTTATCATTGTTTTTAAAAGGAATTCAGAGTAAGAAATTTTATTTCCCAATATACCTGTCTCACTTTCAAGGCTGCTAGGAATGTCAGGGTCTTCTTTCTCAAGTTTACCAGAAAGTTCTGAGGAGCTTCTCATCTGGTCAGGCAACATCTGAAATGCAAGCCAAAATCCACATGACCTTTAAAAGAAGAGTAGACTGGGCGCCTGGGTGGCTCAGTGGGTTAAAGCCTCTGCTTTCGGCTCAGGTCATGATCTCAGGGTCCTGGGATCGAGGCCCGCATCGGGCTCCCTGCTCAGCGGGGAGCCCGCTTCCTCCTCTCTCTGCCTGCCTCTCTGTCTACTTGTAATCTCTGTCAAATAAGTAAAATCTTAAAAAGAAATAAAAGAGTAGACTCTGAAAAATTGTTAAGGAAAACTTAAGGCTCAGAACACAGCGAATGTAAGTTAGAAAGTAAGCTAAACCCAAAGTTAAAAAAAACCTCCCTATATGGTTAGGTAGTTTTAAACATACAAAACCCTTCATCAAAGGCAATGGGGGGTGTGGGGGGGAGGGTCTGTTTCCTCATCTGGGAAGAGAGACCACTACTTTGAAGGAGTTCCTTTCTCACTTCTAGACTTGATAAATCTTTGTCCCTTTCTCCTCATGGCTTGCTCTTGAATTCATTCTCCCATAAAGCCAAGAACCCACTTGGCGAGGAGCTGGAGGCCTTCCCTCTTGGGGTCTCAGCCAGTCTAGCACCAGTGTTAGGCCAATTCATATGTAACATGATATAGGAGGCATTTTTTTTTTAATTAAGTGATGGATTCTATTTCTCATCCTCATCTGTGAAATGGTCTTTTCATGCACGGAGTCTTTGAAAACTACTGCAGAGCACTTAATGGACTATAACATGATGCCAAAAGGAAAGAGGCCCTAGGCTTCTTCCCTCAGGTCTGACCTATTAATTCAACCTTCTAATGGCCACTACCACAGTATCTTAGGTCTTATCACAAATATCTTGGCTCTCCCTCCCATCTGTGATAAAGGCATTGTGTTTTTTTTTCCCCTGAGGGTTTACTTTTTTTTTTTTTTTTAAGATCTTATTTGTCAGAGAGGGAGAGAGAGCCTACACAAGCAGGGGGAGTGTCAGGCAGAGGGAGAAGCAGGCTCCCACTGAGCAGGGAGCCTGATGCGGGACTCGATCCCAGGACCCTGGGAACATGCCACAAGCTGAAGGCAGACTCTTAACCATCTGAGCCACCCAGGCATTCCCAAGGCATCGTGCTCTTGTATATAAATAGGATACATTATACTTAGTGATACGGAGGCCACAGAAATCTAGAAGAGTAGCAGACCATTTCACTTTAAGACCAGAGAACAGAACTTCAGAAAAACTCCTTAAGAGATGCTAGTTCTAAAGTCATGGGGATAAAATGTACACCACAGGGAATATATTCAGTAATATTGTAATAATGTTGTATGAGAAGTCTGGTGAGCATCGGCCATCATGGTGAGCACTGAATAATGTACACAATTATCGAATCACTATGTTGTAAACCTGAGGCTAATATATCATTGTATGTCAATTATACTTCAATTAAAAAAAGATGCTATTTCTAGTGATTCCCTTCAGTTCTCAAGGATTGGAGGGAGAGAAGGAAATGCTAAGAAGCCCACACCAAGTATCCTCAAAACTTCAGGAAGAATGTGGTGAGGTAGTGAGGTTATCCTAGAAAATTTAACAGTTCACAGTAACTGGTTTAAAGCGTTTTGAAGCAGAGAGTGCTGTGTCTGACATAAGGCAATGATATATGGAAAGAACTAGGATTAGAACCCAGATTTCTCAACTCTCATTACATGATATTCCAAAGATCAAGCTATCTGCTTGAGCAAATGTTCACATCAAAACCCAACAAGGAAGTTAGAGACCCGAAAAAACATACTAAGACATTTTCAAATAATCAAGAACTAAATCTGCCACCTGTTTGTCTTCTCCTAAAGCTTCAATGGAAGTTTGTGATATGTTGAATTGCAAATCAAAGTGAAGTTCTATTTTCATCACTTCTTTGTCACCAATATTAATAGGTTTCTTCAGGCTAATAATGAGGATCTTCATATTTTCAGTTTCTAACAAAAAAAAGTACACATGCGCATATCAACACATTGAAAAAATAATAGATTCTATAACTCCACTAGGATATTTGTCAACTGTTCAGATTTTCTGCAATAAGATGAAATTGTATTAAAATTACTTGAAAGTTATTTTTGTTAGGTGCACATTTGTGCATGTGTTTAGACATACAAATACAACAGGACTATGTGGTTGATCTTGAAAACATAGGAAGTAACTTACCTTAGCAGCAAAGCCATGGAAATGGTTTTGACATCTTTAGAATTCAATCTGATTTGTAAGGAGCACTTTTTGAATACACCTGCAGCACGTATTTTACTCCCCAATATATCAAACCCAACATTCATCCTTATTCTCTCAGATGTCCCTCACTTCTAGAAATTCAGAAAAATCGCTATTCCCCATACACGAAAATGGAATAATCCTGCTTCATTTCAATAGACTTCACTTGAGGAGGTTCCTGGGTGCCTGGGTCTCAGAGGACAGCAGTCTTCTTGAGGGCCTCCCACCAGGACACCCACCCTCTACTGACAAATAGTAACTGGTTTCAGGAAACAGTTTAGACCAAAATTCATGAGGAGTTCAACAAGAAGCCACAGTAACTACAAGTTACTGAGTCTCGAGGTGCAGGAGAGAACAGAGAAAATTGCCTGCAAGTATAGGCAAAACAAAGGGTCACCGACTGAGAATGAAGAGAATGAGACACCTGGGTCTGGGTCTGTGGCCCCTACACACCTGAACCATGGCTCGTCCAAACTGACATGTGCTAGAAGCATGGAACACATCACCAGCTTGTGCAGACTTCACACACAAAAAAGAACAGGCAGAAGATTTCACTTGTTAGTGATTACATGTTAAAATATTAATACTTAGGATATACTGGGTAAAATATTTTTTTGAAATATGTTGAAATCTACTTTTTACCTTTTTAATAGGCTACTATAAAATTTCAAATGTGTGTCTGACTCAATGGCACCACACATCCTGTCCCTGCGTTCTCCCAAGGACCCGCTCACTCCAATATGCCCTTGGCTGGAGCCCATCCAAAGAGGTATCACAAGCCTGGCAGTGTGCAAGCAGCTTCAACAGGAGCCACCACCATGCCAAAGTGACTCCTGCTCTAGGGAGAGGAGGGACAGATAACCACATGTACTGGTCCCACTGTGGGCCCCACACAGGAGAGGCAGGCATCCAGTCTGACTGCAGGCCCCTCCAATGAAAGCTTCTCAGGGTCCAACACAGGGAAAGTGTTGCCCTTTGGTACTAGGCCATTTCACAAACCCCTGGTCTGACTCAATTGAAGCCCAAGGCAGCCCCAGATAGGCCCGCTAAAAACACAGGGACCAAACCCTGCCACGACAGGCAAAGAGCCACTGAAGACACCTGGACTGAATGCAAATGTGGTTTAGTCGCAATAGGACACATGCAACAAGGGGGATACCCATGAAGTGGCAGATTCTAGTGACAGGGGACACTGCACTGTAGGGGACTACAGGACCTCTTCTTAAGGCCACTGCTTCCAAGAGCAGGAGGCAGAGCTGACTTCCTCACACACAGAAACTGACACAGACAAAATGAGACAGAGGAAAGGTCTCATGAAAGAACAAGATTATAGCAAGAGCTAAATGAAATAGATAATATTAGTAGAAAATTTGAAGTAGTTGTCATTAAGATACTCTGGTTTTGAGAAGAGACTGGGAGACCTCAGTGAGACCATCAAGACAGACAAAAAAAAAAACACAAAGAATCAGAGATGAAGACCTCAATAACTGAAATTAAAAATACACTAGCTGGAATAGACTAAAAAGAATAGATCAATGACCTGGAGGACAGAGTAATAGAAAGCAATCAAGTGGAACAGGAGAGAGAAAAATAAATGAAAATAGACTAAGAGAATTCAGCAACACCACCAAGTGTAACATTCACATTATAAGAATCCCAGAAGAGAAAATGGGGCAGGAAACCTTTTTGAAGTAGCAGCTGAAAATTTCCCTAACCTGGGGAAGGAAACAGATATCCAGATCCAAGAGGCATAGAGTCACTAACAGAATCAACCCAATGAAGTCCACAACACGATATACAGTTAAAATGGCAAAAAGTAGTATAAAGAGAATTTTAAAAGCAACAAGAGAAAACAGTTACAAAGGAAATGCCATAAGGCTATCAGCTGATTTTTCAGCAAAAACTTTGCAAGCCAGAGGGAGCTGCAGGATATATTCAAAGTGCTAAAAGAAAAACCTGGCAACCAAGAACACTATCCAGCAAGGCTACCATTCATAATAGGAGAGATAAAAAATTTCTCAGAAACAAAAGTTAAAGGAATTCATGACAACTAAACCAGGCTTCCAAGAAATGTTAAAGATGCTGAGTGGAAAGGAAAAACCGTAAGAGTAAGAAAAGCAGGAAACACAAAAGCAGTAAAATTAAGTATATCTATAAAAATCAGTCAAGGGATTCACAAAATAATAGTAGGACATCATATACCTAAAATACTGGAGGTAGAGGAGTAAATAATGGATTCAAACATAAGCGACCATTGCCTAAGTATAGATTGCTATATGTATAAGAGGTTATAAACCTAATGGTAACCACAAATCAAAAACCAANTCATGACAACTAAACCAGGCTTCCAAGAAATGTTAAAGATGCTGAGTGGAAAGGAAAAACCATAAGAGTAAGAAAAGCAGGAAACGCAAAAGCAGTAAAATTAAGTATATCTATAAAAATCAGTCAAGGGATTCACAAAATAATAGTAGGACATCATATACCTAAAACACTGGAGGTAGAGGAGTAAAGAATGGATTCAAACATAAGCGACCATTGCCTAAATATAGATTGCTATATGTATAAGAGGTTATAAACCTAATGGTAACCACAAATCAAAAACCAATAACAGATTTTAAAAAAGGTAGGGGCACGGAATCCAACCATATGACTCCAAAAAAACCAGCAGAGAAAAGAGCAAGAAGGAAACAAAGAACTAGATAAACAACCACAGAACAAGTAACAAAATGGTTACGTACATACCTATCAGTAAATCTTTGAATGTAAATGGACTACACACTCCAAAAGACGGTGACAGAATGGATAAAAAAAGCAAGACACAGCTATATGCTGCCTACAAGAGACTCATTTCAGACCTAAAGACGCATACAGATTAAAAGTGAAGATATGGAAAATTATTGGTCATACAAATGGCTGCGAAAAGAAAGCTGGGGCAGCAATACTTCTATCAGACAAAATAGACCTCAAAACAAAGACTTGCTCGGTCTGCACTCGGCCTTGACCTCCTTGTGTGACCCCTGGAGGTGCACTGGGTATTTCCCTCCAGGATCTGAGGAATGACATCATGAATGCATTGTTGAGAAAAGATGGTGGAATGAATAGGCAGACCTTAGGCTTATCTCATCCCACAAACATGACCAGGTAACTATCAAGTCATCCTGAATACCCCCC